>JAHRHZ010000066.1:24768847-24840059 GCA_024137785.1 Ginglymostoma cirratum | reverse complement strand
TGACCTGTCCGTCCTCCCTGGACTGACCTATCTCCTCCCTACCCCCCTACCTACACTCACCTTTACTGGCTCCATCCCCGCCTCTTCGACTTGTCTGCCTCCTCTCCACCTATCCTCTCCTCTATCCATCCTCTATCCGCCTCCTCCTCTCTCCCTATTTATTTCAGAACCCTCTTCCCCTCCCCCATTTCTGATGAAGGGTTTAGGCCCGAAACGTCAAGTTTTCCTGCTCCTATGATGCTGCTTGACCTGCTGTGTTCATCCAGCCCCATGCTTGTTATCTCGGATTCTCCAGCATCTGCAGTACCTTTTATCTCTGATACATTCCAGAAGGAGGTGGACAAGGAAAGTATCCTGTTAGCCCTATTTAATCAACTCTCCTATTACTTTCAGGGCTCCATTGACACGCACTCCGAGGTCCTCTGTAAGAATTCACTCCTCAGTATCCAAATACCAAGGCTCTATGAGATAGGTGGCCATTGGAGGGACAGTACATAAGAGGAACAAGCAATTTGTGATCGAAATGGGAAACTTCAAGATGACAGGACTGTTTGACTTGTGTTTTAAGTGGTGGCTGACAGCCTGCTCTTTATTCACATATAAGCTTGAAAAGAAAGATCAATTCTACAATGAAGGAAGATTAAACTCTTTATGGAATCACCCAATAAAAATTTATACATTGAATATTGTAGTTAAAATTATCTAAATGACATGATGAATGGGTTAAATACAATAAAAACCAAAAGAACTGCGGATACTGTAAATCAGGAACAAAAACAGAAGTTGCTGGAAAAGCTCAGCAGGCCTGGAAGCATCTGTGAAGAAAAAGTCAGAGTTAACAAAACGTTAACTTCACAGATGCTACCAGACCTGCTGAGCTTTTCCAGCAACTTCTGTTTTTGTTCCTGGCTTTAATACAATGACGAGAAACATGAAAAAGACTTACTGCCACCTTGTGGCGTTTAGGACAAGCTGCAGAGGAGCTCCTAGATATTTTATCTAACCTGTATCCCGGGAAAGTGGAGCTCGAGTCCAGTTGTCTGGTTCATAGGTAGGTACACTACCTGCACCACAAGATCCCCTAGACGAGGCCTTTTTAAACCCCTAAGATCAAGAGATGCCTGGCATCAGACAGCCTATTTATCAGAATTAAACCCCCAGCATAAACATGATGTACCTATGACCTGTAGCCAATTCATACAGCAACTGTGGCCCACCTAGGAAATAGTTGGTGTTGAACAATTTGCATAAAAGGTAAATTAAAAAAATTTCAGTCTGCAGTAGAGATACCCTGTCAGTATAGGGGAAATGGTGTCATTGTGGTAATATCACTACAGGAGAAATTCTGAGCTAAAGCTCTGGGGACACAGGTTCAAATCTTACCAAGGCAGCTAGTGAGATCTAATGAGTGAAACGAGAAGTTAAAAGCTAGTCTCAGTGATATTACCATGAACCATTGATGGTTGTAAAAACCTACCTTGTTCTTTAATGGTCTTGTGGGAATGAGATCTGCCAAACTGGCCTATTATATCATATTGTAGGAAGTTGACTTTAATAATAATCTACCTTGTCTTCTATTGTCTCTGTCATCCTCCACTCCTCTTATCATCTGACACACTTGCTCCTCTTTGCCACCATGATATTGTTTTAACATGTTTGTGTGACATGAATACAGAATCCCTACAGTGCAGAAAGAGGCCGTTTGGTCCATCAAGTCTGATGCTGACCCTCCAAACAGCATCCCATCCTGACCCGACCCAACCACCCCCACCCCATATCCCTGTAATTACTGTGTCTAATCCACCTAGCCTGCACATCTTTGGACTGTGGGAGCAAACCAGAGCACCTGGCAGAAACCCATGCAGACATGGGGAGAATGTGCAAACTCCACACAGACGGTCACCCAAGGCTGGAATCAAACATGGGTCTCTGGTGCTGTGAGGCAGCAGTGGTAACTGCCGTGCCACCACACCGACCAACATGATTCTTCTTCCTTTGATCTGGAGTGTTTATCACTTGGTGACCCTCTAAACTACTCTGTATAGAAGATGTAACTTAGCTGTTAGAGTATCATCTTGTAAAGATAACATTAAATTTCCCACTTGAAACATTCTAATTAGAGAATCTTTGTCTGCCCAATCTTTTATTTTTGCCTGTGAAACATTTGCACTACTTTACATGCTCCTGTGAGACTTTCTAGAAACTCCACTTTTTTTGACTATCTGGTGATTTGGTGAATGTATTTTTGAGCCATTTTTCAACCACCCCCAATTAATCTCCTCAAATATCATCAGTAAATGACATTTGCAATCAATATTCCAACAGATATTCCAACATTCAGAATTCATCTTTTTATCTCAAGTGCTTTTCCCCAATCAAGTTTAACAGATCTCTTTTCTCTTATAATCTCTTATCCTTTTACCTCATGGCCATGGATCAATTCAAACGGAATAAATCCAGTAGATTCATTTGGGGAATCTCTGGTAGCAAACCATAATAAGTCTAATCCTTTGCCCCAATCCTGTGGGTATTTGAGACAGTGTGTCTTAATCATAGTTTTGAGAGTTGGATGGTATTTCTCTAAACACCTTTTGTTTGTGGATGGTACACAGCAGATTTCAATAGTTTTATACCCAAAATGCTGATGACCTCCTGAAAAATCTTTGACATAAAGTTAGAACCTTGATTAGATTGTATTTCAATTGGTAGGCCATAATGAGTAAAAAGAACTGAGTTAACATTTCCTCTACTACCTGAGCTATAATTGTGTTTACAGGACTGGCTTCCAGAAATCAGGTTATTGCATCCATAACTGTAAAGGTGTATTGATGTCCTGATGTTCAGAGTCAGTGTTCAGGTTCAGGGTTTATTGCGCACAGCCAAAGGCCACAAATTATATATTGTTTGTAAAAATGTCGTTGTTGTTCGTTACCACATGTAGTGTGAATTTAACTTGCTGAAGGATATTGAGGGCCTCTCTTCCTTGATGCCATTTAACAATTTATTTTCTTTTTCAAATGTGTTTATTCATTCATAGGGTGTGGTCATCATTGGCAAGGTGAGCCACCTTCTTAACCACTGCAGTCAACATGATGTATACCACATGTGCCATGACGCTATAAGGGAGAGACTTCCACGATACTGACCTGACAACACTGAAGAAACAGCAATATAGTTCCAAATTGGGATGGATAGTGACTTGGAGGGGAACATGCAGGGGGTGGTGTTCCCATGCATCATCTCCTATTGTCCATATAGATATTAGAGGTCACAGGTTTGGAAGCTACTGTTGAGTCGCTGTAGGGCATCTTGTAGATAGTGCATATTGATGTAACTGTGATGGAGGAAATGTGTGTTTTAAAGTGCTGAATTGGCTATTGCTCAAGAAAGCTGCTTTGTCCTGGTTTGTGTCAAGCTTCTTCAGTGTTATTGGAGCTGCCATCATCCAGGCAGGTTGGGAGTATTCCATCACATTCCTGATTTGTGCTTTGTAGATGGTGGACAGGCTTTAGGGAGTCAGGGGTTGAGTTACACATTGCATATTCCAAGCCTCTGACCTGCAGTTGTATCCACAGTATTTGTATTGCTAGTCCAGTTGAATTTCCAGTTATTGGTAATTCCCAGGATATTGATAGTGGAGGATTCAGTGATGGTAACATCATTAAGACCATAAGACCATAAGACCATAAGACAAAGGAGTGGAAGTAAGGCCATTCGGCCCATCAAGTCCACTCCGCCATTTAATCATGGCTGATGGGCATTTCAACTCCACTTACCCGCACTCTCCCCGTAGCCCTTGATTCCTTGCGAGATCAAGAATTTATCAATCTCTGCCTTGAAGATATTCAACGTCCCGGCCTCCACTGCGCTCCGTGGCAATGAATTCCACAGGCCCACCACTCTCTGGCTGAAGAAATGTCTCCTCATTTCCGTTCTAAATCGACCCCCTCTAATTCTAAGGCTGTGCCCACGGGTTCTAGTATCCCCGCCTAACGGAAACAACTTCCCAGTGTCCACCCTTTCTAAGCCATGCATTATCTTGTAAGTTTCTATTAGATCTCCCCTCAACCTTCTAAACTCTAATGAATACAATCCCAGGATCCTCAGCCGTTCATCGTATGTTAGGCCTACCACTCCAGGGATCATCCGTGTGAATCTCCGCTGGACACGCTCCAGTGCCAGTATGTCCTTCCTGAGGTGTGGGGCCCAAAATTGGACACAGTATTCTAAATGGGGCCTAACTAGAGCTTTATAAAGTCTCAAAAGCACATCACTGCTTTTATATTCCAACCCCCTTGAGATAAATGACAACATTCCATTCGCTTTCTTAATCACAGACTCAACCTGCAAGTTAACCTTTAGAGAATCCTGTACTAGCACTCCCAGATCCCTTTGTACTTCGGCTTTATGAATTTTCTCACCGTTCAGAAAATAGTCCATGCCTGTATTCTTTTTTCCAAGGTGCAAGACCTCACATTTTCTCACGTTGAATTTCAGCAGCCATTTCCTGGACCACTCTCCTAAACTGTCTAAATCATTCTGCAGCCTCCCCACCTCCTCCGTACTACCTGCCTGTCCACCCAACTTCGTATCATCGGCAAACTTCGCCAGAATGCCCCCAGTCCCTTCATCCAGATCATTAATATGTAAAGTGAACAGCTGCGGCCCCAACACTGAACCCTGCGGGACACCACTTGTCACCGGTTGCCATTCCGAAAAAGAGCCTTTTATCCCAACTCTCTGCCTTCTGTCAGACAGCCAATCCTCAATCCATGCCAGTAACTCACCTTGAACACCATGGGCCCTCACCTTACTCAGCAGCCTCCTGTGAGGCACCTTATCAAAGGCCTTTTGGAAGTCTAGATAGATAACATCTACTGGGTTTCCCTGGTCTAACCTATTTGTTACCTCTTCAAAGAATTCTAACAGGTTTGTCAGACACAACCTCCCCTTACTAAATCCATGCTGACTTGTTCTAATCCGACCCTGCACTTCCAAGAATTTAGAAATCTCATCTTTAACAATAGATTCTAGAATTTTACCAACAACCGAGGTTAGGCTAATCGGCCTATAATTTTCCATCTTTTGCCTTGATCCTTTCTTAAACAAGGGGGTTACAACAGCGATTTTCCAATCTTTTGGGACTTCTCCTGACTCCAGTGACTTTTGAAAGATCACAACCAACGCCTCTTAAGTATCAAGAAGTGGTTCATTTCTCTCATGTGAAAGATGGTCATTGCCTAGCACATGTGTAGTGTGAATGTTACTTGCTACTTATCTACCCAAGCTTATATGTTGTCCAGGTGTCTTGCTGTATGCAAGTATGGACTGCTTCAATATCCGAGGAGTTGCAAATGGAACTGAAAACTTTCCAATTGTCAGTGCACATCCCAACGTCTGATTTTAGGACAGATGGAAAATCCTTGAGGTAGAAGGTGAAGTCTTCACATATGAACAGACTCAACGAATGGTAAGACACCAGGATGTTCAGAGGAAGAGAGATTTTGGAGTGCTTGTGCACAGATCCCTGAAGGTGGCAGGATAGGTTAATAGGATGGTTAAGAAGGCATTTAGGACGTTTGCCTTTATCAGTTGTTGCATAGATTATAAGAACAAGGATGTCATATTCGAGCTGTACAGAACTTTGGTTAGGCCACAGTTAGAGTACTGTGTGTAGTTCTGGTCACAGTACTGTAGGAGGGATCTGATTGCACTGGAGGAGGATGTGCAAAGAAAATTCACCAGGATGTTGTCTGGGATGGAGTATTTCAGATATGAAGAGAACCTAGACAAACTTGGATTGTTTTCTTTGGAGTAGAGAAGGTTGAGGGGAGACCTGATGGAGGTCTAAGATTATGAGGGATGTGGACAGGGTGAATAGAAAGCAGCTGTTCCTTTTGAAGGGTTGAAGGGTTAATACGAAGGAGCATTATTTTAAAGTGAAAGGCAGGAGGTTTGGAGGGGATTTGAGGATTTTTCTTCACCCAGAAGCTAGTGGGGATCTGAAATGCACCGCCAAAGAGAGTAGCTGGGGTGGGAAACCTCACACCCTTTAAAAAGTACTTTAAAGGTGTTAATATTGAACGTTATGGGGTTAGTGTAGGGGAGTGGAACAAGTGTAGATGGTAATGTATATTTGTTGCTACAGACTTGACAGGCTGAAGGTTCTCTTCTGTACTGTATGATTACTGTGGGCCAGTCACTCCTGGCAGTTCCTGCATTAGTCACAAGATGGCATCATTAACCACATTCCACACACACAATTTATACATGCACATCTTATCTCTGTAAAACAATTTAAATAATTCTACATGTAGCATTCTTGAGTGGGAGAAGAAATACTTGCAGTTATATGTCAGGATATCCTGAAGTGGTTATAGTCAATGAATTACTAAGAATGATCACTATTGTTATTATGAATAATAGTATAGAAGAAGTCCATTCAGTGACCATTCCAAAGCTTTGATAAGCTAGTCAATTAATCCCATTCAACTGTTCTTCCCTAAGTATTTACCCAAAAATCCTTTTGAAATTTGCTGTTGAAGCGTCTTCCATTGTCCTTTCAGACAATATGCTCCTCATCCCAACTCACTGGGTCAAATATCAGAGTATTTAGAAAATCTTCATCATCCTGTGATACTTTTGTGAATCACCTTAAATTTATTGTTTTTTCAGATTTTCAGCATCCACAGTATTTTGCTTTTAATTCACACACAGATCCAGGAAAATCCATCCTCTCTGGTGACATTAACATCACCTATTGGCAACTCATTGTTATCACACTTTCAGCCCAGAACCTCGATTTTTATACAGCATACAACTAATGCTGTTTTATATGGGTAAAGACTTGTATTTACATTGTACCTTTTTCAATCTCAGGTCATCTCAAAGAATCTTACAGTAAATTAAGTACTTTTTGAAGTGCACTTATTGTTGTAGTGTAGGAAATGCAGCAGCAAATTTGCACACAACATGCTCCTATGAGTAGCAATATGATAATGACCAAATATAACTCGGTTGATAGTGAGAAATTTCTGTTGGATTCTTCCTGCATGTAGAAAGTGTCACATCCTCTGCAAGTCACCCACAACAGACTGTCACCCAACTCTTCGGGTAACGTGCGTTTGCAAAAAAAGTGTGGGGAGAAATACAGTGGTTTTTGTCAAGGTTCATCCGAAGCAGCTCTGTGATGCAGGACTCTGTTCTACGGGCTGTTCACTGGTGCGCATGTGAAAATAAACATCAGCTATGCCTGGAGGACCATCAACTCAGTGAAAGACACTCTTTGCTCTGCCTAAAACGTGCTGGTTATCCTCGATCAACCGAGACACATTGCAGGATCCAGGTTTATGCGGTCAGTGATGCACTAAAGCTTGGGGCAGCACGACAGAGGGGAAATGTCACTGACTGTACAAAATCTTTTAGCCATTGTACATTGAGGGACTGAAAACTGTATAGGGCCCCTCAGACTGTACACCTGACAGGGAATGTACACTGATTATTGAGGCTGTATTGAAATTGCATTAAGGCACCCTAGAGCAGAACATGGTGCAGGCAGAAAAGCTTATTTCTATTGCACTTTCTATAATTTTCAATGTGAAATGTTTCGCCCTTGAACTGAATGCCTGACACCGAATGAATAATTTAAGTATTGGCTGCAATTGTGAATTTAGTGAGTAATGCACAGTTTTGGAAGACACAAATTATGTTTCTCTTGATATAATGTCAATTTTGCACACCTCTGTAATGTACCTTCATAAGTTTTTAGAACAAATTACACTTTTGCAAAAAATACTGTCCTCACAGGAGGTGGACGTGTTTCTGTAGATGCCAGTTAAATAACAGTGTATTTGTTCTGTTCACAGATGCATTGGAACAGAGAACATTGTATGAGTAGGTATTCAGTCCTTTCAGCCTGCTCTATCATTCACTTTCCTTCACTCCTTTGTCTATCAAAAATCTATCCACTCAGTCTCCAGGCTCCACTACCTTCTGGGGTAGACAATACCACACACTGATGCTCCTCTGAAAAAAAAAGTTTCATCTCTGTCTTATGTACAATTTAGGAGGAGTAGGCCATTCAGCCCCATAGTCCTGCTCCAAGTTGATAGGAGACATTCAACAAGTCATATAAAAGCCAAATACTGCAGATGGTGGAAATCCGAAATAAACACAAAGAATACTGGAGAAAATGTGTGGGAATTTTTTTTAATGGTTTCAACAGAGGCTCCAATACCTTTCAGTTCTGAAGAAGTCATGTTAGTTATGTTTCTCCATCCACAGATGCTGCCAGAACCTCTGAGTTTCTCCAGCCTTCTCTGGATTCATAAGTCATGGCAAAGCTGATTATGCCACATTCCCCTGAAGACCTTTCTCATCAAGAATTTACCTACCTCTACCTTAGAAATATTTAGATGTTCTGCTTCCACAATTTTTTGAGAGAGAGTTCTAAAGACTCATAAACCTAAAATTTTGCCTTCATCTCTGTCTTAATGGGTGATCCCTTATTTTTAAATATGGGCCCATAACTCTAGTTTCTCCCACAAGAGGAAACACCCTCTCACATCCATCCTGTCCAGATCCCCCCAGATCTTGTATTTTTCAATTGAATCACCTCTTACTGTTCTAACCTTCAGCAGAAAGAAGCCCAGAGTATCAAACCTTTCCTCATAAAACAAGTATTAATCTAGAACCATTTCAGAACCTCTTCTAACATAGTTATATTCTTCCTAAAATAAGAAGACTAAAATGGTACTCCTGATATGATTTCATCAATGTGACATATAGCAGAAGCATAATCTCTCTACTTCTGTGTTAAATTCTCATAATAAATGATCCCACTCTATTAGCTCTCCTAATTACTTGCTTTACCAGCATACCTTTGCATCTTAAAGCTTTGTAATCTCTTACCATTTAGATATACCTTTTTTGTCCTGCTCAAATGGACAATTTCAAAGTTTCTCATATTATCGTTAATTTGCCAGATCTTTGATTACTCAGCAAACCTATCAATATTCCTTTTTAGCCTAGTTATAACTTACATTCCTACCCAAACTTATGTAATCAGCAAATTTAGCAACTATACCTTTGGTCCCTTCATCCAAATCATTTATATAAATTGTAAAAATTGAGGACCCAGCATTGATTCCTGTAGTACACCACTCATGACATCCTGCCAACCAGAAAATGACCCATTTCTGCTGATTTGCAGTTTTGTGTTAGCCGGTCTTCTCTTCATGCCAATATGCCACCACTACACCATGAGCTTTTATTTTCTGCATTAACCTTTGGTGCAGTACTTTATCAAAAGCCTTCTGAAAACCTAAGTACAGTATATCCATCGGTTCTTCTTTATCCACAGCACATTACTTCCATAAGAACTTGAATAAATTGATTAAATATGATTGCCCTTTCACAAAACTATGTTGATTCTACCCAATTACTGTGAACATTTTTAATGCCATGCTATAACACCTCTTAATAATAGATTCCAATATATTTTATATGCCTGGCCAGCAGTTTCCTGCTTTATCTCCCTTTTTGAATAAAGGATGTACAGTTGCTATTTTTTCTATTGGAACCTTCTGTGAACCTAGGAAAGTTTGGAAAATTAGAACCAATGCAGCATCTCCCTAGCCATTTCTTTTAAGACTCTTGGATGATGTCCATCAGGAACTGGACACCAACAATTGGCTCAGTATCTCTTCATTTCCTCCCTCCCTTTGAATTTTTGGTTTACAACTATTTCTGGGATGTTACTTATACCCTGTATAGTGAAAACTGACACAAAACATCTATTCATCTGTCATTTCCTTATTTTCTATTATTAATTCCCCAGACTCACTTCTTATAGGACCAACTGTCATGTTACAAAAACAGAGATTGCTGGCAAAACTCAATGGGTCTTGCAGTATCTGTGGGGAGAAAGCAGAGTTAACATTTCGAGCCTGGCAACTCTTCAACAGAACTGCCATGTTGTTAACTCTTTGTGAAATATCTGCAGAATCTCATCATCTGTTTTCATATTTCTAGCTAAATTTTCTCATACTCTTAACTTTTCTCTTAGCAGTTTTTAGCAATAATTTGCTGTTCTTTATTTTATGTCCAGTCTTCTGACCTGCCACTCATTTTTGTATAATTGTGTGCTTTTGCTTTAGGCAGAAACCCTCATTAACATTCAGAAGTATTTAGATATTTCCACTTGCGATGCCAAGGCATTCAAGGCTGTGAGCCAAATGTTGGGAAATGAGATTAGAATAGTTAGTTGGTTGTTTTTGACTAGTTCAGACTTGATGAGCCAAAGGGTTTTTCTGTGCTGCAGATCTCTACAACTGTTTTATGGAGAGATTAGAGAGACTGGATCTATATCCTCTGGAATTTTGAAGAATGGGAAGTGATGACTTAAAATTCTTACAGGGTATGATACAGCGGATCGTGGGCTATTTCCCTAGTCTGACGACTCCAGAACTACAGGGCACCATCTCAGGATAACGGACAAGTCAATTTTAGAACCGAGATGAGGAGGAATTTCTTCAGTCAAAATGGTGAATCTTTGGAATTATGTAGCCCAGAGGGTTGTGGAAGCTCAGTCACTGTGTGCATTCAAGATGGAAATCAATTGGTTTCTGGAGACGAATGACATTTAAGTGACAGAGAAATAGTGCAAGAGAGTGGCATTGAGATGATCAATCATAGTGAGGCAGATTGAATGGGCTGAATGGTCTAATCTTGTTCCTACTGTATCACTACTGACCTAACACTTCACTTACTTCAAAGTTTTGGCAAAGATCTGTAGCTCAGGTTGTGGGTGAGGTTGTTGACTTGCTCGCTGAGCTGGCTTGTTTTCATTCAGATGTTTCGTCGCCATGCTAGGTGACATCATCAGTGCAGCCTCTAATGAAGTGATGTTATTCTACTCTGCTTGGAACTTATACAGTATACTGTACTGTATTTACTTATACAAATACATACTGTATTTATATTGTATTAATGCAACAAAACAGCATGACAAATTCTCCATCATATTAGTATACTCAAATTTTCTCACTCTTAACTTTTCTCTTAGCAATTTTTAGCAATAATTTGCTGTTCTTTATTTTATGTCCAGTCTTCTGACCTACCACTCATTTTTGTATAATTATGTGCTTTTGCTTTAGGCAGAAACCCTCCGTTTAACTGGCCAAACGTAGACACACATAGGAATTCCTAGAGGCAATCAACAAACACATAGAATTGGACCCCATATACAAACCCATACAGATCGAGACTGGGAATGATAGTACTCACCATAACGGACCAAACAGTATAAATTCCAAGTGGAGTAGAATAACACTGCTTCATCGGAGGCTCTACTGATGATGTCATCTAGCATGGTGACGAAACGTCTGATCGAGAACAAACCAGCTCACCGAGCAAGTCAACAACCTCACTTTACTTTTTTTTAAAGTTTACTTTAGATACCTTTGCTTTCATGCCCTCACTATTGCTGTTGTTTAAGCTACTGATCTTAGATCCACTCCTCTCTCTCAAACTGGATGTAAAATGCAACCATATTACAGTCACTGCTACCTAAGGCACCCTTCTCTATTAGGTAAATAATTAATTCAACCTTGTTGCACAAAACCAACTCCAGCCTGCTTGCTGGTTGGTTCCAGAATGTGCAGCTCTTAGAAACTATCCCAGAAACAGTCCATCGTTGTGGTTACCTTTGTCTATTTGAAGTTTCCAATCTATATAGAAATTAAAATTCCCCATAATTTTCAATATATCTTCCTCACAAGTTCCTGTTCTTACTTCTTTTATACACCACCAAATCATGTTGTTACTTTTTGGGAGCCTGTGCACCACAAGGTCATCCTTCACTATTGCATATTAATTTCTATAGTGTGAGTAGAAATGAAAAATATTATCTGATAACCTTCATAGAAATAAGGCTATATGATGACACAGATTGGGACCTAAGTATTGAAGCGTACATGACACTGAGTAAGGACAGGTGGCTAGGCAAAGGTTGGGGGTTGGCTCTGTTAGTTAATGATGGTATTAGCACAACAATAGAGAGTTACTACTGGAAATGTATTCATAGATAGGGCCTTTTGGTTTATCCTGTTACTTTTTGTAACCTCCAGCCTTACCTGTTGACTTAATCTTATATTTGTACACACTATCTCTTCCCATTTATCATTTCCAATAACAATACCTCTTGCCTCATCTCTACTTTTTGATTTAACCGCGTCTTCCCAAATTTGATCCTTTCCTTCTATTCAGTTTAAAACCCTCCACGCTTCCTGAGTTACACAGTTCCCTGGTTCCAGTTCCCTAGAAAGCTGGTCCCATAGCTGTTCATGTGTAGACTGCCTTCATGGTACAGTGCCCATTTTCCCCAGTAGTGGAGAGGAAACACTCAATATTAAACTATGTCCCCTAGCTTTAATCTCCACCACAAGAGAAAACATCCCCTGATTGTCCACACAATCCAGTCCCCTCGAGGTCTTATATATTTCATTAAGTTCACCGCTCATTCTTCTAAACGCCAACAAGTTGTATTGTTGTGACATAACGAGGGTAATGGCAAGAGAAAGAGAGGGAGAGATGCAGAAGTCATTAAACTACTTACATCTTCTGGAAGCTGATATGCAGTATCACTGAAAGGTAAAATATCTTGGGGCCAGAGTTTCTTGTTTGGAGCCCAGTTGAGAAATTGCACTGTTTGCCCTTCACTTAAAGAATCCACTCAAGGTCATTGACAAAAATCACATGTGTAACTTTCCAAAACAGCAGATTGGACCCTGTATTAGAGTATAATTTATTCCATTTCTCTACAGAACATAGAACATGACAGCGCAGTACAGGCCCTTCGGCCCTCGATGTTGCGCCGACCTGTGAAACCAATCTGAAGCCCATCTAACCTACACTATTCCATTATCATCCATATGTTTATCCAACGACCATTTAAATGCCCTTAAAGTTGGCAAGTCTACTACTGTTGCAGGCAGGGCATTCCACGCCTTTACTGCTCTGAGTAAAGAATCTCCCTCTGACATCTGTCCTATATCTATCACCCCTCAATTTAAAGCTATGTCCCCTCGTGCTAGCCGTCACCATCCAAGGAAAAAAGCTCTTACTGTCCACCCTATCTAATCCTCTGATCATCTTGTATGTCTCTCTTAAGTCACCGCTTAACCTTCTTCTCTCTCACGAAAACAGCCTCAAGTCCCTCAGCCTTTGCTCATAAGACCTTCCCTCCATACCAGGCAACATCCTGGTAAATCTCCTCTGCACCCTTTCCAATGCTTCCACATCCTTCCTATAATGCGACAACCAGAACTGCACGCAATACTCCAAGTGCGGCCGCACCAGAGTCTTGTACAGCTGCAACATGACCTCATGGCTCCGAAACTCAATCCCTCTATCAATAAAACCTAACACACAGTACGCCTTCTTAACAACCCTATCAACCTGGGTGGCAACTTTCAGGGATCTATGCACATGGACAACAAGATCTCTCTGCTCATCCACACTACCAAGAATCTTACCATTAGCCCTGTACTCTGGATTCCTGTTACTCTTTCCAAAGTGAATCACCTCACACTTTTCTGCATTAAACTCCATTTACCACCTCTCAGCCCAGCTTTGCAGCTTATCTATGTCCCTCTGTAACCTGCAACATCCTTCCGCACTATCCACAACTCCACCGACTTTAGTGTCATCCGCAAATTTACTAACCCATCCTTCTACGACCTCATCCAGGTCATTTATAAAAATGATAAACAGCAGTGACCCCAAAACAGATCCTTGCGGTACACCACTAGTAACTGAACTCCAGGCTGAACATTTCCCATCAACCACCACCCTCTGTCTTCCAACAGCTAGCCAATTTCTGATCCAAACTGCTAAATCACCCTCAATCCCATGCCTCCAAATTTTCTGCAATAGCCTACCATGGGGAACCTTATCAAATGCTTTACTGAAATCCATATACACCACATCAACCGCTTTACCCTCATCCACCAGTTTAGCCACCTTCTCAAAGAACTCAATAAGGTTTGTGAGGCATGCCCTACCCTGGGAATTTTATTAATATGACAGAAAATGAGTTTAACACCAAAATTAAGCATCATTAATAAAGATTTAAAATTGTTGGTAATTTATAGGTGATTCCCAATTTATGAACATCTGACTTACGAATGCCTATGCTTACGACTAATACAGGTAGGAATCAATATTGATTTTAAAGATCTAATGTGTGAACATGTCCTCATATTATTGAATAGCTGTTTTATATTATACTGTATTGTTTTATATTATAGTGTAAGTCAACTTATGAATGTATTCAAGAATGAAACCCATTCGTAACCCAGAGAATACCTGTATGTATAAACAAAAATTTATACGGAACCATTTAAGTTTTATTGGTGCATTCTAGTCAGTTTTTTTTAAACCATGCCCGCTACTGCTTGTGTGCCTCAGAAAATGAATGCAATTTGCATGGATTTCCTGAATTGAAAGTGGAGGGGAGCTGATCCAGACAAACCATATTGTAAAACTGATGTGATACAACATACAACTTGTGTTTCAAATTCACCTTTCTTGCTCCCCTCTAGTTGATTATATCCAATTTAATCTGGACATGACCGGTAATCTGACTATCTCAATTGCCAAGGGTCTCTGTCTGTGGATAACTCCGGGAGGAGGACCAGACAGACAAGGGGAAAGTACCACACATTTAGGACGTTGTAAATAAATCACAATAGACACCAAACAGGCAGTAAGTATATTAAGATTAAAAAAAACTTAACACGAATAAATCACAACATCTTAATCACATCAATGATTGTTAACTTACGCACAGCGTTAAGACCAACACAAAATACATCTAAGTTGAATTATTACAGAAGGGAAAAACCCCGTTTTATCCATGAATCCATTTCAGCAGCAATTAGGATGTTTAACAAAATAAAAAGTGAAAATAAAACCCAAACATTTGACAACCAGCAAATGTTAACACAATCATTTAAAAAAAGCTAAAATAAAACATTGAAACAAAGGAAAAATATTCATCCCAACATTGCACTTAAGTTGAAGAGGTTTCAGTTCTTGTCCCTGAAGCGGAGTTTGCTGCTTACAGGTCAGTCCTAATGCATCAGGGAAGTACGGTCCATCATTACCATCTGATCTCAGATACACGGTGCCTTGTCTCTGGGTTCTTGGTAGAGGTGGTCGCACCGACATTGGAGGGGGGCGCGGTTGGTCCTTCCCATCTCTATGAGATGGGTTAAATGCATTCTCACTAGCTCAATTGAGTTTTGAGAGGTGGGCAGAATGGTACTGTCATAGGAGGCCCCAGGCTGATGCTGAGGAAACAGGAGTTCAAATCCCATCACGGCAGCTGATGGAACTTTAATACAATTCAAGAACCTGGAATGGAAGGCGAATTGAACAGTGACCACAACAATGATTGATGGTTCTTATAGCAAGCTGCCTGGCCGACATGTGACTCCAGACCCACAACAATGTGCATGACTCTTAACTGCCTTCTGAAATGGCTGAGAAAGCCAATTAGTTCTTAAGGTGAAACAAAGAATTATGGATGCTGGAAATCTGAAGCCAAAATAGAAACTTCTGGAGAAACTCAGCAGGTCTGAGAACATCTGTGGACAGATAAACAGAGTGAACTGGGCTTCAATACAATGACTAACGTCCAAATAGCTGAAGGCCATCACTTGGGTAAAGGTAACTGCTGGGTACCCTGTCTCAGTAAACTTTTCTATCCCAGTGAGAGTCCACATCCGACAACAGCAAGAGGCAGGAAATCAGTCAAAAAGCATTTTGACGGAGTATGCTCTTCTGGTCCATTTATGTTTGTCATTTATATAAATAATTTGGGTGAGAACACAGCAGGCATGGTTAGTAGGTTTGCAAATGACACTAAAATTGGTGGTATAGAGAACAGTGAAGAAGGTTATCTATGATTACAAAGAGTTCTTGATCAATTGGGTCAAAGGACTGAGGAGTGGCAGATGGATTTTAATTTGGATAATACATAATTCTTTAAAATTTGTGTCACATGTTGACAGGGTGGCTAAGAAGTTGTTTAGCACGCTCGCCTTCATTGTTCAGACCTTTGATTATAGGATTTGGGATGTCATGCTGAGGATGTTCAGGACAATGGTGAGGCCTCATCTGGAATACTGTGTGCTGTTTTGGTTGCCCTGTTATAGGAAGGATGTTATTAAACTAGAGAGGGTTCAGAAAAGATGTACCAAGATGTTTCCCGGAATGGAGGGTTAGAGAGATATAAAAATAGAATGGAAAGGCTGGGATGTTTTTCATTTGAGTGTAGGAGTTTGACCTTATTGAGATTTATAAAATCATGAGGGGCATAGATGAGGTGAATAGCAAGGGTCTGTTTTCCTAAGGTGGGGAAGTTCAAAACGAGGAGGCATATTTTTAAAGCGAGAGGAAAATGATTTTAAAAGGACATGAGGGGCAACTTTTTTTTAAACATAGAGAGTGGTTTGTGTGTGGAATGAACTGCCAGAGAAAGTGGTAGATGCAGGTACAGTTACAATGTTTAAAAGACATTTGGATAAATTCATGAATAGGAAAGGTTTGGAGGGATATCGGCCAAGCACAGGCAGGTAGCACGAGTTTAGTTTGGGATTATGATCGGCATAGACTGATTAGACTAAAGGGTTTGTTTCTGTGCTGTATGACTCTATGACTATGTATTGTATATTCAAACAAATCTGCTCAACCCCCATGCACTGCATTTGCAGACCTATCCTGGCACGCAGACAAGCAATGTTTTGATTTCAAACTCTTGTCCTTGCTTTCACATCCCTTGCTTCTCCCCATCACCTTAATTTCATGCTACGCATGACCCTGTGCTCCTCTAATTCCGGCCTCTTGCGCATTTCCAATTTGTCTCTAGCAACACTGGAATAAACTCTGGAATTTCTTCATTAAACTCATCTGTCCGTCTTCCTTTCTGCCAAGTCATTCCTTAAATCAAGCAATCCTTCCTTTGAGCAAGTTCTCATCTACTGTCCTGTTATTTCCTAATGTGACTCTGTCTCACATTTGTTTGTTATGCACCTGTGAAGAGCCTTGGGACATGTTACACATTAAAGGTTCTATGCAAATGCAAGTTTTTGTTGCAAATCAATCAATCAGTAAGGAGAGTTTCATAAACCATAAGACAATATAACTTATTACCTTGTGATTAGGACTTGGCCCTCTCTTTGATTTAATTCAATGGGGAGCATGTCTCCTCACTGAAGTCTAGTATAGTTAATAAGATTTTATTCTTCTATCCTCCTCAGTTTGTGTGGTGGGTGGTGCTGTTCTTAATCAACTTCTCAAAAGTAGAAATATTTACTTCTCCCACTCCTATCTACCTCTCTCCCCAACAGCACAATGCTCATAAAAACACATCGTCAGAAGTTCAGGGGTAGTAGGAACTGCAGATGCTGGAGAATCTGAGATAACAAGATTTCTGAAGAAGGGTCTAGGCCTAAAACGTCAGCCTTCGTGCTCCTCTGATGCTGCTTGGCCTGCTGTGTTCGTCCAGCTCTACACGTTGTTATGTCAGAAGTTAAGGCCTGATTTTCAAGCTACAAACTGAACCATGTATAAAGCAGAAAATCCCCATCTGCTTCCTCTTCCAATCCTGCAACACTAACAAAATAAATCACTTCCCCTACTGATTTTTATATTTTAAGGAAACATAAATGGAAAATAATGGTGTCACACACCTCTGCTGTCTGAAGAGAGACACAGTTAACACATCATATGGCTGAAGACAGGGACATGGTGCTGAAGTTCTTTTTTGCCTTGCACTCTTTAGGACAAATGGAAGAATGTCAAATTTCTAACAAGCATAATTGTTTATACTACAGAAGAAATGGGATACTGATTGGTTGGGAAGGCTGACTCTGATGAGCTGAGGTGTTGCCATGGAAGAAGTAATGGGGAACTAATGGCTCTCAAGCTCTTGGGCAATTAGAAAAGGGCTCATTTACGCTTGTCAGAAGCGGCCAGCATTCACACAAAGGGTCTCTGCTTTTGTTTGTGAAGAATGCAATCTGTTCAAGTCTTGAGCCATTTTTTGTAAAGCCTATATTTCCCCATGTTTACTTCTCCATGACAGTGCCTCAGCCAGAATTGACTTTCAAGAAATCCGCACCTTTTATTGCTTTTGGTATAAATAGCTGTGACTAACTGAAATTTTGCATTCTTGTACTTATCCCAATGAGATAAGGATGCAAAACTTCAACCATATTCAGCACACAGCCATGCCATCTTCCAAGTGTGGATTCTTTGTTGATATATCACAACCTCTCTACCTAAACCTCTTTTAGACCAACAGTGAACATACACTCTAAGAGCAAAAACTGACTTTCCACTGGTCACTAGCCTAAACATTTCCAGAATGCTCTATTCAAATGCTAAAGGGGTGGTGGGAGCAGATGCCAATCATAACTTTTGCAAGTGAACAGGATTAATATTTAAAAAAGGAATGTGGGTTTTTGGGACTAAATGGATGTCTCATGCAGTGAGCCAGTACAGGCACAATGGACTGAATTGTCTCCTTCTGTGCTGTAAGATTCTGTGATTCAATGGTTTCATAATAGAAATCCAATAGGTTGCTTTATATACAAACTTGGATGAGTCAGTAACAAAAGATAAAAATGTCATATTCCTGACCAAGTAGGAGAGTCTTGTCCTGAAATAACGAGACTCAGTCCTCGCAGACACTTCAAAGTTATTAACTTTAAAAGGCGAACATTTTCCGCAACCATAAATTATAGTTAACTGACAATGAACAAGCCTGAATGATTGGGAACTTCCCTGTTCTTGCTGCAGTGAATGTGGCAGGTGCTTGTGTTCCAAAAATACTGAATTGACAGGCCAAATCTGGTATCATAAGCCAAGGGGTTTTCTTTGGCCTCTTTCCCCTCTCTGTCACCCACCTACCCCCATGCCCTTCTCATCTCCATTCCTACTGATCTCTGCAGGGATAGTGTTCCAGAAACTTCTTCAACTGGGTTGGATAATCTGTCATAATCCCAGTCGCTCCCAATTCAAAGGCTCTCTTGAAGTCTTCCTCGTCGTTTAAGACCCATATGTAAATCTACAGGAGACAAGAACAGGGAAACTGATTATAGGTGGGGAGCAGGTCACAGGCTGTTAAACTAATCACCTTCTCAATACTGGTTTCACCTCCCCATCAATAATATAAACACAGTCAGATTTCTGAAAGAAGACTGGAAAACAACAGAAAGTTTGGAAGTTCCATCAAATAGACAGACAAGTAAACCTTGGAAAAGACACTATTTTTCCAAACTGGAATTCTGTATTTAGATGGCTTACCTGAACCATCTTCCACTTCATCTGAAGGTCAAAGATGGACTGTGTCTGCAGCGACATCATACATAAAGATCTGGATGGGCGGGGTATGGAAAATGTTCCAAATGCTGCTGTCATCCTGACGGTCACCTTTATGTGCGGCTATATCAAGCTGTGTGTAGACCCTCAGTATGCAAACACCAAGTGTCATTATGTACTGTGTACATGTCCGTGGAGTTATGAAGAACGGGCCTGGCCTTGGTGCCGCGGAAAGCTCCAAATAGTTGGACCATTCCGTTTCACCAGTCCCTTCTGGAAAAATTCAACAAAACGCCTTTGGCCACGAGTCCATCAGGAAGTGGTCAGCACGTAGCGTCCTTGAGACCTTGTGGGAAAAGGAGAGGGTCGGTCCTATCAGGTAGTTCCCTGAACAGATTGTCAAAGTAATTTGGCAGAATGCTTCATCACCAGAACTTTCCACCAAGCACTGAGACATAGCTTGGCTGGTGGTGAGATGGGCACTGTCCATCACCTCTCGAACATGCCTTTGCAAAGGAAGCCTGGAGAAAGATACAGCAAGTTTTGCCGAGGCTTGTCCTGGGCAGCTCTGTGACGCAGGACTCTATGCTATATAGTCCACTCCCGGGGACATACAACAGGACAAACATTGATTGTGCCTGGAGGACCGACAACTTGGCGAAAGATCCTCTCTGGTCTGCCCAAAATTTGGTGGTCTTCCACAGCATGGAGTTGGCCTCAACCGAGTGTTGCAGACTGGCACAGTCTAAGGTAAAGGACTATGTGCTGAGTGATGCGCTAAAGCTCGGGGCAGCTGCTGCCAAGGCGCAGTGGGGAAAGACCACCAAGGTCTTTCTGTCAAAATATAGTGAGGATCCATTTAATTATCAGACCCTCTCATGCCTCAATGTATGTAAGTAGTGTCCTACATAAGTAAGAAATGTTTTGGGTTTGTTTTGCAACTGCAGGAAATATCAGATCCAAGGTTCATTTTTCTGGATATGCAAAGATTGTATAGAACTGCTTTAGGACCTGTGTATGTACATAAAGACTTTTTATGATAAAATATATTTTCGCAATAAACAAAACCCAGAGTTCTGTAATTAAGGTATCTAGGACCAGCTCCTACCAGCACCATTTTTGTTTCCTCCTTAAAGCTGGCAATGTTCCGTAGATATGTAATAAAAATCTTCACCGTCATAATAAAGGGAGGCTGTGGCCACTTGTATGTGGACTGGTAACCAGGAAACACAGAGTTCAGAGAATTTGGAAAAGAGCTGTTGCGATCAGGAATGCTTTTGAAAGGAGATGGATGCAAATCCAATAGTAGAAGGTTGCAGGGTTATGAGGAAAGAGCAGAGGTGTGTGCCTGATGGGAGAGCACTTCAGGCTTGATGGGCAGAATAGCCTCCCCTCTGTGTATAATTCACAGAAGTCACCATTCAGGGTTTGTACACAAGAATCAGGAGATTGCAGAGTAATCCTGGGCTGACCTAGTGGTGGTTTGGGACTGGTGAGCGAGACTTCCATTGTCAGAAGGAGACTGCTTTCATAAGCTATCATAAATAGTGTGTCTTAAAGCCAATGCACTATTAATGCTGCAACTAATGATGATTAACACGGCAGATATTTTGAGCATTGAAAGAGTTCAAATAAATTAGACAACTGATGTTACTCCCTTTTGATGGCAGCGACTGAACAAGTCCTTTCATCTTCTAGCATTGGGATCCAGATGAAATAGGTAGACAGGAGTCTCCATTTGATGTTCTAATCAGAAAGATGGCCCTTTCAATAGAGCAGTCCCAACTGGGACATAGGCCTGGACTTGAAGCTCAAATCAACCCTGATACAAAATAAAAGCAAAACACTGCCAACCTTGGAAATCTGAAATCAAAGCAGAAAGTGCTGTCAAAAGTCAGCAGGTCTGGCAGTGTCTGTGCAGAGAGAGAGAAACAGAGTTAATATTGAGTCCTGTTCCAAAGTAGAGTTGAAATATTAACTCCGTTTTTCTCTCTCTCTTCCTAGATGCTGCCAGACTTGCTGAGTTTCTCCAGCAATTTCTGCTTTGATTTCAACCCATTGAGGAAGTGCTTCCAGATTTTGATTAAAGTAAAACAAGACAAAGAACTTAGTCTCCTTCTGCAGAGCTCTCAGATGTTGAAGTCACACAGGCATCACAGAATAAAAGTGCATGTTTCACCTGAATTCCTCGTGCTTTCAGATGCTCGAACAGAGATTTCCTCATTAGCAAACTGAGTGGAAATGAGAAATACCACAATTAACTTTGGGATTCATATCCTCAACAGAGCTAAATTTACTCTTACGCAGCAGTTCAAGGGTTTTCGCAAAGACCAGAGAACTGAGCAGTGTGACAAACAGCTTCACTTTACCCCGGTTGAATTAAAAGAGCTGCCCCAATACCTTCCAGCCACGGCACAGGCCCATGTAATACCCAGCTCAGTGAGGGCGCCATGTACCTCTAACTCCATCAACGATCAACATGCATTTCTGCAGAGCCCAAGAGCTCACTGCATGAGTGCAAGACGGAGGCAACCCCCATTCCCCCAAATTCTGAGTTCCCCCAATCTCAGCCTGTCATCACAGGGAAATTGAGAAGTTAGTTTCCCCATAAAGAGGGACATGGAGAGTACAGCAGCGAGAGAGAGAGAGATGAAGAGAGAGATACAGATAGCAACAAAGGAAATAAGTAAGAGAAGAGAGCATTTGGCCCATTGAGCCTACTCTGTCATTCAACAAGATCATGGCCGATCATCTCGCTCTTTCCATCCCCCATCCCCATAACCCTTGGTGTCATTTGTATCCAGTAAGAGAGAGAGACAGAGAGAGAGGGGGGGATGGGGATGAGGATGGGAAAGACAATTATAGAGGAACAAGCAACTCAGTGTCAATTCCATTGCAAGAACTCACGTGTCAGCGAGCCAAATCATAAACCGGTAAATCCTTGAGGTCTTCTTTGAATCTTTTAACCTGGACGTGAAATAAAGGTACATTATTTTGGTGGGAGAAGGAAATATAGCATCAATTTCCTGTTAATGCCTTGCCTGTGTCAGCTGTAACAGGGACTCATGACATGTCCAATACTGTGAAAACATCGAGTGGCAGCATTATAGACCTTTCTAAATGAGGCCCGTCTCTGGAGAGAGCAGCTAAAACGTACAACACTTGGTGCAGAGTGGAGTCTGTCACGGACGGTAGGGTGTGGTTGTTGCACTAACTGAAGATTAAAGCATTAAACTTCAGAAAAAAGACTGTGACCTTTAAACTTCTGAAAGTTAAAATTTAGGCTGTGTAATGTTGGCCATTTGGGTGTGAAATCAGACAGCAGTGTTTCACACAGAAGGTACAATTGGAAACACATGACCCAGAAGGCTGTGGAAACTGGCGGGTCAAGTGAAATTCACCAAGACTGAGAGTGATAGACTTTGTGAGGAGACTGAATGCAGGCAGATTGACTGCTTTGCGAGGTACCTCCGCTCTGTTCACAAGAATGACCCTGACCTTTCAGATGCTTGCCGTTTCACTACACTGTCTTGATCCCACACTGTCATTTCTGTTGTTGGTCTGCTTGTTTTCCAGTGAAGCCTAGAGTCACTTGGAGGAGCAGCACCTCACTTTATTTAGGCACTTTGAAGTCTTCTAGGCTCAACATCGGGTTCAACAACTTCAAAGCATGAACTCTATCAATTCTATCCTCCATTTTGTATCCCCTGCTGCCTCTCCCTCTGCACCACCCCCACCTCCCTGTTCATTGGCTGATTTCAGTTTTGCTTTCAGTAGAGCTGACTCATGTTCTGCAATTAACACCTACTGTGGATCTAAATCTCTTCTCTACATTCGTTACCACTCCCCTTGCCTTTGGTTTTCTGACACCGGTGAACTCTAATATCACTTTCTTCTCTGTTCTATTTGCTCTTTCTCACCTTTACTACAAAAAAACCCCATCACTTTTCCACCTATTTTCCAATTGCAAAGATTCATCAACTCATGAAACAATAACTCGATTTTTCTTTCCACAGATCTGCCAGACCTGTTGAGTCTTTCCAGCACTTCCTACTTTTATTTCAGATCTCCAGCATTTTGCTTTCATTACTGGAGTTTTGTTTGGTCATAGAACCAAGGGAGATGAAACAATGACAGGTAAAATCAACTGGCAGAATAGGCTTGAGGGGCTGAATGGCATACTCTTCCTCCTGTGTTCCTTTACTGATTCTCCTAAATCCTACTTTACTGACATACCTGTTACAAAACTGATGTTGCTGGAGATAGGCTAAAGGAGGAAGAGTCACTGGGCTTGGTGAAGGGTCATGAACAACTTCAAAAAAATACTGCTGACAAGGTGGAAATATTCAGGCAGGATTGCACTCCATGGCACTGTCCCTCATGCCTGTTGTAGTTGGGGTGTGGAGTAACAACATGATCAGACAATGACCCCAATTCCTAGTGGCTGATCCACTCCAAAGCTTAGCATGATGTGGAGAGCACCAATGCTTGCAAACCCATAGCGCAACTGTGTGTGTGTTTGGGAGGTGGGGAGATTAATGACATCTAATGGGGAGAAGAGCAAACAGAAGGCATGACAAGAATTAGCCACGCCACCTATGTAAAGGAATCAACTCGCCATACTTAACACTACTAATGCATCCAAATGGTCTGCCAATGACAATGCCAATCAGCTCCACACTGCTGATTTATCCTTACAATGCCAATCCACCTAACAGGGTGTTACTATGGCAACAGCAATCTACTCAATGGCAGTGCAGATGGCAACAAAATCCAATCCTGACACCAGCTCTCCTGGCACAGACGTACTGCCCTGTGGCTGAGTGCAGACTCGTCTCATTCTAAGAGTTCACTTACTTCAGCATAATGGAGGGCATGGGGATCTCCAGGAACTGCTCCCGAATCGGGAAGAAAGGCAGGAGCCCCGTGTAAAACAACCCTAGAAGTAGAAGCACTCGCTGCAGACTGAACAAGATTGGAATATTCGGATTCTGTCAAGGAAGCAAAGAGCAAAGCACTTCAGACAAGGATCGACAAGTTACGAAGCTTATATGTAAATAGCACAGCCAGTCCTTGCCTGTCTGAACATACCAATTAGGAGAAGACAGACATTCTGTCCTTCAATCCTGCTCTGCCATTCAATAAAATGATAACTGATCAGTTTGTGTTTCAAATTCCACATTCCCAGCTACTCCTGATAACTTTAGATTCTCTTCTACCCAGCAACAGTCTATCTACATCTGCCTTAAAATTATTCAGTGACAGAAATTCGACCAAGGCTCCTTAGACAGCATCTTCCATCTCGACGATCAAAGGCAGCAGATCCATGGGAACATCACTATCTGAAACATCCCCTCCAAGCCATTCACCATGCTGACTCAGAAATATATCGCCGTTCCTTCACTGTTGCCGGGTCAAAGTCCTGGAATTCCCTCCCTAAGGGTATTGTGGGTCAACCTACAGCATGTGGACTCCAGCAATTAAAAACAGCATCTCACTATCATCCATTTTAAGGGCAACGAAGGATACACAATAAATGTTGGCTCTGCCATATTCCATGGAAAAATATAAAAGAAAAGACCCCAACTACACTTGGCCATGTAGCCACTATTGTATGAACAAAACAGACAGTTTGCACAGAAAAATCAACGATCTGAACAATCAGTTAATTGGTACTCTTTAGCATCGAAGGGTAGATACATTGGCCAAACACCAGGAGAACTTCCTGTTCTTCCAATAGCAATGTGAATCTTTACTATCCATTGGTAGCCCTGGTTTAGTGGAGCTAAACTTTAACACTTTCACCACTCTGCCGGTAAAGACGTTTCTTCTGAATTCCCTATTGGATCTCTTGGCGTATCTCCTTTTTTTTCTTTAATTATTCACGGAGGGCATCGCTGGCTAGGCAGCATTTATAGCCCATCCCTAATTGCTCAGAGAGCAGTTAAGAGTCACATTGTTGTGGGTCTGGAGTCACATGTAGGCCAGACCAGGTAAGGATGGCAGTTTCTTTCCCTAAGGACATTAGTGAACCAGACGGGTTTTTCTAACAATCAACAATGGATTCACAGTTATCGTTAGACTCTTAATTCCAGATATTTATTGAATTCAAATTCCACCAGCTGCCATGGGGGGATTCAAACCTGGGTCCCTTGAACATTATCTGGGTCTCTGGATTAACAGTCCAGCAATAATACCACTAGGCCATCGCCCTCCTTATTGCAGCAAGACTTACCACCTTGTAACATTTCTTCACAATATCGTTACTGGTGTTGCCCCAGACAGTGATGTCCTGTCGATTAAACTCCTTCACCAAATTTGATACCTGCCAGACAACAGACACACCAAACCCCGTGAAGTTAGGACATTCAGAAAATCCAGAGACATTAACCAGTTTCATTACACAGCTTTCCACTTTGTAACATCAAGACTTTGTTAAACAAAACGAAGTCACAATTTGTGATGGCCCTCCAACGACATCTCAATATTACCGTGACCTTACTCCTCCCTCTGTCATCACCTTCAGAATCTCAGCTGCATTGTGCTCTAATTCAGGCACCTTGTCACCATCCAGTTTGATGGAACTACCATTGGTACTTGTGCTTATCGCTGGGTTTTTGTCTTTATTCTTTCATAAGACGTGGAAACAAGACAAACATTTGTTGCCCACCCCTCATTAACCGTGAATAGAGTGGCTTGCTCAGCCATTTCAGAGGACACTTAAGAAACGTCCACATTCATGTGGATCTGGAATCACATGTAGGCCAGACCAGGTAAGGACCGATTCTTTCTCCCCTAAAGGATGAGTGAACATCAGTTGATTGTCTAACAACATTCGACCCTACTTTTATGGTAATCATTCCTAGTTTTATTTTAATTTTACCAGCTGTCGTGGTGAGATTTGAATCCATGACCCTTAAACATTAGCCTGGGCCTTTGGTTCACTAGTTCAGTGACATAACCATGACACCAAGGTCCACCCCAGCCCCCACCCCACACGCTGTGGGATGCCGTAAATTGTTAATTAAAAAGAGAAAGTTTCTGGGCCAAAGTTTGGGCTGTGAGAGTGTATCAAACAGTTCTTGCAAACAAGGGCTGATTTCACTGAATCAGTGCTGGAAACCTCAGGAGGTCAGACAGCATCTGTGAAGAGGAATGAAAGAGAGTTAATGCTCCAGAATGGGATGATCACATCAGGAGCAATCCTGATACTAGTCATCAAACTTATGATGTGAGCCTTGTTGTTGTCCCTCCAGAGGCTGCTTGCATTGCTGGGTGTTTGTCAATATTTCTTCATTTTACATCTTAATAAGAAGTTTTTTTTTTCCCCTTTTCACTACCTTTTCAATGAGAGCATCATTGTTGACCTTGATGTCAATGTTGATGGGAATCTTTGGAAAGGCTTCAAATACATCCCGCAGGAGAGGGATCTTTCTTTCTTCTCCACCCACACAGAAGCTATCTAAAATAAAAGGACCGACAATCAGCCACAGGACGAATAGTAGCACTGGACTAGTTGCACAAAGTCATACTGCACCACAGTGCACACAGGCTAAACAGTTACCAAGGGATGCCATTTGATGGGAAGGGAATAGGACTGACTCTTCTGCTTGTGACATTCAGACTTCTGTGCATCAGTGCCTTCAATGTCAGTCCTACACTGGTCTCTTGTACATCACACCACCCCCATATCCTTTGCTCCTCCTTTACTGGCCTTATCTTCAACTTCATGGGTCCCAAACTCTGGAAGTACCCCAAACTGCTCTTCCATACCATTAAAGTCACTCCCTTAAACTCACCATTTTGAGCAAGCCTTTCATCCTAACATGTGAACATGTAAATCGGGAGTGGGGCAGGCCATTCAGTTTCTCAAGCCTGCCCCATCATTCAAAAAGATCACAACTGGTCTGATTACTCAACATTCCTGCCGATCTGCCTATAATTAGGGGAATCACTATTACACTCTACAGGAAATTCAGGAAAAATTGCTTTATCCAGGAAATGGTGAGTGGGGGTCTTGCTACCACAGGCGGAAGTTAATAGAATGATATCTGGGGAGGTGAAGGAGGAGAATTGGATAGGAACACAAACAGAAAAGAACCAAAGGAGTTAAAATTGTTTCAGAGATAGTAGGAACTGCAGATGCTGGAGAATCTGAGATAACAAGGTGTAGAGCTGGATGTTAGATCCGAAATGTCAGCTTTCCTGCTCCTCTGATGCTGCTTGGCCTGCTGTGTTCATCCAGCTCTACACCTTGTTATCTAAGAACCAAGAGATATGCTGACAGATGGGTTGGAAGACGTAGTCAAGGAAAATCTGTTCCCAGTGGCTGATGGTACAAGGGCTGGGGTGGGGACCTCAGAACTTTAGTTGGGCATCAACAATTTCAAAAGGAAACTGGGTGGATACTGGGGCCCTGTATCAGTTCAGTAATCATGATATGTCCAAAATCTGCCTACTGCTCTCCCACTGTGGGCTCCATCCCACTACTTAGACATGTTCAGCAGAAAAATAATTTAATATACAGAGGACTTTCTGAAGCAGAGAGGACTGTGGCTACTTTAGTCATCATCATTGACTAATTATGAGAAAAAAACAAAGGTGCAGTGGGACGGTTTAAATTGAAGTTCACATGCTGAAATCTATCAGGATACAATTCAACTAGAGACAATAACCTTATCCACAGGTCACAAAGTTGGTGCGGTACATCATAAAGTACATGCTCTCTCTCATGTCACACAAAACTTTTATACCCCCTAAATGCTCACTTCTAAAGATCAGCTAATATTTTGCATAAAACATTACAGCAGAGATTCTTGGCCAGAATGGTTTCAGCATTTGGTAAGATGGTACAAGCCACCCGTGTGTTTGGGGGCGGGGTGGAGGACTGGAGGGTGACTGCTTTCCAGGGACACTGCAGCCTTAGGCTGCTTCACTAGCTAACGCAATTTGCAGATCTTCTCACCTTTCTTGAAAGAAACATGCAGCCTGCAATGGTAAGGCGGGAGCTCCTGAAAGAGGTTGGCGGTGGGCAGGAATAGGGGATGGGGGGGTGGGAAAGGAAAAAAAAAAACAGATTACATGTGCACATCAATTATCTGAGCCTTGATTTGGAACAGTCACTTGATACACCTCACCACTTTCTCGTTCCAAAAATAGAAGTCAACAGTCACAGAACAGCCACACAAGAGACAAGTTCAATGTACAAACACACTCAATGCAGCAAGTTAATTATTTTGACGAAGGGCTGACAGAATGGACAGAAGGTCCTGGGGAAACCCTGGAACAAGAGGCAATCATTCCTCTTACTGCACATCTGTTCTGCATCGTATAACCACAGTTGTCACTATATTTTTAAGCTTTTCGCATAACCTCAGCTGGCTTCAATTAGGATTGTAAATTAGGTTGATTGCTTCAGGCATTGGTAGCTCACCAATCCATCTGATCTTGTCCTTCACATACTTAGTGTCCTCTTGGGTTGCAAACCCTCTCAGATTGACCCAGGGTCTCCCAAATGATTCAGGAAGCAAAATACACCCTAGGGTACAATCTAGTTCTGGTTCATCTAACAATAAAACCACCCCATAAATACAGCAGTTTGTGGAGTATAAAGGATTCTGGGGATTGTGACTGCCATTTAGTACCAATTCCCACAGGAGAGGACAGATCAGGCAGATGATAACAGGAGTGGGGTTGTAAGTCATGTGATTGAGCCTTCTGAAATTAATCTAATCAGGATTGGGAACACTGCTGCTTCGCTATGAGATTGTTCTTCATGAGCTGTTGAACACTTTTGAGGTATTCCATGGTTTGCATTTCTGTAACAATTTGCACAAGTCTTTCTTTTCTGCAAAGACAGAGGGAGCCTCATCTGCAGTCTCCTGACAGCAACCCTCCCCGTTCGAGACCCGGACCAGAGTCAGCTCCAGGTTCGGAGCTGAACTCCTGAAGTGGGGCTTGGACCTTCAGATATAAGGGACAGGTCTGCTACTAACATGCTACAAGACTTGGTGGTGATAGCAGTCAGGAATGACTTGGGTATTATTCAACCCAAATTGTCATTCCAAGAATTTCAACTGTCATTTCGGACTGTTGTCAGGAATCAATGTGACAGGACAGACCCTGAGTCTGTCTCCTTGCCTCAACCCTCCCTTCTTGGCACTTACCCAGCTGACAATCTTCTTCTCTGTGCCTATCTTAAATTTGCCCGTTGCAGCTTTGAACTCATTGCCATCCTGTGGCAGCGATTTTTTTCCAAATGTTGAACTCTTAACCCAAGCCTTTACGCAAGGATGTATGGTTTGATGATTAAACATTGCACAATAGAACATTCAACAGGGCAGTCTGAGCAGCAGCTGGGTGGCCAGGTTTTAAAAGTTGCAGGTTTAAAAATGCTGTTAGAGGCTGCCCTATTCCAATCATTATTCATCTTGCATTAGGTTGTGTCATAAGAAGGGGAAAAAAAACTTGCATTGCTATAGTGCCAACCACAACATTCCAAAAACATTTCACAGCTAATTAAATATCTTGGACATAAAGTCACATCACAATATACGTCAGGCCATTTTTAGAGGTGTGAATTCTATGTGGGGAGACTTGGCATTCTGCTTGTTTTTTTTATTGTGCAAGGGTTTCACAGCTCTGGACAAACAGCAGACACCCTGTATCAGTTCAGTAATCATGATGGGGTCAGAGAATGAAGGGTTCCAAGTCACTCCAGAACATGAGCAAGTAATATAGACCAATGTGTACAACATACACACTGCGCCGTCAGGGGGTCAGCACTGAGGGAGCACTTCAAGGGTGTGCTGCACTGACATAGGGTCAGTACTGAGGGAGCACTGCATTGCCAGCAATGTGTTGTCAGAAAGACAGCGCTGAGGGAGGAGCAGCACAGCAAGGGGCAGTATCATTGCAACAATACATAATGCTGCCTATGCCTTTTGCTCATGGGATCTCAGAGATGCCTTGCTACTGTTCAGCTAAGAGCTAAATGTGCTATCCTCTATTTCTTCCTCAACCAATGCAGGTCTGCCCTTTTGGACTGTTCCTGCAATCTTGTTGTGCGCAATATGGCTTATCACTTTTAATGAAAGACAATTCACTGTACGTGAGTAAGATGCTGGCAAGTTAAATGAAGTTCTATGCCAGGTAGTGCAAAGTGACAAAATCTATTTAAGGAAAATACAAGAGCTGCTTAAGATAGCTTTCATAAGTTTGCCACTTACTGAGAACGTGAGGTCACCTATGTCCACATCAACCCCTGTGGTTCTTTTCAAATTGTCATCATGTGACACAACCACTTGGCCGTCTTTGGTAATGTGACAATCAAGCTCCAGCATCTCTGTTCCCAACTGCACGGCACTGGAAGAGTTAAACAGCAAACAACACTCCCTTTACAAACAGCAAGAAAGCTGGTCCAATTGTAAATTTCTATTTTGATCAATGATAAGATGCAAGTGTTGTTAAAAAAAAATGGCAGCACTATCACCCCCAATGCTAACTTCCCGGACAGCTTTAGTCAGGTGTTCTAATCTTGATAAATAACATTGAGACTGTTAAACGTCAAATCGTCTGCACTGTCCTGTCCTTGCTTCTGTCTCAAGAATTTATCCCATTTTCCCTTGAAGTGCTGCTCTTACCTGCACCAAAAGCATTTCAACAATGCTCAAATTTCTCCTGCTCTCACTCTATTCTCATATGGCAATGCCTGATTTTTAAAATTAATCATTTCTTGTACCAGTTTCCCCAAAAATAAATGTCTTAGAATCATAAGGACAACAGGCTGAGGCCATTTGGCCCACCAAATTCATGTTCACAGTCCGTCAAAACTCTTCACACCTTTAAAAAAAATTCTACAAAATCTTGTCAGTCTCCTCTGTTCCCAGAAAAGTGGGTTTCTTCACCCAACATGGAGAGGACTGGAGCATAAAATTGGAGAGATCTTGCTTTAATTTTATAGGGCTTGGATCCGATAATATCCAAAGTAGTGTGCGCAATTTTGGTCTTTATATCTGAAGAATGGCACATTTGCAAGAAAGAGGCCGTGACAAAGATTCACTAAACGCAACCCTGGAATGCAAGGGCGATCTTCATAGGAATAATTGAATAGACTGGGCCTACAATCTTTGGAGTTAGAAGAAAGAGAGGTGATTTCCTTTATTAGAGAGAATCACGTAAAAAGATCAGGTCAGCATCCTAGAAATGTCACAAACAGATCCCAATTCCAGTTACAATTCATCAACCACTAACTGTTCAGAGATTCTCATCCCACCTAGATTCTTATATTAAACTGACATTTTCAGAGATGTTATTACACACCTTTGGAGCAGGTGGAATTTGAACCTTGACCTTCTACCACTGCACAATGAGAGTCCCCACACCTAATCTTCCATTACTTTATTACGTTGTTTGCAAATAACCTCAATAACAGGATCATATGCTAAACTGGGTTGTAATGGGCTTACGTGACTAGGCATCAACTTTTGTCCAATCATGCTCTTGTGAAATGCATTGGGATGTTAAAGGTGCTATATAAATGCAAGTCATTATAGTAACCTAACATGCAGGGGCAAAAACACCACTAACACCTTAGAATTGTTATCTGAAGTAACAGTTCACATTTAGAGATAAAAGGTAGTGCAGATGCTGGAGAATCCGAGATAACAAGCATGGGGCTGAATGAACACAGCAGGCCAAGCAGCATCATAGGAGCAGGAAAACTTGAGGTTTCGGGCCTAAACCCTTCTTCAGAAATGGGGGAGGGGAAGAGGGTTCTGAAATAAATAGGGAGAGAGGGGGAGGCGGATAGAAGATGGATAGAGGAGAGGATAGGTGGAGAGGAGGCAGACAAGTCAAAGAGGCAGGGATGGAGCCAGTAAAGGGGAGTGTAGGTGGGGGGTTAGGGAGGACATAGGTCAGTCCAGGGAGGACGGACAGGTCAAGGGGGCGGGATGATGTTAGTAGATAGGAGATGGGGGTGGGGCTTGAGGTGGGGGGAGGGGATAGGTAGGGACCGCTTTGCAGAACACCTGCACTCAGTTCACAACAAACAACTGCACCTCCCAGTCACGAACCATTTCAACTCCCCCTCCCATTCCTCAGATGACATGACCATCCTTGGCCTCCTGCAATGCCACAGTGATGCCACCCGAAGGCTGCAGGAACAGCAAATCATATTCAGCCTGGGAACCCTGCAGCCCAATGGTATCAATGTGGATGTTACAAGCTTCAAATCTCCCCTCCCCCAACCGCATCCCAAAACCAGCCCAGCTCATCTCCGCCTCCCTAACCTGTCCTTCCTCTCACCTATGATGCCACTTGGCCAGCTGTGTTCATCCAGCCCCACACCTTGTTATAACAGTTCACATTACAGCTTTTAAACATGGTCACTCTGTGTTGCTAATTGGTTATGTGGTTTTTAATTTGATCCACTTTCCCTCTAAAATCCAGTCAATGAGTCTTGAACCTGCTTTCCATTGACATTGCCTCATCAGGGCACCTTTGGAAGTAAAAAGCCCCCAGTCAAAATGTTTCCTCAATACCATCCATGGCTCAGTGAGTAGCAGTTTTCTCAGAGAATGCTAATGGCTCAAGTTCCACTCAACAGCCTTGAGCACAAACAGAAAGGCCACCTATTTCCATGAGGTACAGTGGGAGTGCTGCATCATCAGAACCAGTATCTTTTGGACAAGGGTTTAAACTGAAGCCCCACCTGTACTCATGGGCACTTTTGCCAAAAAGAAGCACAGGAATATTGTCCAGTGTCTGGACTAATATTTTCATCTCGATAAACTAATGATCTGGTCATCTTACTGCATTATCCATTGTGTGGAATTTTTCTGTTCATAACGTTGTTGCCAACCTCCCTACTGTCTCGTTACTTCTGGGAGGTCATGGGAAAGAAAGAGAAGAGCTGACAATATTAGTATTGAAATGTACTGTAAATAAATCACAGAATCTCTCAGCACAGACTGAGGCCATTCAACCCATTATGCCTATGCTGGTTCTTTGAAAGAGCTATCCAATTAGTCCTAGACCCTCTGCCCACAATTCTGGAAATGTTTGTTTTCCAAAATTTTTCCAATTTTCTTTTCAGGCAGTATATTCCAGATCTTTACATCTCAGCGTAGATTAAATTTAATTATCCATTGGAGTCTTCTGCCAATTATCTCAAACTTGTGGCTGCCAGCCCTTTTATCAGTGGAAACAGTTTGCCTCTGCCTACTCAATCAATGTCCTTTATGGTTTTGAACTTGGTAATTTGGGGGTTGGGACAATCCCAACTTCTCCCATCTCTTCACACAAAGTCTTTCACCTCCGGTATCATTCTATTAAGTCTCCTCTATATTCTGTCCACGGGAAGCCTTGTGCTGTAGTGGGTAGCATCCCTTCCTTCAGCTCAGAAGCTTTGGTTTCAAGTTCCTGTCCAGGGTCTGATGACCATGGAAGGTGCATTCACATCAGTAAAGTCACTATACATATCATACAACTGCTCTTTCGGTAGAGCAGTTTAACCGGAGGGTCACCATGCTTCAGGCAAGGGGAGAGGTTGAGAAGGAGAGTCCTTCAAGGTAACCTCAGCTGGTGTGAGTAACAACCTGAAAATCCTTCCAAAATGCACCAATGGAGGGTGGTAGAAGCCACATGATGGAAAGTAATTATAGCCTCTGTCATCACTAGCCATAGTGCCAGGATATCATGTGCATTTACAAACGTATGCTGCCACAGCAACTCAGAAACCTCACTTGGCAGCAGTCTGCAGAAAGGTGGATGACTTGTGCCAATGCATGTCCTGGCTAGATTCAAGAAAAGCCTCTTTGCCCTGATGGAGGTCATAGCACTGTCAGTCACAGAGCTGTACAGCATGGAAACAGACCCTTCAGTCCAACTTGTCCGTGCCAACCTGGTAGCCTAAATTAATCTAATCCCATTTGCCAGCATTTGGCCCATATCCCTCTAAACTATTCTTATTCGTATACCCATCCAGATGCCTTTTAAATGTAACTGTACCCACCTCTATCACTTCCTTGGGCAGCTCATTCCATACACGCACCAACCTCGGTGTGAAAAAGTTGCCCATTAGGTCCCTTTTATATCTTTCCCCTCTCACCTTAAACCTACGCCCTCTAGCTTTATGTTCCCCCACCCCAGGGAAAAAACCTTGGCTATGCACTCTATCCATGCCCCTCATGATTTTTATAAGCCTCTACAAAGGTCACCCCTCAGTCTCCAACACTCCAGGGAAAATAGCCCCAGCCCATTCAGCCTCTCCCTATAGCTCAAACCCACCAAACCTGGCAACATCTTTGTAAATCTCTGCTGAACCCTGTTGAGTTTCACAACAGCCTTCCTGTAGCAGGGAGACTGGAACTGAATGGAGTATTCCAAAAGTGGCCTGACTAATGTCCTGTACAGCCACAACATGACCTCCCAACTCCTACACTCAGTGCACTGACCAATTAAAGCCAGCATACCAAACGCCTTCTTCACTACCTTGTCTATCCGGGATTTCACTTTCAAGGAACTATGAACCTGCACTCCAAGGTCTCTTTGCAGACCTGCCTTTGAACAGAGAACCCAAGGAGAAGACACCATTCGATATTTTTTGGCCTCTTTTCTAAAATACTCCAGCTGGGACTGGTTGTACAGGACTTGAATCCTGCTGACAGGAGAGACATAGCGCTGAAGCTTTTCATTGTACATTCATTAGGACAAAAGCAAGGATGCCGATTGGTTGTCAAACCAACTGATTGGCTGAGGGGCTGCCATGAAGAAATAAATAGGCACTAATACACACCCAGTAATACAAAAAGAAAAGTTCAAGTTCTGAGCGTGAATGAGAGTTGACTTGCTAACCATCAGCAGCCTTTTCTTCAGCAGTAGGAATTGTTGAGATTGTATGAAATTTGGTATTCCATTTGTCCTGACTTGGGAAAGATTAAGTAGAACCGTCTTGCTACATTTCGGCTCTTAGGAGGATGTGAAGGGTGAATTTAAGAAAAACAAGGAAATGAACATCCTGTTGTTCTTTGTTACATTAAGCTTTAATCTGTTCCAATTGAGCATTAAGACTTAATGGAGTTTCTTCAATTCACTCCTTGTTGGAGGAACCAACCTATGCTTCTCTCGTTTTAAGAAGGCAAAGCAATGATTATGACATTACGTTAATTATACAACCGATACCATCACAGCTATTTGTTCCTGTATTCCTGTCCAAATTCCTCCCCCGCCCTCTTTTCCTGAAGGTGATGACTCATTCTGCAGCACAGCTTCACATCCTTCCTATACCTCACAGGAGGCCTTTCGTCAACCATACAGCAGGTTGATGGCCCACAGCATAATGCTGGGGGCAGTCACAATAAAAAGCTTTAGCAGCTCCTTTCCAGAAGTCAAACTCTTTGACCATTTCTTCCCCAAAAGGTAGAGAGGCTGTGAAGAAAAGGTGCATTTTTAAAATGTTGGCTTTTAACACCAGAGTACATTCACCCAAGTTTTATTTCTTTCAGATTAAAAAGGTGCTAAAAATTTATCACTAGCCTTGACTATATTCCAGCATACTCTCTTGGTGGCCTCCCACATTCTATCCTCTGCAAACTTATGGTCATCCAAATACTGCTGTCCATGTCTAAGATCACATCAAGTGCCTTTCCCATTGCATCCCTACATTGATTCCTGGTTAAGCAACACCTTGACTAAAAAATTTTCATGCTCATTTTTAAATCTTGCCATCACCTCACCCCTCCCTGTTGCTATAATCTCCTCCAGCCCACGATCCCAAAATCTCTGCAGTCCTCTTCATTCCAGTCTCTGGCACATTCTGGACTTTGAATGCCCCACTACCAGGCCCATGGCTTTGGATGTCTAGGCCCTCAAATCTGGAACTCCCTCCAGCAACCTTTCTGCCCTGCTCACCTGCATTAAAACTGCCCTTGATTACCTGTTGTAAACTCACCTCAAGTTTCTCAGGATCAAATTTGATTTCATAGAGTCAGAGATCTACAGGACAGAAAAAAAGGCCCTTTGGTCCATTGTGTCCATGCCCGTCAAAAACATCTGACTAACTATTCTAATCCTATTTCCTAGCACTTAGCTTTGAATGCCTTGACAGCACAAGTGCACATCTAAATCCTTCTTAAAGGTTATGAGGGTTTCTGCCTCTACCACCCGAACAGGTCTCAGTTCCAGATTCTCACCAGCTTCTGGGTGAAAAGGTTTTGCCTGACATCCCTTCTAAACCTCTTGCCCTTTACCTTCAAAGTTATGTCCTTCTGGTCATTGATCCCTCCATCATGACAAAAAATCTCTTCCTGTCTAGCCTATTTACGCCCCTCATAATTTTATTTGTCTCAATCAAGTTTCCCCATTGGACTCCTTTGCTCCAAGGAAAGCAAATCCCAGTCTGTCCAAACTCTCTCCATAACTGAAGCCCGGGCAACATCCTGGTACACTTTGTAGTAGCTTCAGCGGAACAGATGTTTCACTGTGTAAAGGCACTATACGAATGCAGGATGTCTCTGTTGAATAGGTGTTTGTGGAACAAACAAGGACCCCATTGACAAGTGAATCATTTTGTCGTGCCTTGTGCAAAAACTTACTAACATGAAACAGAGGCACTCCTATTAAATCAGCAGCAAGTCCAAGCCTGCATCCTTTGCTGAGAGCAAGAATCCCTTGGATCTATGATCATACTGAGGTAAACATACACTAGCCATCCTTTCAATATCAAATTCCTTGAAATCACTGCCCAACACCTGGACAGAAAACACCATCTGTGCCAAGTATTCCAGCAAGGGAAGCAGGCTCAATATTATTGCAGAGGGCACAACAGACAGTCACTTGACAGTGTCACTCATATCTCTAGAATAGATTGAAAAAAACGTCAGGGCAGTTTACTAAAAGGTACAAAGTGCTATTGTTGATGGGTCTGGCTCGCAGCCAAATCAATGAATCACCACATGGCTAGGTTCCAGGCCCTGAACATTATCAATCCGGAAAGATTGCACAGACTGACTCTTTCAAAGAGATAAGAATGAGAAGTGATCTGACAAAAGTCTGAGAGACCCTACAGGAATTTGTTAGGATAGACAAAGAGAAGTTTTCACATGTGGCATCCAAAACTAGAAACCATGAATGTAGGACTGCCATGAGAAAACATCATCAGAAATTCAGGGTGGGGTTGAGACAATAAAAGAAAGACAAACTTGCATTGAAGTGCCTTTCGTAACCACAAGATATCCAAAGGCCCTTTACAAACAATTATGTACTTTTGAACTCATGTTCTAACGTAGGAGACAGCAGCCAATTTGCACACAGCAAGCTCCTACAAAGCTATTCTACATACAGCCAAGTAGGTGGCTGGGGCCTAGCATAATGTTTCATCTGAGGAACAGCAGGCAGTATAGGGGTCCCTCAGTACTCCATTTGAGTATCAGCCCAGATACTTGTACTCACTCCTGCAGTGGGCCTTTAAACATCTCATCACTCAGGGCCACCTCTGACATGCAGCACAGATGCTTTTAAAGGGAAGTTAGATAAGCTTCAGGAGGGAGAAAGGAATACAGGGAATCCGGCTAGGTTGACAAGGTACTTTTGGGGTAAATAACCTGGTTAGAGCTGTTGGACCAAATGACCTGCTGCCCCTTTTCTGTGCTGTACATTCTACATTATGAGGTCTCATTAATGGGTTGGCATTAGTTGTAAAGAGTGATCAGGATCAGGACCACGTACAGAACTGCCCTTCTTCCTCAAAAGAGTGCTGTCGAATCTTTCACATCCAAAGAGACCAGACAGGGGCTCAGTTTAACATCTTATCCCAAAGACTTGGAACTCCCTTGGTACCACACTGGCGTGTTGGTCTTCTACAACATGGGCTCTAGTCTTGGAAACAGAGCTTGAACTCAGAATCCAACTGGCCTAAACAGAAATCATAGTGCCCCTTTAATGTATGAATAAAGTCCAAGCCCAATGAATGATCTCTTGATTATAAATTGGTAACAGGATTTCCTCCCCAGGATGCATTTAAGCCACTGGTTGGGAAACACATGATCCAAGAAGGTGCTTTTATCTTTAAGATGAATTTGCGGAGGCCGATGCTAAACAGCCCAGCCCACACTTCCAGATCCCAGCTCTGAACAGGTTCAGGATTCTGCAGCAAACCCCACTTCCCCTAAAGTCCAGCTGGTTGCCAATGTTTCCAATTTCCACTGATCAAGGAAATTCTGGATTAAATCATAAGCAGGAGTCACAGAAACGTAGAAGAGGCGTTTTGGGCCTTCGAGCCTGCTCCACCATTCTTCACGATCATTGCTGGTTGTCCAACTCAATAGCCTAATCCTGCTTTCTCCTCATAACCTTTAATCCCATTCACCCCAAGTGCTACATCTAGTTGCCTCTTGAACATATTCAATGTTTTGGCATCAACTACTTCCTGTGGTAATGAATTCCACAGGCTCACCACTCTTTGGGTGAAGAAATATCTCATCTCAGTACTAAAGTGTCTACCCTGAATCCTCACACCGTGACCCCTGGTCCTAGACACACCCACCATTGGGAACATCCTCCCTTCATCTACCCTGTCCAGTCCTGTTAGAATTTTTAAAGTCTCTACAAGATCCCCCCTCATTCATCTGAGCTCCAGCAAAAACAATCCCAAGTCAGCCTGCAGGCCTAAATTCAGGAGTGAGGGGGCAGGGAGAACATTTAGCAAATAAGACACAATGACTGTCATTCCTAAGAAACATAACAGATTAAATAATTGCTGTGCACAATTAATCCATGTCTAATCCCATCATGTGGGCCACTTATCCCATACCACACATTCCTCTAGGTTTAATAGACTTCGTGCTGATGAGGATAGCCTCAGTCTACAAAAGAATGTAGTCAGGCTGGTCAGATGGGGTTGATCAGTGGTAAATGGAATTCAATCTGGCAAAGTGGGAAGTGATGCACATGGGCAGCACAAACAAGGCAAGGAAATAGATGACAAATGGTAGGATTTTGGGAAGGACCAAGGATCAAAGGGACCTTGGTGTGCACGTTCATCATTGCTTTAAGGCATCAGGACTGGTGGATAAAGTGGTTAAGAAGGCATATGGTATATCTGCCTTTATTAGTCAAGGCATAGGGTTAGCAGAGGGCCATTTTCTATGCTGTAGATCTCTAGGACTTATGGGGGATGATGGTGGTGTAGTGATAATATCACTGGGTCAGCAATCCAGAGGCCCAGACTAATCTTTCAAGGACACAGGTTCAGATCCTATCACAACCGTTGCTGAAGGAGTTCAAATTCAATTTATAGAAGATGGTCTCATGAATCAGTTTGAATCACTACCTTAAACAAAACCCTTTAGGGAAGGAAATCTTTACTCGCTTTGGCCTATATGTAACTCCAGACTCATAGCAATTAAAAAAAAACAAACTGGGCAAGCCAGTCAAATACAGCCAATTAGGGATGGGCATCCAATGCGGGTCTCGCCAGCGATTCCCACATTCCACAAAAATAAAATGAATCGAAATTACTTCTATCAGGAGATTTTTTGTTTTAAAAAAAATGGACTTTGCGAGAACAATGCTCAACAGCCCTGCCCACAACATTTCTACAGTCCTGTGCTCTTCCCAGTATTCTGTTCCATGCCTTTTATGAAGGGGAAACGTGGTTTGTGCAGTGGTGGTGGACTGACAAAATGATCCACTGATAACACATAACACGGCTTCCAATGAGTGAAGGTAACTGCCCTGCAGCGAGGGGATTTTTTTGTATCTTTAGCTATTTCTCAACTCTTGCACAATTTCAGATCTTCTTCAGGTAAGAATCAGAACATTTAGACATTAAGCTAGCAGTTAGCACAGTGAATGGTTTAGCATTTTAATGCAAGTTTCTATCAACGAAGGAAGCCACAGAAGAATTCATTCAGTAATTGGTTTTGTATTCCACATTTTCAAAAACAATTGACAGGGCAATACAGAGGTCAAAAAAGTATTTTTCTTCAAACTCTCATTCATTGTCCCTTCACCCAGACTAATCGCTACCACACACGAGGAAATGGAGGAAAGATTCCTGCCAGGAAAATAAAATTGACAAAAACGAAAATCCGACATTTCCACTCATTTGTGAATGTGAGTGTCAGAGGCAAAGCCAGCACTGGCTGGTTGGCCAGCTCTAACTCCCCATGAAGGTGTTGGCTCCTCACCATCTTGAACCGCTGCAGTTCCTACAGTGTGATCTTTCTGTAGCAATTTGGTACAAAATTGTTTGCTTGGCCATTTCAGAGGAGGGTTAGGAGGCACCTATGTCGCTGCGGGTTTGGAGTAACAGGTAGGCCAGACTGGGTAAAGACACCAGATTTCCTTCCCTAAAGGCCATGTGATCAGATGGATTCCCACAATAGTCAATGATCACCATTAGAAAGACAATTTCTAATTCCAGAGTTATTAATCGCCTTTACAGGAGCTAGTGGTACAGATGTAGCACCATTGGGCTCAAAAACACAGAGGTGCAGGTCCTGGAGAAGATATCAAATCCCACCTCTCAGCTGGTGGAATTTAAAGTCAGTTGACAAACTATTTCGTCACCATCTCCCTCGTTATCCACAGAATAATCACTCTTTCAGTTACGAAAATAGAGTGTGACCAGGCTGGCACAGTTGATTGCTCTTTCACCTTTCAGACAGGAAAGTTTTGGGCTCACGTTCCACTTCAGAGACTCAAACATAAGCTCTCGCTCAATGGCCCAATGCAGCACTCAATGGGCGGGGGTGAGGGAAGATGCCCTCGACTGAGGTTATGCCTGCTGTCTCTCTGGGGAATGCACAAAATCATGTGACACTAGTGGGAAAGGTTGGAGGGGGTGGAAAAGGGTTCCAAGGGTTTGGATTTACATTAGTAAAATAAGATTATCCGATCACTTATCTCTATCAGGGTTTGTGGGTTCATGCTGTGCACTAACAGTTGCAACAAAGGGTCATGGATCTTCCAAAGAACTCCACTGCCCTAAGTGTTCAACAGCCAGAGAATGTGAAAAATATTGCAAAATATTCAAACTATCTTTAAAGTGTGGCATTTGATGAAGTCTTAAAAGTTTTGATATTGTTATAATTGCATCTGGAATTACACAAAGAAACGAAATTTAAAAACAAGAATTATTCTCAAATTGCTTGAGATTCAAACATGTTTTCATCAACAATGCAGGACTCTGAAGTCAAGCTTTAGCAAGAGAAAGGAGGAAGCACAGTGTCGCCATGGAAATTTAGAACGCCTGTCTTAGAACCTCATTCACAATTGTTAATGAAAGATTGCATTAAGGACAGTCCAGGATGCGTAGAAAAGCAAAGGAACTGCCAAATCCCACAATTTGTTTGAGTGTTTGTGGTAGCAGAGAGGTCAGAGTTGACACACATCATATGACTAATTTGAAAGTCCCCTCTCTCTTTTGCTGCTTTGCAGGAGAGCCTGTTAAAAGTAAATACGCCAAAGTGTCTAGCTTTCATTTTTGCATCGTGGGAGCATTTAACAATGGTTTTTAGAAAATTAAGGAAACAGGAACTCAAAGTTAAGTTGAAGCTGACGTTGACATGCAACTGTGAATTTAGTTTCTGCAGCAGTCACAATTCTGAGAAGGTGGATGGACAAGTTGATAAGGCTGTTAGAAAAGTATTAATTTTTCCTTAATTGACAGGGACAGAGTAGAAAAGAAGGAAGTTATGTTAAACTTTTCTATAAATCACTGATTAGGATTTCTAAACATCACTCATTAGAAAAGCTGGTCAAGGCTTTGGACAGATTGCAAAAAATTTCACGAGGAAAGTGCTGGAGGCAAGGGATCTCCATTAAATGTAGCAACTGCAGAAGCTAAAAGTGTTCTCCTTGAAGCAAAAAGTCAAGGGGGAATTTAATAGAATCATATAATACTGTGGGGAAAAGAAGAGAGACATTTTGTTACATCTCTCACACTCATCAGGACAATTTGTTAGAATACCAAAGCAAAGGGAAAACAACATTCATGCTGTAGAGCATGCTGACTGATTGGTAGGTGAACTCTGACTCGTGGAGGCAATTCCACAGAGGATACACCAGTTAGATTACTGACAATTATTGCCAATCTTTAAACTTTTTAACCAGGTTGGTTGACTGATATGGCAATGCCTCGACTGGAGAAATGAATAGCTGTCACCTATTTTGTTGCATTGATACAGATGCAGTGTTCTTTCTGTCTGCAATGAGCTCTATATTAATATAGGGCATGTCTCTACAAATCGACACTCTCCTTTCATACAGTACTGCTACTTACCCTTACACTGGTATTCTTGCCAATAGTCCTCACAATGCAAGACGAAGAGCTTCAATAAAATCTCTTTCAATAATACTCGTGGTCCACGCTAACAACGGATTCTGCAATAATATAGGACTAAAAGGAGACCATTCAGCTCACTGAATTTGAAGCAGCTGAGTCAACCCAATTCCTCAAATTCTGTGCATTCTGGCAATTTTTATACAAATCCCTTTGAAGGCTACCCACTGAACTTCTATCCAGCACTTGATCTGGCTTTGCATTCCTAATTCAAGCTACTTGTTGTGTGAAAAGATTTATCCTTGTCAGCTCTGATTCTTTTCCCAATCACCTTCAATCTGCAAGTTTTTTCTTAAAAAACCCCTTGAATTCTATCAAAGGATGGGTGTCAATTGTTGCTTGTCCTAATTTATCTTGAACTGAGAGGCTTGCTCAGCCATTTCAGACAGCGTCAGTTAACAGTCAATACATCTCTGTAGATCTGGAGATAACACAGTGTGGAGCTGGAGGAACACAGTGTCCTGACCTGAAATGTCAACTTTCCTGCTCTGGTGATGCTGCCTGGCCTGCTGTGTTCCTCCAGCATCTGCAGTTCTTACTATTTCTGTAGGTCTGGAGTCACTTTCAGGCAAAGACGGCAGATTTCCTTCCCTAAAACGCATGAGTAAACCAGATGGATTTTTTTTTTTAAAACAATATTTGATGTCAGCTGTCATGACTGATACAAGATTTATTCATTGAATTCAGCTACTATAGTGAGATTTGAACCCATGTCCCCAGAGTATTAATCTAGGCCTCTGGATTACCAGTCCAGTGACAAAACCATGACACCTCCCCATCTGCTCCTCTTTTGATCGATCCTTCAGCTAAAGAAAATAGCCTCACCTATTTAAAAGCATCCCCAGCTTTCAGGCTTTAAGTGCTTTTTTAGATTGCTTCTTGTCCTTTTGAGCTGAAAAGGACTTCAAAATATTTGGAAGCCTTGAGGGGCAAAAGGGAGAGACTATTTTCACTGGCAGGAGTGTCTATACTAAAGGACACAGACAACTGGTAAAAGAATCAGGGAAGATCAAATTATATTTCACGTGGAAGAATAAAAGAAAAAATGGTCTAGCCCCTGAACCTGCTCCATCATTCAAAAGGTAATGACTGGTCTGATTGTTGTCAGGTATTCAGTGCCCCAGGCTCCACCGTCCTCTGGGAAACACCATTCCACAAACAAAGTGACCCTCTGACAGAAGGTATTTCTCCCAGCTCAAGTCTTAAATGGGAAATCCTTTAGTTTGAAACTTTGCTCGGGGGAAAAAAAACACACAGTATCTCCCCAATCAAGCCCCCGCAGAATGTTGTCTATTACTTAATAAGATCACCTCATTTTTATCCCCCCCCAAACCATGGGCTGAGACTCCAGAGGGGCACAGTATGAAAAATTGGGGTCAAAGTCTGAGACCATAATGACAGAACAAAGGCCAACTCCGACAGATGTACAAACTGTGCCCTGGCAGGATTCCATCTGATTAATCAAGAGATATACTGGACCTGGTGCCATTCCAGTGCCTTGAGTTTGAGCCAGCAACAATCATGAGTCGGCCCTAGGGAGGGAAGTGGCGAGCTGGGTGTGGGGACAAGGCTTCCATTACAGGTACCTCTATTTTATGCTGAATTTTAACCATCCATTCTCTGGGAATGCACTATTTATCATGCACTAATATCCACAAGAAAGCATGTGCTCTGAGCTACAGTCTTATGACAAATATATCCCATGCCATGGATCAATTTGAGTAGAAGTGGCACATCACTGGATATAGCCAACCACATGACCGGATCTTCCATCTCGAGTCACATTGATTCAAAAGCACCCAAGACAGGGTCACAGAGGGAAAATGTTTGGAAAGCACCGATCTGAATTTGAAAGAATTGCTACAGCACAGGAGGCCGCCATTTGGCCCATTTGCATCTGCACCAGTTCTACTACCAATCTCCTGCTTTTTCCTCATAGCCCTGCACACCATTACTATCCTAATAATCAGCCAACGCCCCTCTTGGATGCCTCAATTGAACCTATCCCTCCCACAATTCCACGCAGCACATTCTTGACCCTAACTCCTTGCTGAGAGAGTGTTTTGTTTCCCCCCACACATCAACTTGGTACAAAAGTTGCAACGTGGGATGTGCAGCCTGCAATGGTGATGGATGCAGATTCCATTTACAACTTTCAACAGGGAACATTAGCAAAAGAATTAAAAATTGCACGATTGCAAGGTGAGTGGGACAAATTCGATAGCTCCTTCAAAGAGTCAGTATGGATGTGATAGTCTGATTGGTCTTGTCTCTGTCCCCTCCGATTCTAAACACAACTTTCAAACAAAGTGCACTACTAGCTGGAAGACACATTGATACAATACTGCTCATGGGGACTGGCTGTGTCTACCTCAGTGTGCAAATATTACTTCTGAACCCACAGCTAACTATTCTGCCCTTCAAATTAATCCAATGGGCACAAGAGAAGCATCAATTGGCATAATTGAGGAATCATTCAGGATGTCTAAAGTCTGAAAGTTTCCAGACACTTGTTCCACGTTGTTTCTACCAAGAACTTGTTTACCCTTCAGTTTAGAAGTCCAGATTCTTGTCGTTCTGAGAGGACAGAGTATACAAATACACTAGAGCAGAGCACTAAGATTACACATGCTTTCAATGGGATACACTACAATGCCAGCCCAGCCGGTGCTGTGGGATACTAGTCATTTTAACTCTTCTACTTGCGACTGGTGACTGCAATTCTCCCTGATCAGTAGCCAGCTTCTCTTCTCCCCAGCAGGAATGGAACTGTCTGAAAGGGCGTGGAATGGAGAGGAGAACCCAGGAGCAGGATCTAGTCAGTTTCCATCAATGTTGAGTCTGGATCACTGGAAGGGAGGGGAAAAAACGTGGTGGAGGGTTGGGGATTTTTGCTTTTGCTTTATTTTCAATGAAAACATTGGGCTGTCAAAACAGTCACAGAATCTTGTATCGGGGACAAACACAAAAGGCCAGAGAAACTCAGCAAGTCTGGCAGCATCTGTGCAGAGAAACAGAGTTAATGTTTCAAGTCCAGTAACTACTCATCAGAAAATGGTTTGGGGAATCTCCTCCAGTGGGCAGCGCTGCCGGAGTACTGCTCCAAATAAAATCAGAACGAGAAAACAAGAATGGAAAACATCTGGAAAAAGCTCAACAGGTCTGGCAGCATCTGTAGAGAGAAATCAGAGTTAACGTCTCGGGTCATGTGAACCTTCCTCAGAACTGGAAGGAAGATTATCCTCTTAGAAGTATGAAGCCTAAACTGCTCAAAATTTGCACCCCTAATCATGCCCGATTCCAACCACCATCTAGTGGTCTAGTCTGGTGTCCACAGCTCTCACCTGCCGGCTGAACAGTGGCATTGCTGGAGGCACCAATACAAGGTTCCTTACTCCCTCTCACCATTTCAAAATCACTTACTTGTCAGTTTGATGATCTCCAGGCTCAACTTTGTCAGCACTGGATCTTACCAAGCTCTGGTTAACCACTGTATCGATTCCAGACTGGGCACCAAAATTGCTCCCATCAGTAGTTGGCCCTGAACCCTCAGCATGTCGAAGACAAACCTGTAATCCTGAATCCGTCCACCACTTCCACTTGTCCCGTGAGCTCAGCCCCACTCAACACTCTGTGCTACGCCTCCCCACTTGCACCCATCACTCTGATAAAAGCCTGTAACTAAGCCTTCCCCCACCTCCCACATGCCCCAAGTACCAAATGTTATGCTGAGATCACTTCAGTGTCCCGTTACACATTCTTTTCAAGTTACAAAATGAAAGACCCAGCATGGAGCTGGTGTTGCTTACTGCCTGAAGGCCGCCATTGTGTTTTCCAGATTCTCTCCTGCACCTGTTGAAAGGGAAAATGGAGACACTTCAACATTCAGAGCTCAGCATTAGCTTTCATTGAAGACGACAGTTTGGTCACTGATGGCATACAGCTCATCAAAACAACCCTACTAGGTCACTTCCAGCGAAACAAGCCTCCAACCTTCAAAACTGGAACACAAAGTTTTAATTTAAACCAATGCATGCTCATCCCGAGTCAGGTTTGATCTACACATCAGCTTGCCTCCAACACACCAGAATAGCACCGAGGAAGTGCTGCACTGTTAGAGATGCTGCCTTCAGAACGAGATGTAAAGCAGAAGCCGACTGGCCTCTCGGGTGATCTTAAAAGAGCCCATGGCCCTGCCGGGCACAAAAGCAGGAAAATCCTGGCCAAAATTTGTACCTCCATCAATACCACAAGCAGCAAGTGATCTGATTAGTTTTTGCATTGGAGTCTGGGGGAGCATGCTGTGGGCAAATTGGCATCTGCGCTTTTTAAAAATATGGAAATATTATGAGAAGATTTCAATGGCTGTGACACATTTTAGAACATCATCTTCTTTGGGGTTTACCTATAGAGTACAGCCAGTCAAGGTCAAATCATGCAGTTTGGTTTATTGAATTTCTTGGCAGGTTCTTTGTTTCTTTCCTGCGTGTGGTTGCTGCCTGGACAAGTTTTGTTGGACAAGGAGAAAAGGAGAGAGAGAGTCTGGGAGGGAGCAAGAATGTGCCTGTGTTCAGCTCCTGCAGAAAATGAAACTGAAAGGTAACTGTCCTAACTAAGGAAACCCAACTGGAACATCAAAAATGAGCCAGCTACTCATGGCATACATAGGATAATCCCAGACCAGGACAGACAGTTGTTTTTTTAATATATCTATCAACTTTTTCAGAGATGTCATAATACATCGCTGGAACAGGTGGGACTCGAGTACACATCTCCTAGCTCAAAGGTTGGGACATTACTGTGCCACAACAATCTTCCGGATCTGCTTTGAAGATATTTTCAAATCAACCTGCTTAGAGGGGGTGTCACACACCGCTGGTGTAAGCAGGACTTGAACCCAGGCCTTCTGAATGAGAAGTATGGACACTACCGCCATACCTCAAGAGCCTTTAGGCCTGCTTCATAGATTTTTTTTAAAAACCTGGTCAGAGAAATGTTATTATACATCACTGGAACAAGTGGGACATGAACTGGAGCCTCCTGGCTCAGACATTGGCACATTACCTCTGAGCCACAAAAGCCTGTGTTTGCTTTATTGAGGGCTCAGGTGATGAGTTCCATCTGGACAGGCTATTGCCTGTTACCAAGGGAATCTCATACTTAAAATCTCAATAACAATGGAATTTTGATTTTAAAAATTTTCATGGAATGTGGCAACATTTAATATCCAATCCTAATTTCCCCAGAGAAAGTGCTCATCAGCTACATTCTCAAGCCACTGCAGTCCTTGAGGTGTAGGTAGATCCACAGTGCCGTTGTGAAGGGAATTGCAGGATTTTGATCCAACGACGCTGAGGACAGGTGATATAGTTTGAAGTCAGGATAATGATGGCGAAGTGGTGGGTGGTGGTGTTTGAAAAAGAAATATCTTGGGGATGAAACATACTGTCAACCAAAATGACTGAAAAGGTTACAACTGGCTCGAAACAGCATTCACTGCTGGAAATATGACACTTTGGTATACAATTCCAATGCTTGGTCTGTGAAGAGAGACCATTTAGCCACACAAATATACACAATCACAGTGTTCAAACCACAAAACAAACGGTTACATGACCACTGGCTGCATAGGGGACAATTAACTTACCGAGGTAATGGCAAACAACGATAAAAGTTGCAATTAATCCCATGAAGCTGGGAAGACATGCAAAAAAAAAAATCAACATAAGAACAAAGCAGCAACTGGGGTATTTCAAAAACACTGACCAGGCCAGTGTGGACCAGAGTCTGCAAACATTTTGCTCTGGGAATCCTTACCATTGGTTCTTTTTGAAACTATTCCCCACTTTTTTTTTTAAAAACATCAGAAAAGCCATCACTTTTCCAGCAAACTCGCCAAGCAGAGTCATATTAGACTTGAAACAGCTGCTGCCAGACATCCTGAGTTTCTCCAGCACGTTTCACATTTATTTCCAAGATCCAACTTTTGCAGTATTTGTTTGAGTGTTTACATCAGAGTTAATTATTGGAGTTTAAACTTCACCAGCTATGGTGGTGGGATTTTTACTCCTTCTTATAGAATTCCAGAGTCTGGGCTTCTGGTATACTCACCCAGTAACATCAGCCCTCTGCTACTGCGCACTCTACAATGAGACAAGGAAAACAAAACCAACTTGTATTTACATTTTCCCTGGTCATCACCTCCAGCTTTATTTTACTGGTTTCTCTTGATACATTTTACGGCTTTAAATTTACAGGGTTGTTAACAGATTAAAGACCCTTGCAGGTCTAGATGCTTTAATTGAAATTTATTTTTAAAAACTTTTAAGAGGAGCACTACTCTCCAGGCTCCTGGTCAATATTTCGCCCTTAATTGGCATCATGGAAACAGATTATTATTGTGGATGAGTTTCTCATGTTACAACAGTGACTACACTTGAAAAATGTACTTCACTGGTTGTAAAGAGCTTTGGGAGGTCCTCAAAGATTCAATGTAAAATCCAAGTTCCATTGTTTCTCCCTAGAGCTCCCACTGCTGCTCCTGAGCGGCGATAATTAATACTTCAATTGAACTTGGGAAAGTTCGCAGTTTGTACAGTTCAAGGGTTTGATTTGTTACATCTCAGTGTCGTTTTGCTAGAAGACATTCCCTGACCACATTCTACTGATCTGTCTCAAGACTGAGGATTTCAGCATTGTGGTCGACCTTGATAGATCCTCATGATCAGAAGCCACAGACACTGCTGACCAGACATACACCTAACCGCACGTACACACACACACGCGCACACATCCTCATTCTACCATGGGGTCACATGGTACCCACCCACTGCACTTGCACAAACACACCCTTGCACACACATGTATGTACCCACACACAGTTGTGAAACAGCACAGAGAGAAAATAGTGTGCTATTCCTGTCTCTCTGCACACTTCCCATAATCAGAAACTGAAAAAAATCTGTTAGCTGAACCCAGAGATTAGTCCAACAGTTACCCTTGAGGATAACTAGGGGGAAAAGCAAAATAAACATGACTTTTACTCCCGATCACATAACAACGTTATATGCATAGGATCTGCAATGAGGAATGCATTAACAAGGCAGCCAGCTGCCCTATTATCATCCAAATCTTTCTTGATTACACCTGGGATTAGCCATTCCCATAAAGATTTGCATCTTTCTTTTCAAATCACTCCACCTCTTCTCTTTATAATTATATCCAGCCCCACAAACCAAAGAGATCTCTGCACCCCTGACTCTGGCCACTTGTACAGCCCCCTTGCTTCCACCTATAGTGGCCATATTTTAGCTGCTTAGACTCCAACATAAAAAAACCTTGCCACCTCTCTCGCTACTCCTTTAGGAGTTCTCTCTTTGATCAAGTTATTCACTATTTGTCTGGATTTCACTTTATATGGCTTGGTGTCAAACTTTGCTTTATTTGCTCCAATGAAGTGCACTGGCCTTTTGACTGCGTTGAAGGCACTACATAGATGTAGGCTGTTGATGCTCCTTCCTCACACGCTTGAACTACATGGTCAGCCTCACAAGTGAAGAATGCTCAGGCAACAGGCTCTTTTGACTGTACACAAACACCTTTAGCAGTGTGGAGAGTAGATTTGATTTAGATTTTTTAAAAATTGATTAATACTGCTCTGGTTTGGTTGGAAATATTACATAATTTTATTCCCGGAGATGGAGTCCAGCCAAGCCTTACCAATCTGTATTGAGCGGAGGGATTGGGTCCTGTGGTAGACCTGGAACTACAGACTGATTCTAGTGATCAGAACATACCTTTCTGAACTACAGTAGTCCATCTGGTGTAGGCAGACCCACAGTGCTGTTAGAATGGGAGCTCCAGGATTTTTACCCAGTGACACTTAAAGGAATGATCATATAGCTGATGTAGAACTTGGAGGGGAAACCAGAGGTGGTGGCGTTCCCATATGCCTGCTTCTCCTCTTCCTTCTGGACTGCAGAGATTGTGGGTTTGGAAATACATGACAAGTCTAAGGGTCCTGTCCACAATGCGACCTTTTCAGTTCTGCTGTTGCACACTAGCGACATACACTGTCTCAATTGTGTTTGCAGTCCTAATGTCAGTACATGCTCTCCGAGGACTGGGCAGTGGGATCACAGGCTCATATTTATTCGCCCTTTATTTCCCTCCAAAAACTTCAGAATGGAGATGGATAGAACTTGGGTTAGAAGAATGAGATACAGATCAGTTGTGAATGAGGGACTGGTTAAAATGGATCAAATGGTTACTGTTCCCATTTACGAAGCTGCACACAGCTTGACAATTAATGAGCTGGGTGCCCTTTCTGCAGCAGAGGGAATACCACAGGAATAACTCCCTGGAGCGGAGGAAAATTTTTGCTGATCTACTCTCCTGTGCCTTTTCTTTAATTTTCTCCCAAGGTTTTCTAATAAGGCTGAATCTTGATAGAATGCTGCTTTGTAGGTGAGAAAATCTCGTACATACAGTTTCTGTTTTTGTATGTTCCCAAGTATTAGACATTTAGACAGAGCCAGTACAATCAGCAGTCAGGAAAATGGGAAAGAAGGTATATATATTTATACAAAAAAATTAAAAGGTGCTACACAATGACATTGATCTCACTTCTTTCAAATACTTCATCCACCCTGCCTTCATTGACCTAAGCTGACTCTTGGACTCCCCAAAGTTTGAAATTTAAAGTGCCTGGCTCATGTTAAAAGCCTCGTGTAGCTTCAGCTACCCACTCTTCTCTCAAACTCCTCTAGTTCCATATCTATTCCCCTAACATTTCTTTCCTGAGTCCAAACTCTTACTTCTTTCACTTCTGTCCTCAGACTTTGGAACCTCCTTAAACCCCTCTGGTTCCCTGCTCTCCCTTGAAGAAACTCTTCAAATTCCATTTTCTTGAACGTATCTTTTGTCACATCACCTAACACAGCTTGCTTGATTGATTGATATCATTTCATTTTACACCCAGTAAATCTACATTAATTGTTGGTCTTGAGTGCACTGGGGAAAGTGCATACCTTTGGAGTCAGATGGTCTGGGTTCAACCCCCACTCTAGGAATTAATGGCAACGGAGGTGCACTCAACATACAGCCAAACTGGTCAAATGTCAACCCAGAAATCCTGCTAACTCACATCAACAGCAGGCAGTAAGAACAGGAGAGATTCCTGGTTAGCCATGTGATAGAGTGAAATTCCAGTCTCTCCCATCACTATCCATAGTTTCAGGCTACAACACACATGCAAAAGTACATGTTGTTCACAGCAACTCAGACTCCACTCATGAAATGCAACATACCACCCCCAAATTTACATTGGGACATTTTGATCTACACTAAAAAGGCACTACGTTATAAATACAGATTATGCTTGTACTTATGAATTTTTTTCTGGGTGACCTGCCCCTGACCTCTTCCTGCTGATTGGTGAGGAGATAGATTAAAGTCACACAGCAGTCATAAACATAAAGCTTCTGACTAGGCCTTGTATCCAGTATCTGCAATCACAACCATAAAATGTTGTGCAAGTTCAACCAGAGTAAAGAAAAGAACAACCAGCTCCATCAGGCTCCATCAAATGACTAATACAGAGGGCATGCTGAGCTTAGTCAGGCAGCTCGCTGGTGTTACAACTGACTTTGAATAACCAAAGTTCACAAGAAGTGGAAGAAAAACAACATCTATGAGCAGGATTAGGCCATTCAGCTTCTTAAGCATCTCCGTCGTTTGATGGGATCATGAATGATTTCCTACTCCCATCCACATCCCATCCTATTCCCACATTCCATAATTTTCTAAGTCTCTGAAGTTCTATCAATCACTCAGTCATGAACATACTTAAAGATCCACAGCTGTGTGACGAAGATAACTCCAAAGATTCACAACTCTGTGCAATGGGGAGACATTTTTTCCATCAAGCAGACTCTGGGCCAGGGAAATGGTCATTCAGCATCCATGCCATCAAGTCTTTGCTGCAGCAACATTCCAAAAGATAGTGTCCAGTCAAGCCTTGCTGATCTGTACTGAATATAAGGATCTGATCCTGTGGTAGACCTGGAACTGCTGACTGATTCTTGTGATCAGAACCCACAGTCACAACTAGCATGGATTATTGTGCAACTTTCAAAGAAGCAAAACACTCTCAACCACCTATCACACCTCTTAATGACTGAGCCCGAGTCAAGTGCTGTGTTAGCATTATCAAGCTTCAAGTATGGGTCATGGTGTTGGTGTTTCTTTTATTTTTTCATGGGAAGTGGAAGTAACCGGCCAGGTCAGCATTAATTTGGACAGACCAAGGCCTAGTGATATTATTGCTAGACTATTAATCCAGAGATCCATGCAACATTCTGGGGACTTGGGTTTGAATCCCACCATGGCGAGTGATGGAATTTGAATTCAGTAAAAAGTAAACCTGAAATTAAGAATCTGCTGATAAACACAAAATTATTGCCAATTGTCACAAAAACCCATCTGATTCACTAATGCCTTTTAGGGAAGGAAACTGCTATCCTTACCCGATCTGGCTAACATATGACTCCAAACCCACAGGAATGTGGTTGACCTCTTAACTGCCCTCTGGACAATAATCACTGGCGTAGCCATTAATTCACATGAATGTATAGAGAATTATTACTCATCCCTGATTGTGTCTCAAGGAAGTGGTGAGCTGCTTTCTTGAACAATGGCAGCCCATGTGGTGCAGGTACCCTGTCGGAAAAGCAGCTCAGATGTTCACCCAGGGCCAATTGAATGAATGGTTCTAAGCTGGTGCCCATCCCTTAGGATCAAATATTTCAATGAAATCACCTCATTCATCTAAATGCAACAAAATATCCCATTCAAAAGAAGTTTGTTCAATTTCTAACTCTAGGACAATCTGATCATTCTAGGAACTTGGGAAACCATCACTGCACCCGCTCTAAAGCGAGGGCAATGGCAGGGGAGGCACACGTTTGACTAGATGGCCAATCACAGATGTGAAACTCCCAATTATTCTTCATTATTTCACAGGATGCTAGTGTTGCTGGTTAACAGCAGCATTTCTTGCCTATCCCTAATTGCCCTCGAGTTGAATGGCTTGCTCGGTCATTTCAGAGGGTGGTTGAAGGCAAGCACATTGGTGTGGATCTAGAGTCACAAGTAGTCCAGACTGGTTCAGGCTGGCAGGTTTCCTTCCCCTAAACGAGATCAGTGACCCTGATAGGCCTTTTACAACAACACAGTAATTTCACCATCACCATTACTGATACCCCAGTATTTTATTCCAGATTTATTTAATTAACTTTGAATTTAAATTTCCCAGCTGTTGAACTCTCACCGCTGGGTCATTAGTTTGGATCTCTGGTTTACTAGTCCAGCAACAAGCCACAACCTTTCCACCTTTACAAGGTGTTGTGTGGTGAAACTGCCAATGAATTCATTCTATATTCTAAATAAACATTCGTTCTAGGATAATAATGCTATTCCGTCTCCACTGCACCCCCATCCCTTCCTTCCAAAGGCCCAGGTCAGAAATTATCCACAGAACTAAGAAACTTCACCCTCTATGTATAATTTAATGCTGATTAAGCAATTGCAATTGCAATTGTATATTGTCTCACAGATAAGGCAGGCAGGAATATGGAATCAGCAAAATGTGCAAATAATCCTTCGAGATACTGATGATTATACAGAGAAGATTACAAGGCAGAGCTATCATTGCAAGCAGAGTACAGATAACCATATCCCAGGTTCAGCCATTCACAGGAACGGAGAAGGGATTACAGCTAGAGGAGACGGCCTCATCAAAACTTAGACACCAACTACTATTCTAAATCCCTGTAACGAGACAGAGACTTCACCATTCCCTCTTGCAGCTAAGCTTCCACTAGGATAAAGCTACATTCTCCCTAAGACACGGGATATTTTTCAGAGGGTTAAACTACGCCCATACCTTTGGCAATTAAACTAGAGTGGGTCAATCTAAATGGTGGTAGTGGTTTGAGCCAGGGTGGGGAGGTGTGGTGAAATAGGCCTTTGGGTGGGGGAGTGGTGGGAATGGGCCTATGTCTGGGGGAAGGAAGTCCAAATGAGCGTATGTATTCAAAATCTGACAATATAAGAGATAACTTCAGAAATCCTATCTGGTGGCCCAAGTCCCACCACAAACCAACTTCCTGAAGCCCAGAATTAGCAGTGCCACATTGAAAAATTTACTAAAGTCAGTCCACTCAACCTTAATCAAAGAACATACTGCTCTCATCTGAATTGTGAGACACCATTCCTGACAGCATATCCACTCAAGTGATGCACTTCAAGATCTCCAAAAACCTTTGATTATCAACATCATAGCAAGCTGGGAAAGATACCAAATCAACAGAAATGAAACATCAAAGCTGGTATAATTTCATCCCTATCCAAGGGAACCTGCAAAACTGTATGTCCATCTAACTTGACAATTTAGGCTGTCCCTGCTGTGATGGTTTAATGAGTAGGATTGGCAATTAATTGATTCATACTGATCAGAAGGCTCGCAGTCTGGGCGGACTTGTTTATCTGCAATGTGATGGACTGGATTCGAAAGGCATGATTTGGATTGGGATGTTGTCAGGAAAAGCAGCCCAGCCTTTCAGCATGCTCGTTACATACATTCAGCCCTTTCCGATACTCAGACAGCCAACACAGTCTCAGCATATGAATAATGGATCTTGGTGCATGAATAATGGATGCATGTTAAGATACACAAGTTCACACAGGTAGATCTACTGCCCTCGGCTTATATGCAAGGTAACTCAAGGTTTAGCTGCAATTCATACCCTCCTGAAAAGGCAGTAGAAAGGTACAAGCCAGGTTTAAAATCAATTCACACCAGTGCTGGACTTCCAATGAAAAACAGGCATTTGGGTTAAACACAATTGCGAAGATAAATTTACCTAGGCTAAAGAATGGGACCATTCAAGGGAAAGAGTAACAGTGGAATGGTGAGGTCTGGAAACTGAGCAAAGAGCAACTCTCATGAAACAATGAGCAGGTACAAGCCAAGACCTCACAAGTTTGATCACCAACAACACCCCATTTCACCACTAAGTCTCGTAAGATCCTCACTCTGGAGTTCCAAACTTGGACCGCATAACCTTTTAAAACCCTTTTCTTTGTTAAATGATGTTTTAAAAGCCATTAAGTTGTTAAAACCTTGCACCAACTCTGCTCATTTTCTGAGATAGTAGGAACTGCCGATACTGGAGAATCTGAGATAACATGGTGTAGAGCTGGATGAACACAGCAGGCCAAGCAGCAGAGGAGCAGGAAAGGGTCTCGACCCGAAACGTCAGCTTTCCTGCTCCTCTGATGCTGCTTGGCCTGCTGTGCTTATCCAGCTCTACACCGTGTTATCTCCGCTCATTTTCTCTTCTTTAACTCAGCATCTACTTATTTCTGAGCATGGGTCTGCAATTCATTGATGCTGTCTGACTCCAGGCTTAGCTCACCAAATATGCCCTTGACAAAACAGAAGCACAGCCAGATCCTTAAAATGATGGTAACATCACATTGAAGCCTTGCTGATGGACTCATTTTCGACTGCAGTCCACAAAGAGAACAAATTCTGGGGCAAAATGGCTAATTGACCAATTCCCCTTCTTCTCCCCAGCCTAGTCAAGGGGTACGGAGGACAAATGACACACCACTAGAGCCAACCCAGCTGAGACTGTCTAATGAAACAAATGTGGGACATCCCTATTCTGTAGAGCTGTACACTGATTAATCCGACTGAATCCCCTAGAAAAACATCAACATTAAACATATGACCGGTAACCTCGGACTGGAGACGTGGACCTGGGACAAATCTCAAATTCTCCCCTGGGAATTCTCGCCTCTGATGACTGACTCATCATCCTCGGATTATGTTTGCGTACACACCATGACGGTGCAAACTGTGCACACAGTCTGGGGACAGTTTGCATGGTTTCACGATCTCTCAATAGGTTCGTGGCGTCGACCGCTGCCTGGAGAGGAATGAGGAAAATGAGAGGGGAAAAGTAATGGGTCAATCAATATTCCAATGTCATAAATTGTGAGAAAGAAACAGCTGGCTGTGACGACGTAAACCGCAGTTTGCAGCTTCGGGACACGGGGAAAGGGTTCTTCATTCCCCCGGGATAGAAAGTATACTTGCCTGGGGGAGGCAGGGTTTGTTGCTGGGGATTTGGAAGGGTTGTGAGGGAGAATTTGGTCTGAAAAATGACAACCTTTTGAAACAAAGCCTTTCGCAAGGTAACGTACCATGAAAACAAAACTCACACGAGGCTCGTCATTCGACCAGAGGAGCTATAACAACTGATTGAACAAAACCCCTGAAGTGAGCACCTTCCCCGCATAAATGTTAATAGGGCAGATGGAGTCTCGCAGTCCTTATCAAGATCTACTCAGGTGCGGGGGGGAAAGGAGGAAGGAAAGAGAGAGATGCAGTTGATCTTACCTCCGCGGTGTGAGATATGCCGGCTCCTGAAGCTCTGTTTCTTCTTTTTGTGCAGCAACCCCGGGCACTTGAAGAGTAAAGCCGACGAGAGCACATAACCTCCCAGAGCGGAGAGGACATACATCGCCGCTGACATTTCTTCCTCAGTGGCAGCCTCTCCACTCAATTCCCCCTTAATAGAGAGATATACACAAACAAACAAACGTATGCTTTAAAGGGGATACAGGGTTACAGCAGTTTTTTTTCCAAATAGGACACACGGCGACAAGTGGGTACCTTGAATGAATGGGGAGAGGACATTACCTTCACAACTGCACTGCTCCCGGGCCAGAGACGTTCAAGGGGAGTACGCCAGTACCCGCGTCTGCGCATAGGAACACGCCGGCGCGCGTTCCCATTGGTCACTGCTTTTGTTATAATTCCCCATTGTTGCGCAGCCAATGAGCAGCGTGCGCTATCAAGTCGGCCCCACCCCCTCCTAGAACGTTGCAACAATAAAAGTAGTCTACGCCTGCGCAGCAATCTGTCTCTCTCATTCGAGTAATCTGACCGTCTGCTGAATGCAGTGTTGAGGATGATGTAGAGGTGCCGGAGCCGGATTGGGGCGGACAAAATCAAAAATCACACGACACCAGGTTTTACAGGTTTATTTGAAATCACAAGCTTTCTAAGCGCAGCTCCGACTACAGTGTGATTTTTGCCTTTGCTATATTGAGGTGAGCGGATCACAAGCGCATTTTCTGATCTTGCGAAACCTCACCAAGTACGCAAAATGAAGTCAAAGATAACAAAAATCGCTGGAGAAACTCAACGGGTATGGCAACAGACCTGAAGAGAATATTTAACGTTTTGCATCCAGTTCTGGAGAAGTTACTAGACTCAAAACATTAACTGTTTTGTTCTCTGCACAGATGCTACTGGATCTGCTGAGTTTCTCTAGCACTTTCTGTTTTTGTTTCAGATCTTCAGCATCCACAGTCCTTTTATTAAACTAAAAGGTAAAGTCACCATAGTACCAGAGGGCTGCTCCCTCATTACATGGAGCTTAACTTGAAGGTCACCATACCTCCGGTGAGGTGAGTTGTTGAGAGGATTGCATCTTCCCTGTAACCTCATCCAGTGACAGGAATTGAATGCATGCTATTGGCCTCACTCCAAATTGCAAACCAGCTGTCCAGCCAACTGAGCTAAGTGGCCAGCTAAATAACAAGCAACAGCTCTTCTGTGCTTTCTGGCAATCCTGGAGAAGAGAGTCAAAATGACCCGGAGTATTTCCAGTCACTATGGACTAGAGAAAAGCTGAGACAAGGTTACAGACTTGATTGGTTGAAGGGTCTGTATGATTCTATGACTAATCTCACACTATCCACATGAAGTCTATCTTCAGTACATGGACATCACTGGCTGCCACTAGTTATTGCTTGTTGCCCTTGAGAACGTGGTGGTGAGCCACCTGCTTGAACCACTGCAGTCCATGTCCCACAAATAAACAAAAAAAATCCACACACTCAAAAAAAATACTAGCTACAATTGGCAATACTGTACATACACACTGCTTAAAGGTGATGCTGAGCAACAGAAATAAAAATACACCATAAAATTACATATTAAGCAAGTCCCTTGGGGCCTGAGCAAGGCTAAAATGTTATCAGTTCTTTGTTCAGATTTTCACACATCTTCAATGAATTCAGATACTTCTGTTTTCTTACTTCAAATATGCTTTTTATTTCAAAAGTTTGTACTTTGTTTGATACTGATTTTGTATATTGCACACAATGGGTAATATGAGGCTATACTTTTAACCTACACAATGGGGATTTTAAAAAGAAACTGACCAAATCTCACGTAAATGTAGCTTCAACAACAATTTATAGGCAGACTTTCCATCCTAGACTTTTCTTGACAAAAGACAAAAAAAGCCAGTGTACTTTTTTTTGGGGAGGGGGGGGCAGCATGGTAGCTCAGTGGTTAGCACTGCTACCTTACAGCACCAGGGACCCTGGTTCAATTCCAGCCTCAGGTACCTGTCTGTGTGGAGTTTGCACATTCTCCCTGTATCTACATGCATTTCCTCCCACAGCCAAAGATTATGCACATTAGGTGTATGGGCCATGCTAAATTGCCATAGTGTCCAGGGATCTATTGGTTAGGTGGATTAGCCATGGGGAAATACAGGGATAGGGTAGAGGAGTGAGTCTGGATAGGATGGTCTTCTGAGAGTTGGTGTAGACCTGTTGGGCCAAATGGCCTGTTTCCACACTGTAGGGATTCTATTAGTAGCAGTGTAACATTGCAGAATGCATTTCCTATAACATACAGATAATTACCAGGTGATAACTATATTGAATTTTTAACAGATCTAAGATCCATTCCATTAAAATCAAAACACAAAGTAACAATCTCAGCTTCTTCCTTTCAGTAAAAATATAAAAGTAAAATGCTGGAAATCAGATAAGCTTGATATTCTCAGTTGGACTCTGCAGAATAGTCAGACTTAAAAGATTAACACTTTTCTCCCCACAGATGACGTTAAAATGTTAAGTCAGTTCTTTGTTCTGATTTTCAAAAATCTTCAGTGTTTGAAGCATTTTTGAGTTTTTTTTATATGAAATTTCCAACATCTGCATTTTGTGTTTTCTGCAGAAAGGTCACAAACAATAGGCCAAAGGGCCTCTTTCTGGGCTATAAAATTCAAGCCTGAACTCTTGAATTTCCTTCCACAGACGTGTTACCCAACTTGCTGACGGTTTCCAGCATTTTCATAGAATCATGCAGTACAGAAAAGGCCTTTTGGCCCATCAAGCCTGCACCACCAAAATATACCTACATTAGTCTCATCTTCCACTTCTTGCCTTGAATGTTATGATACTTCAAGGTCTTATCCAAGTAATTTTCAAAGGTTCTGAGATTTCCTGCCTCAACTACCATCCCAGGCAGTGAAATGTACTAATTATATATGACAAATATTCTGAGATATAAATGCAGACCTCTGTGACCAGGAAATATTCGCTCTGTAAGTGTCCCCTTTAAGTTGTTAGCAGGGCCACTGCGTATTACCTACACTTGTCTGAATCTGGAGCATTTTAATACTTAGGTGTGAGCTGACCTGTTAAAGGCTCCATTGCTTGTTCCTAGGTGCAGTTTGCACTTTCAACGACCTGGAGGTCACTGAGCTGCAAAAGATCAGAGATGCAACTGTAGCAAAATATCTGCTCCTCACACACAAAAAAAATCAACAGCCTCTGAAAATAATGACACTGATATGCAGTGTCATCTGAACCTTGCATTTATTACAACCAATAAAAGTAGTTTTCAGTGTAATATTTCAAATCAAAATTTGTTTTCTTAACAAATGTTATGGAAAAAGTGTATTTTTGTAAGAAAACAGGTTGAGTGTAGTTGTCCTGTGTGCCTAACACATGTATTTTACAAATTTAAAGACTACTACTGAGACACCCAAAACATGCTGTATGGAGACAAATTAAATTTTATTACATTTCATAAAATATTTAAATTTGAATATAAACAGGATGTTAAAAAATAGTGAATAAGGTATATTTTTGGAATGTGTTTTTCAGTGCAGTTGAGATAAAGGGGAAGGAAAATGTACCCAACATGGCCCTCATCCAGATGGCTGCCTTCGTGTGCAGCTGCACCCACATTGTGCATGGACCCTTGGTATAAAAAGCAAGTGTCATTACGTATCGACATTCTGTCTGCCCCAGTGTCATTAAGGAATGTGCCTGGCATGTTGTAATGGATTGTACCAAGTAGATAGGTTATATTTTACCTGTTCTTTGTGGAAAAGTTAACACCGAAAAATACTTCTGACTATAATTCTATCAGACAGAGGTCTGCAAGTAACTTGAGGCACTATGGGAAAAGAAGGAAATAGATCCTATTGGATCCTGAGCAGATTGTCAAAGTCACTTGACAGAATACCTCAACGCCAAAACTTTCAAACAAGCACAAGATGTAGCATGGCTGCTGGTGAGAAAGAGCCTTTCCATAGATGCCTGGAGTTTCATTTACTCTGCATAATGTTGTCGAGATGGCTGTGATGGGGAAGAAGTTACAAAGAAGATCTGGAGGGAGGTGCGGTGGCTTTTGTTGAGGTTCACTCCGAGCAGCTCCACAACATGGGACTCTCTGTTCTGTGGGCTATTACCAGAGATGCACCGTGAGACGAACATTAAATTGATGGCCTTCCAGGCACAGGTAGTGAAAATTTGCTCTTTGGTTTGTTCTCTTCTGAGTGTCACAGACCTAGCTCATTTCAAGGTCCAGGGCTATGTGCTGAGATACATGCAAATATCTGGGGCAGCCACCACAGAGGTACAGTGGAGAAAGATCATTGTCTAAGGCCTTTCAGCCATAGTGTACGTATGGTTGTAAACCATAGAGAACATCTTGGCTATGTGTCTAACAAAGGAGGGTTGCATGATGAACATCAAGAGCACTGGATTGGTCTTGAAGTACTCCAGAGTGTAACATAATGCAGGGAGAAAAGTTTACTCCTACTGTACTTTTTTTTATAATATTCAATTAGGAATGTTTTGCCTGCAGGCTGAATGTCTGAGTTGGAATGTACGTCATAAATATTAAGAGTACTACAAATGTATTGAGGCACTCAAGATTGAGTCCAGCTGCATGGTGACCAGTCGAAGTTCATTGTACTCTCTAATTTGCAAATCAAAATGTTTTATAATGTATTTTACAAAGTATATGATTAAACTGTAATCTTGGATAAAAATAAGCTTGTGGAGTTGCACCATAGGAAACCTGGCAGCTAATTTTGTGCATAGTAAACTCCCACAAGCACCTATACAATAATGGCCAGATAATGATTTTGTGTTGGAAAAGCACAGCCAGTCAGACGGCATCCGAACAGCAGGTAAGTCAATGTTTTGGGCTGAAACCCTTCAGTGGACTGGGGAGAGGAGCTCAGAAATAAATGGAGGGGGGAGGGTGATGGAACTAGGGAAAGGGTGGGAGAGATGGTGATAGGTGGATGCAGGTCGGGGGTTATTGGAATTGGTCAGTGGGAAGGGTGGAGGGATAGGTAAGTAGGAAAATGGACAGGTCAGGTCATATCAGGAGGGGGAAAGCTGGACATGAGATAAGGCTGGGGGTGGAGGGATCTTGAAGCTGGTGAAATCAATGTTAAGGCCTTCAGGCAGTAAGCTCCCAAGGCAAAACATCAGCTGTTGTTCCTCCAGTTTACATTTGGCCTCACTCTGACAGTTAAGGGGGCCAAGGATGGCCATGTCATCAGGGGAGACGGAGGGGGGAATTAAAATGGATGGCAACCAGAAGGCCAGATTAGTTGTTGCATGCAGAGCGCAGATTCTCCCCGAACTAGTCCCCAAGTCTGTGTTTGGTCTCCCCAGTATAGAGACCACATCGGGAGCAACAGATACTGTAGATTAGGTTAGATGAAGTGCAGGTGAATCTCTGCTGGATTAGGAAGGATTGTTTGGGGCCTTGGATGGAGTGAGAGGGGAGGTGTAGGGGGAGGTGTAGGGGCAGGTGTAGCACCTCCTGCAGTTGCAGGGAAAGGCACCAGGTGTGGTGGTGAAGTTGGTGGGGAGTGTAGAGCTTTCAAGGGAGTCACGGAATGAACAGTCCCTGTGGAAAGTGGACAGGGGTGGGGAGGGAAATACCTTTTGGTGGTGGTGGCTTCCAGTATCTGCAGTCCTTATTGTCTTCATTGATTTTGTGCTTTTAATTGAGCGATAAATAATGGACAGCAGGGATTACGTCCTTACTCTCATTCGAAAATAGGGCCAAGGGATCTGTTACAGCCATTTGAGCAGGCAGACGGGGCCTCAGTTTAAGAATTCAGTTGAAAGGTAACACCTCGGCTAGTGCAGATCTCCATAACACTGCACAGCAATGTACAGGGGTAGCAAATGAACGAGATGCCTCTCAAAATTCACAACTAAAAGCACAATTTACTTTTATAAAACACATTCAACGTAGTAGACAGCTCCACAGAAATATAATTCAACAAGAATATAATAGTGAGTCAGACAGGTGATTAAACACCTGATCAAAGAGGTACGTTTTAATGAGTTTTGCAAAAATGATAAGTGAAAGGAGCGGTGAGGTTTGTGGAAGGAGTCCTACAACTGCGTCTCTAGTTTGCTGAAGCCTTCAACCAGTGGTGGGCTAACAGATATCAGTGACACACAAGAGGCGAGAATGAGAGAAACACAGTTGACACAGCATAGTTCATGGGACGTGGGCCTCACAGACAAGGTTAGCATTTGTTGTCCTTTGTTAATGACCCTCGAGTGGCTTATCAGGCCATTTTCAGAGCCTAATTAGGAGTCCACCACATTGCTGTGGGTCTGGAGTCATGTCTAGGCCATACCAAGTAAGGATGGCGGATTTTCTTCCCTTAATATGTGTAAGTTAACTGGGTGTTTTTTTAAAAATGATAATTAATGTTTCTATGGTTGCTGTTATTGTGACTAGCTTACAATTCCAGAGTTGTTGATTTAATTTAAATTCCAGAGTCCTCAAAGCATTTTAAAAAAGCCTCTGGATTACTGGTGATGTTACCATTAGGCCACTGACTCCCTAGAGGAGAGGTTTACAAAGATAAAAGAGGGTGAGGCCATGGAAGTATTTAAAAACAAAGTTCACAATTTTAAAAATTGAGGTTTCTTCCCAGATCAGGATCAAATGCCAGAGATGACACGTGAACTAGAATACAAACAGTAGAGTTGTGGATGAGATGAAATTTATAGAAAGCAGAAAATGGGAGACAGACCAGGAGAACACAAATAGGAACACAGGAGCTAGAACCGGGATTAGATCATTTGGCCTTTAGAACATACTGTGCCATTTGATAAGATCAATTGTGCTGATTGTTATTTCAACTCCACTTCACTGGCAGCACACACTACTCCCTCCAAACCCTTGTTTCCTTTGTCTATTTTCCTTGAGTAAATTCAATTATCCAGCCTCTGTTGTTCCCTGGGGGGGGGGGGAAGAGAATTACATAGACTGACAACTACTGAGAGACAATGTGTTTCCTCATCTGAGCCTTCAGTAGGAGGCCCCTTATTCTTGATTTGATTTGTTGTCAAATGTACCTAAGTACAGTGAAAAGTTTTGTTTATGAGCAGTGCAGACAGATCATAGTGAGGGCATATTGATCATAGGGTGGGAAAAAATAACTATTCTTAAACTGTGTTCCCTTATTCTAGATATCCTCCATAAAAGGAAACATCATCCCTTATCAAGTCACCTCAGGGTCTTCAGCGTCCTATGTTTGGAATAAAGACACAAAGGATAATTTCACAGATGAGCTGAGAAAAGCAGACGCAATAATATGGATGATTAATCTACTTAATTAAAACTATATCAATTAAAGAGACACTGAATGATGCATTCTGTATTTTGGATTACATTCACAAATTCTTCAAGATTCACCAGTGCTAGCCCACACAAGGTTACCTGAATCAAACAATAAACATAAGGTTCTCTGATACTGTACATTTCTAATGAGGCAATTCCAAGTTCCGTCACTGTGCATTGCACTGCACAAAAGCACCAGTGACCCAGAGTTAAGTTTCCCTTCAAGCCATCCTGATTTGGAATTATATTGTCATTCCTTTACTCTTACTGTATCAGAAACCTGGAACTCCCTCCCTGACAGCAGAGTGTCCCTACACTCCAAGAACTGGAATGGTTCAAGGCAGCAGCTCAGTACCACCTTCTCAAGGGCAACCAGGGATTGACAATAAATGCTGGCCTTGCTAGAGATGCCCATTTCTCATGAACAAATAAAGAAAACAAAGACTTAATTCAATCACCTTTGAAAGGGTTCAGCAGCTGGAATATCAGATTCATCTCAACGAAGAACATTAATTACATTAAATAAAAAGGCACTGGGCTTGCAGATTTTTGCAGTTATATTTTAATTTGGGGTTTGCAAAATTAGAATTGGTATTCTAAGCTGTGAGGCATATGTTACATCTATTAGGAGGCTGTGTCAACATTAAATCTTCAACACCAAGAATATCACACATCTAAAATTATCTTAGACTGCACTTAACACGTGCATCCACTCCCCTCCCCAGGCCCCCAACTGATCAACCTCCTTCCATACAACCACTTCCAGATTTGGACTTCTTTAGGTCACAAAAGTAGGTGACCAGACCAGATGCCCCACCGTATTCTCAAGGGTAAATCTCATTCCAAAACATGAGACTCCAAAGGGCCTTTTGAAAATAAGAGAAAAAAAACTAATCATAAAACACTGCTGGCAGAATTGACAGTTAGACTGACACCACACTTCTTGGGGTGTGAAAAGAGTGGCACAATTGCTACTACACCAGACAGGCCACTTCATCATCAGCTCAATGATCAGCCCACCACAGTAGGGCATGTGAAACTGATCTGGATCCACGGGCCCAAAGAAAGCTGTCACTCTGATGGCTGATCATTATTCACTGACAACAAATTTGTATTGTCCATCAGTGACTTGGTTGTGACTGATTTCAGTGCCTAAATGCTTCCCACCGGACCTAAGCTCCAACTAATTTCACACATCAAAAGCCCAGTTCAAACACTTTTGAGTTATTGTTTTGTAGAAGTTACATGTCACTGCTCTATCAGGGAGAACTGATAGATGCTGTTGGACCCAATGTCATCCTGAGGAATTCTGCCTCAAGATACTCAAACACTTCACACAACTGTTTATGAAGGAGAAGTTATGTTTTAGGAACTTATGAAAGTGAAGAAAATGATGCTATCTAATTAAACATGTTCTTTAGCCCTCTGCTGGGACTAACTCCAAAGCCATTCCCTTCACCCAATTTTATCCTTTCTTTTCTGAAGCTGCTGCCTTGTGCTGGGATACTCCTCCACATGAGGCCAAAGCTCTCTGGATCTCACTTAAGTACCATTCTTCATGTCAAGTCAGACAGTGAGGCTATTTGTCTGTGGGGACACTACAACTAAGCCCAACCTTATTCTCAATGCCCATAGCTGGGCTGGGCACATTCCAGCACAGTCACCAGAGAGACAGAAAGAGTCTATTTCCCATTGCTGCCCTCCACCATCGAGTTGGCTGACATTCCAAGTCAGAAAAGATCAGGACATTAAACGTGGAACCTTATGTTATGTCTGATTTCGCACTGTATTGGAGTGCACATTTATCCACCAGCCAGCAAGACGGTTTAACCACTATTTTTTTTCACAAGAAGTCTCACCACTGCATTTAGCAAACTCACCCAGCAACAGCTGATAGCAAAGGTACTTAAAAGCCCCAAGGGAGATATGTTTGCCGCTGGACCATTTAATTAGAAGCTACTATATTGTAAACATTCAAATATAATTTACCATTCTGAGCTAACGTCTACATGGGCACAATCCCAATGCAAAACCATAACAACAGTTAACTCTTCCCTATTCAGCACAAATTGCCAGTTCGGGTGCATCAGGTCAGACTACAGGAGCCAGTGAGCTGACAAAATAACTTTTAGTAACTTGCAGCATCACTACAATGAACTTAAAGAGGATCCCAGACAAAAATTTCAGTATTCACTGCTACCCAAACCCACTTTTATAGACCCAGGTAAAGGCTACCAAATGGCCAACCAATAATGGGAAGCTGTCACTGGAGGTTTTGCAGTGCAATCAGGATTTGGCTTAAGATCTCTCAGTAGTAGTAGACAGGCACTAGGATCCTTAATCAAAACCATGGCTTTTGTTAAAAATCATTGAGCTATCCCTTTATGTCTGACTAATTGCTGCATCATCACTCACTGAGTGACACAACTGGGTTCATGGTTTGTGTCACATGACAGGAAGAAGACACTTTCCTAGAAATGCAAAATGCTTATGTTTCTTCACATACACCAGGCAGAAGTTTGACCGAGACAGATTGCACCTCATTTTACCAGAATATGCACAAAGAGTATGTGGAACACTGTAATGGGAAGGGCCCCTGGGCTTGGGATCCTTAACCCTTTCAGTCATGAAAAGGTATGTCAGCTTTTGCTAAATGATTCTGTTTACACTGCCGGCCTGTTCAGGCAACAAGAGGATTCATACCACTGAGGACTTTTGGGTTCAACCCTAAGCTGTGGCTTGGGTCATGCCAACATATGATCCTTCCCACCTTTCCGCGAAGACAGCGGTGAGGGGAAACAAGAACTCTTTCTTTCTCAAAAAAAAAGCATCACATAATCAGGAAAACATCATCACTGTGGGATAGCTTTAAGGATCCCCCGTAGTACTCGGTAACTCATCAATGGCTGATTCTCTTTCGGGGCGAAGCAGGGTCCACGATCTGTGACGTACGCATAAGGGAAACGGAGCACCCAGAGTCCATCGGGTGGAACAGGTATTTCCTGCTTCTCGGGATAAAAGACAGGGCAGGGTGGAGGTCCAGGCTGAACCTGCAAGGTAAAGAAAAATTCAACTTGACACACAAGTAAAATCTAAATTCTTTTGCTTGCAAATTTGAAATAAAAACAAAACATTTCAAAGAATGGGAATTCTGTAAAACCATTGCTAAACTTTAACACAGGACGTCACCTACAGATCAGTGAGCAAATACAGTGCTTGTGTTAGAGAAAGGCATGAGTTTCAACTCCCATTCTAGAGGCTTGAGCACATAATTAATTGAGACAGACACTAACACTTCAACAAAAGTGCTGCACAATCAAAGGCACAGTCTTCGGATGAGGCTGTAAACCAGAGGTCCCCTGTCTTTACCCTCAGGTAGATCCAAAAGCTCTGAACTGTAGAGGGAGATGACATGTGCCAGGTCCCCTACTCCTATCCACTGCAAACTTTTCCTTTCAATAATGTGGCTGAATCACTTATCTTGGGTTAGGTGCTATCAACCACATTTGATTTGATTGGCAAATGTTTCCATGGACACCAGGAACATTAAATGGGCAGGACAGTGGTTAGACTTGCTGCCTTACTGCGCCAGGGACCCAGGTACAATTCCAGCCTTGGGTGACTGTGTGGCGTTTGCACATTCTCCTCATGTCTGCGTCAGTTTCTGCCAAGCGCTCCAGTTTCCTCCCACAGTCCAAAGATGTGCAGGTTAGGTGCATTGGCCATGCTAAATCGTCCATGGTGTCCAGGGATGTGCAAACTAGGTGGATTAGCCATGGGAAATGCAGAGTTATGGGGTATGTGTGGCGGTGAAATGCTCTTCAGAGGGTCAGTGCAGATTTGATGGGCCTAGTGGCCTCTTTCTGCACTGTTGGGATTCTATGATTAATTATTTTATTGAAGCCTCCTCCAGTACCGCAAGTCTCTCTAACACCATTATGAACAATATTTATCCTCCCACTCATTTGTATCCAGCAATGTCCCAGAATGTGCACAACAATAAAGGATCAGATAATCTGCTTCAGTGGTGTTGATTGGTTAGGTATTGAACCAGGACCCTGGCTGGAACAACCCAACTGCTCTACTTAAAAATCTGAGGGATCTTTTAAGTTATCCAGGAGGGATGATGGGGCCTTTAAATTTAACATTTCAAAGATAGCACCTCCGATAATGTTGATCTCCCTCAATGCTGCACTGAAGCATTAGCCTGGATCATGTCTTGGGAATGGGGCTGAATCTGAGACTGTACAATTGGAGGCAAAAGTACTACCCCTGAGCTGTAGTTGCCTAGCTGAGTGTTAACGTTCACCTCTTCAAGCCAAAGAAACAGAATTGACATTTTAAAATATTAAATTGTAAAGAGATGGCAATTCTAACCAAATCCAATGTAACCCTTGAAAGTTTAAATAAACAGATTTACATATTTAAATGGAAAACTGTCAAATTCAGATAAGATTTTACCACCTTATTTCACAGACGTATTTTACAACATTAAACATTCCAAACAATCCTGGGACATTTAATCAACGGAAGAATATTAATATATGTAGGGCAACAACTTCATTGCTGTTAATCCTTTTGGACAGAAGAACTGATGTTATTACACATGCAGCTCTAATTTCATCCTGCTTGCTAAAACATTAAGACTTTTGCTGTACTGTTTAAACCAATTTTGACCATGATGTTCAAATACTTAAAACACTTTCACTCAATTGCCTATTTTTCAAATATGCTTTAAATGGTGCCAGAAAATGCATTTTACATGTCTTACCAAGATTTTGTTCCAATCTCACTGGGGAGACCATAAACTAATCAAATGTACGGAAAACGAAGAAATTATCAAAAGATTCCATTTTACTTTAAAGTTTGAATGACAGCCAACATACATTAAACATAAACTAATAGATGAAGGACACTTCAAATAAAAAGCTTACGTAAATAGCTGATACAGCAAAGACAGAAACACAAACACGTGTGTCATTCTCATCTCACTGCACAGAAAATGAATTCACCTGGGCCTCTGGATTACTGCAGCAGTGACATTTCTACTGTGCCACCACCTTCCCCTAATTATTGTGCAATGAAACAGAATCAATTATTGACCTTATAGTGCAGGCACCCAAAGGTAGTATAGGTGATACAACTTTACATTCAGTTTGAGGAAGACAGAAGCGGATCCGAGTCTATAGTTTTAAAATGTAAATCAGGGCAATTATGTAGGTATGAAAGCAGAAGTGAAGTGGCAAATTAGACTGAAGTACGGGTTGATAGAGATGTAGTGGCAGACAGCAAAGATGATATTCTAGAATATACAGAATACTTACATGCCAACAAGTATGAAATATTCCAAGGAATGGAACCACCATCCGTGGTTAACCAGAAAGATTAAAGATAGCATCTAACTTTAAGATAAAGCATACAATGGTGCAAAGACAGCCGGTAAGTCAGAAGATTGGACAGAATATAAAACTAGCAACGACCAAACATTAATAGGGGAAAAACTAAGAATTCAAGAGAAAGCGATCTAGAAATATAAAACAGATGGTAAGGGTTTCTATTAATATTTAAAGAAAAGGGTCAACAAAGTGTTGGTCCTATAGAAAGTCAGACTGGAAAATTAATAGTGGAAATAAGGAAATGGCAGATGAATTGAACTCAGGTAAATCTTGAAGATATTTTGCATCAGTCTTTACTCTTTAAGTTACAAGTAACATCAAAAAGCAGCAACTAATCAGGAAATGGAAGGGAAAGAGGATCTCAAGAAAATCATAATTACCAAGGAAGTGGTATTGAGTAAATTGCTGGAGCTGTGGGCTGGTAAGTGCACAGACCCCAATGGACTTCATCCCAGGGTCTTCAAAGAAGTGGCCAGTGAGACAGTTGATTCATTGGTTTTATTTTTTTCCCTTACCTCAAGGATGGTTCTGTTAGATTGGAAGATTTATGAATGCAACTGTTTTATTCGAAAAGAGAGGAAGACACAAAGCAAGACACTACAGGCATGTTAGCTAATGTGTAGTGAGCCACAGAGATCACTGCTGGGATCTCTACTGATTACAATTTATACAAATGACTTAGATGAAGGGATGCAATGTATGGTTGCCAAAGTTGCTGACAACACAAAGATAAGTAGGAAAGTAAGTTGTGAAAGGGAAATAAAGATGTTACAAAAAGACATTGACACATTAAATGATTGAGCATAGATGTGGTTCATGGAGTGTAATGTGGGAAAATTTGAAATGGTCCAGTTTCACAGGAACAATAAAGAACCAGTACATTATCTAAAAAGGTAAGAGATTGCAGAGTTCTGAGCTGCAGAGGGATCTGGGCATCTTTGTGCATGAATCACAAAAGGTTAGTATGTAGGTTCAGCAAGTATTTAGAATAGTTAACAGAATATTATCATTAATCATGAGGGAACCCGAGTATGAAAGTTAAGGAATTAAACAGAACACTAGTGAGACAAATCCAGATAACTGTGCACATTGTCAATCAACTTATTTAAGGAGGGTATTGGAGGGAGTTCAGAGAAAGTTTACCCAACTAATATCTGGAATGGGTGGACACAGCAGGCCAAGCAGCACCACAGGAGCAGGAAAACTCGACGCCCCGGGCCCAAACCCTTCACCAGAAGGTTTGGG
>JAHRHZ010000066.1:24721456-24768447 GCA_024137785.1 Ginglymostoma cirratum | reverse complement strand
CCTGTGGTGCTGCTTGGCCTGCTGTGTTCATCCAGCCCCATGCTTGTTATCTCGGATTCTCCAGCATCTGCAGTACCTTTTATCTCTGGAATGGGTGGGTTGTCTGAGGGGGAAAAGTTGTACGGACTGGCTTGTATCTGATGCTGTTTAGGGGAGTAAGGGGTGAATTGAGAGAAACATAAAATCCTGATGGACCTAGACAGGGCAGATGAAGAGAGAATGTTTCCTCTTATGGAAGAATCCATAACTGAGTTGGCGGGGGGCGGTGGTTGTCACTGTTTAAAAAATCAGGTATCACCCATTTAAAACAGAGGTTGGGTGACAAACTTTTCTTTTAGATAGTTGTGCGTTTTTGGAACTGTCTTCTTGAAAAAGGGGTGGAAGTGGAGACCTTGAATATTTTTAGGGCAGAGATAGATCGTTTCTTGTTAAGCTAGGGATTGAAAGGTTATCAAGATGTAAGTAGGACTATATATTTGATGTTACCATCAGATCAGCCATAATCTTCTTGAATGGTGGAACAGGCTTGAGGGGTTGGATGGCCTGTTCCCGATTTGTATGCTGCACCACTGTCTGCAGGCATGTGGTATCACCCACTTAGCTAGGTTCACAGAAGTCTAAATAGCACAGATTCCCCAAAGACTCCTTCACTTTGACTGTTTAACAAACCCCATTAAACAATTTGTTTTGCTTTGGTAAATCTAAGTGCAATCAAATGGTCCATTTCACAATCCCTGCTCTAACCCTGTCTTAAGTTATCTGACTTCTTTAACTATATTTCACACACACACACCTCCTTGTAAATATATCCCTGTTCTTCTGTATGTTGCAGCCCTCTTCTGTCTTAGCCACACAGCTTTCAGTTAGGGTGGCCAGATCACACAGATGAGTAATTTTTTTAATATTCCTGAAAATTACAGTTAATGCCATCTCCTAAAAGTCCTTTCAAATAGCTTTTAAAATAATTAAAGATTTCAAAGGCCTTTTTAAGAAATTACAAATTTTCTTTACAATACCATTTCTGGGTCAAAGGTTGTCACATCATGCTATCAAAAGTCTTAGTTAACCTGTTATCATATATTTTTGCCCACACTTACATTGCAAATTACTTTGTTAACATTTCCATTCAATTGAGCCATGTCAACTGTCACAATGTAATTGTAGGCTCTGGTCACTAGGTGACTCTGCAGTTTCTCTACCAATTCTATCTCCATCAGAGTGTGGGCAGTTTAAGAGAACCATAAATGACGACACTGAAGTCAACTTTTTAGTCACTCAATCACGGGATGAGGTTGTCATTGTCTAGGCCCGCATTTGTTACTCACCCCAGGTTACCATTAAGGTGGCAAGCTGCCCATTATTACTTTTGCAGACATGTTATCACAGCTACTTTAGTGTGTCATTATTATGTCACTCAAACTCCTCTCTTCAGACAAACTGCGGGTTTGGATGGGCAGATTCAATATGGTAATTTCACACATTTCACGCAACATGATTTTTTTTTAAACTCTGGTAACTTAATGACGACAATACCTACATTTTATTAAATTTACTATCACAAGAAACAAAAATCAATTATTTAAACTGATCTAGTCCCAGGCCTTAAGGTAGAGGTTATATACAAGTCCCATTTTTATGGCTCACGAGCTTATCTCAAAGCCGTCAATTGAATTTCCACTTTCAAATTCCTCTTTTGTTATTACCCCCCTGGATTTCAGATAGATTTCTAACTTGACAAGCCTACAGGGCACAGATAAACACTTTTCCAGCTGGAATCTTACCTGTGGCGTGAGTACAATCTGTAACGGGGCATCAGGAGCCACAATAAACAGCCTTGTGAGCTGGGCGTAGTGCGGCTTAAGACCTCGGCCTTGAGATGGAGACAGGATGTATAGAGGCATGTCAGAGGAGAGGGCTTTGATGGCAGACTCTTTTGGCCCACTCCCCATTACCTTCATAATCTTTTCTGGCCCCGAGCACATGAACCTGCGACCCCGTGAATCCTCGTATTCAAAGCCAACAAATGCCCGCGCGATGTCATCCCTCCGTCTGCCTCGGCCAATCACATTGGTAGCCCGTTTGGTTGGTACAGATTTGTTGGGAGCAGGCCAGGAATTACTATCCATGTCCACTTCATCCTCTGACCTGGTTTTGATGACTATGTCCCAAGGCATCAGGTAATTCGTTCCAGGAATGAAGCCACTCTGGTCCAGGCCCCTGTGGAAGTTGTAAGCCTTCGAAGGGCCCAGCTTGACGAAGGACCAACTTGAAAATTTAGGTAAAAGTCCCTTTGGACAGCTGGAATTTAACATGCCAGGCAAATATTCCACTGTTGATACCTGTCGATCCACAAGACTGGGTCTCTTTTCTACTTTAGCCTCCCCTCCCTGGCCGTGCGCATCAGGATTGTCTCCCCCTGCATGGGGATCAGGGGGAAATGTACCCAGACTGTCTGTGGATTGTCCAAGACTGAGTGCCAGACTGAGACTAGTGCTTTCTCCTTGGGTCTGAGCCTCTTTTTCTTTCATTTTCTCTCCTTCACCTTCTTGCGGGGGCAGTGATGATACAGTTGATTCGTTTTTGGCTGGAGCTGGGTCGGGAGTGCTGGGTTGGAAGACAGGAAAATAGAAGTGCTCAAGTTTCCCGCAGCATTTCTCCTCTTGAAGCTGCAAAGGCATTTTACAACAAATTAGATGACTTGGTTTACAATTTTCCCACATTCAGCAAATACATTCTGCTTTCATTCAAATCTCTGTTGCCTGCATCCTAATTCTCAGCACGTGTTGTTCACACATCACTCCCTCTTTTGTTGATCTATACTGGTTCCTATTCTGATAATAACTCAACTTCAAAATTCTCATTTTGTTTCCCAATCTCTCTCTGCCCTCCTCCCTTCATATTTCTGTGACCACCTCTAGCTTTACATCGCCCGGAAGCAGCTTTTCTCCAAAAATTCTGGCCTATTGCATATCTCCAATTTTCACTGACAACAGTGTCATCAGTTGACTAGACATTAAGCTCTGGAATTCTTCCTGAAACCTCCCCACCTCTCTCTTCTTTCAATACACTCCTTAAAAATGTTTTGGTCGCATTTCCTAATATCTCCTTATGTGGTTAGTGTCAAAGTTTGTTGATATTATTTTATAACATTACTATCTAGATTCACCAGAAAGATGTCAGGGGAATTAAATGATAATTATGAGGAGCTTGAGGAACTGTTTGCAAAAGGGAGGGAAAGAGGATTTAAGAGAGGTTTTGAAGAATTATCTTCTTGCCAGAAAGTATTTGGACACAAATATCCCTCTATAGTTAAAAGTTCTTCATAAACTTCTAGATCACACATTTTCAGGCAAAAATTTTGCATTTATGAAACACCTGACTTTATCTCTTTGCAAAGTGTTTCATCACAAGATAGTCATGTTGTGCAAATTACTGTTATTATGTGAATAAATGCAACACCCCCAGTGCATATTAACACACAACAATGGGATGTTGCTGATTAAGAACAAGAGAAATAAAAGCAAGACCAAGCCATATGGGTCCTCAAAGTTGGTCGTTGACATCAACTTTCTTTTTCACTTGATCCCCAATATTTATTGTATATTAATTGTATTAAGGTGGCTGGGATTCACTTATGTGCTGGACCAAGACTTTATTTCTTCTTTAGAAACATTACCACTCCCTTTGCCTGTTGTTCCATGTCAGCTTTGATCTTTAATCTTTTCCCGATCTCTGATTTGTTCCATTTGCCCTGCACCCTTTCTCAACAGCGTGAAATCCATCGATCATGTTTCCAACTCTCTTTCAAACCAAGCAGCTCGGCGAGCCAACCAACCTCAACACTCACAACCCAAGGTACAGATCTACTCCAAAACCTTAGAACTCTCTTTCAGTTCTGATGAATACTCATTAGACTTGAAATGTTAACTATGTTTCACTCTCCACAGATGCTGCCAGACCTTCTAAATTTCTCCAACATTTTGTTTTTAAGACTGATATGGACACTGGGAATCTTAAACTGACACAGAGAATGCTGGAGAAACTCAGCAAGTCTGGCAGCATCTGCGAAGAGAGAAAGAGTTAACATTTTAGAACTGAAGAAGAGTTATACTGGATTTGAAATGTTAACTCAGTTTCTGTTTCTCTCTGGATACTGCAGGCTTGCTGTGCTTCTTCAGCATTCGCTGTGTTTATTTCATCATCCACTGTTCTCTAGGGTAGGAAATACAAAGATTCACAATAAGAAACTTATTATCTCCTCAAAAATAGCTAGACTCCTATCCTGACATTATGCCATTAGCTCAGGGGTTTTTCAGTCAGGCTAAACAACATCTCAGTAGCTAACCTGTTTCAATTTTTCTATTTTTGACAGATAAAGGATGGCCAAGGACATTGCTCTTCTTCGAAGCCTGCCTTGAGATCTTCAACATTCACCTATGTCCCTCAAGAGGCAGAAGGTGCCTTGCTATAAGATCTTCACTGAAGACTAGCAGTTGGACAGTGAAGCACTCTCAGTACTGCACTCAAATGTCAGCCAGGAATGAGATGTTATCCTGGGTTCAGTGGTTGTTGACTCAGTTGTTTGAATCAGAAGGGTGTGGGTTCATCATGCACTCCAGAACCAGAGTACATACTCCAGGCTGATAGCTCAGTGCAAGTCCCAAGTGGATAATGCACTGTCAGTGGTGGAATCTTTCAGCAGGCCCAAACTGCGCCCTCAAGTGGATGAAGAAGCAATCTTGGCAATATTCATCCCTCAACCAACACCATTAGAAAACAGATTACCTGGTCATGAATTTGATGTCATTTCTGACACCTTGCTGTGCATGAACCAATACAAAAAAATGAGGCCTCTGTGCTTCCTACATTAGAACAGTGACTACACATCACTGTTTGCTCTAAAACATTTTGGGATATCCTTAGGTCATGAAAGCTTCGCATAAATCTAAGTCTCTCTTTTATTTCTGTGCTTATTCTACAGAACACCAAGCATGTCGCCAGGCTCAAAAGACCAGCCAGAAGATGCTCTCCTCACTTCCTTCACTATGTTCCGTAGGAACTAAGTGATTGAGACAGAAATTGAATGGACACAGTATCTCAAAAATTATATGCCTCCTCGTCCATACATTGGTCTACAGCTACGGGGAGATAGATATGCCTACCATACCTGATAGAAATCGTAATTGCCTGACTTGATGTCGAAGGGATCATCTCGAGGGGCTTGCCTGCGGCCACAGTTGCAGGAGCTGGTGGAGCGAGCACGGCTGTTGTGATACAGCACGGGTGGGTTCCTGTCAGGCTCTGGTTTTTCTCCTGCAAGAGAGAGAGGCAAACACATCGACATACACAGACAAACACATACACACAGACAGACACACACAAAACAAAGCGTATTCAAGAATAATTCAATATGCCTTTTATTATAACATTTCAATTCATCCTCAATAAGGGTGAAAGGGGCATGCAACACTGGCTTAGTTAATGATGATGTTTTACTTGTACTTACACTCCACTCTAAAATCAAAATGTCTCAAAAAGAAAGTTTCTGTAAGACAATTAACTACTTATAAAAGGGCAGCAATATAATGTAGGCAATGTAAATTCCACTCAGAGAGTCAATAATATCCATGCAGTAAGGCATTGCTCTAACTGGGAGTGAGGAACTTCAGTTATGCAGATACAGTATACAAACTGAAGTTGTTCTTACAGCAGAGATAGTTAAAGGAAGATTCCATGGAGGTGTTCAACATCTTGAAGGGTTGATAGAATGAACAAGGAGAAACTGTTTCAGTAGTAACAGGGTCAGTAACTGGACTTTGCTGGCGATTGGCTAAAGAACTGGAGGCATATTGAGGAAATATTTTTCTTTAAACAGAGTTGCTGTGATCTGAAATGTGCTGCATGAAAAGACAGCAGAAGCAGAATCAGTAGTATTTAAGGGAATTGGATGAATACTCAAGGAAAATAAATTGCAGCGTTATAAATTAGAGAACGGATAGAGGATTGGTTAGCTAACAGGGAATACAGAATAGGGATACATTGCAAAAGGTTGACAAGCTATAATGAGCAGTGTGCCACAGGAGAAGGGATGAGGATGAAGCCTCAACTATTTACAAATTCTAATGACACAGGTGCAGGGACCAAATGTATGGTTGCAAAATTTGCTGATGGCTTATATTTCTACCTGTCTTTGTATTATAAAGATAACATAAGCCGTCTGCAAAGGGATATAAATAGAATAATTGAGTAGGCGAAAATTCAGCAGATTAGGCAATTCTTTTTATTTATTCACAGAATGTGGGCATCACTGACTAGGCATCATTCTTATTGCCCATCCTTAGTTTCTCAGAGGGCAATTAAGAGTCAATCACATTGCTTTGGGTATGGAATCACATGTGGAACTAGGTAAACATAAATGTCATTCTCTAAAGGACATCAATGGTTACATGACACCTTGGCAGGAAGAACAGAAAAGCAGCATGTTATTGAAATGAAGGGAGATTGCAGAATTCTGAGGTATCAAGGTCTGATATATGAAACACAAAAAGTTAACATGCATGTACAACACAGTGATTAGGAAGACAAATTGATTGTTGTCATTTATTGTGAAAAGAATGGAAGATAAAAGTACGGATGTTTTGCTAGAGTTGCACATGGCATGGTGAGACTACATTTGGATAGTGTGTTCGGTTTTGAACAGCATTCAAAACATTTCGAACATGTTTCAATTGACTAGCTCCTGGGGTTATCTCATGAGGAAAGGTTAGATAGATTGAGCCTGTACCAATTAAAATTCTGGACCATGACAGATGATCTTACTGAAACAAAAGATGAGAGGAGTTGACAGGATGGATGCTGAATGGATGTTTTCCTTTGTGGGAGAGGTTAGAACCAGGAGACAGAGCTTCAAAATAAGGGTCTCCCAATTCAGTTTGAGATGAAGAGAATTTTGTTCTCTTAGAGGGTTGTGGGTCTATGAAATTCTTCCCCAGAGAAAGGTGAAGGTGGGATCGTTGAATATTTTTAAGACAAATGTAGACTGACTCTCATTAGTCAAGAATTTAAAAATACGGGGAGGAGAGTGGAGTTGAAGTCAGTGATAAATTAGTGATGATCTTATCAAATATCAGAAATTACTGGAAAAACTCAGCAGCCTGGCAGCATGTTTCCCTGTTATAGGAAAGACATAGTTAAACTGGAAAGAGTGCGAAGATGATCTACAAGGATGTTGCCAAGACTAGTAGGCATAAGTTATAGGGAGAGGTTGGCCAGGATAGGACTTTATTCCTTGGAACGTAGAAAATGAGGGGTGACCTTATTGCGGTGTATAAAATCATGAGGGGCATAGACAGGATGATTGCATATAGTCTAGAAGACATAGGTTTAAGGTGAGAGGGGAAAGATTTAACAAGGACCTGAGGGGCAACTTCTTCATGCAGAAGGTGGTGCGTGTATGGAATGGGCTGGTGGAGAAAGTGGTTGAGGCAGGTACAACAGCAACATTTAAAAAATTATTTGGATAGGTACATGGATAAGACTGTTTTAGAGGGATACAGACCAAATGCGGGTAATTGGAACTAGCTGAGTGGGCACCATGGTAAGCATAGATCAATTTGGGCTGAAGGGCCTGTTTCCACACTGTACTACTCTATGACTATGAGTGTGGACAGAAAAGAGAGTTAACATTTCAGGTCCAGTGACCTTTCTTCAGATCTGATTGTAGCTAAGAAAAGGTTGGTATCAATGCTAGAAAAGGGGTGGGGGGAGGGACAAGTTCTGAAAAAGGGTCACTGGACCTGAAATGTTAGCTTTGCTTTCTCTTCACAGACCTGCTGAGTTCCTCAAGCAATTTCTGATTTTATTACAATTCCAGCATCCACAATTCTTTAAATTGAATTTGCAATTGCAAATTTAAACTGTTTTTTAAAATCGAATATCAGAAAGCTTGAAGCCTACTCCTGATCCTAATTTGTATGTTTGTCTTAGTGTAATTAGTTGAATAATCTGATCAAAGAAATGGCAAAGCATGATGGGCTGAATCAGTTCCTTCTGTGCCACTTTTCTAAAATTCTAGGAAATGAATGTCTGGCAATATTTTTGTGGTATTACTGTTTGAGTAAACGATTTAGGCAGGACTGGACTAAGCACGTATTTCTTTAATTAGATCCCTGATTTTGATCGATAATCGCTCCTGTGAGGCACCTTGGGATCTTTTAACAATGATATATAAATGCAAGTTGTTGTTAATGCTCACCTTGGTGTTTTGATTCAAAGTTTCATTCAAAAGAAATATTACCCAAGACAATGTACATTAGACAGCCAGGCTGTATTGTTGGTACATTATTGGCCCCTGGGCAATGACAGGACTTTTCCTGGTCTCTCGCCAACAAGGGCGAAAGTCTGAGAAAGGGAGGGAAGAAGAACAAATTGCTGGTACAGAATCACCAGTGTTCTAGTGGAAGCTCATCAATCTAAATGTTAACTGTTTCACTGTCCACAGATGGTGCCTTCCCTGGTGAGAGTATCTAAAAATTTTCATTCGGATCCACAATATTTTGCTTTTTCAAATTGTGCAAGCACTTTACAAATACTGTACAATTGCCAGTGATATTCTGCAACCTGCCAATTGATGATGAGGTGGAGTCAGAGTGGCTATCCAACTTGTCCTCAAGGAAACACACATGGTTCTTACACATCATCTCTCAATGACTAAGTTACTGATTCACTTATGCAGGGAATTACTGCACTGTCTCTGTGTTGGCACTATAACATTTTACTTCAGTTATGCCCTCCCACATCCCTCAAAGCTCATAAAAAATTGCAAGAAATACCTGGTGTAAAGGAAGCAAATGTTCCTGGGACTCCCCCATTGAGAGATGGGTGATCTCCTGGGTTTCAACCTCTCTAAACGTCTTACTTTTGCTGCCAATTTCATACAGGTCTGGTGCTTCTTCTTATTCCTGTACTGGTCTTTTGTCTTCAACTTCTACTGGTCAGTCCCTATGCTCAGTCTTCTGTAGTTCAGACTTAATTACTAGATGAGCTGTCAGCTTGTGCCCTCCCAGTCAACCGGAGTTTTGCAAGACTTCCACGATTCTGGAAATTGGTCTCCCATGTATGGATGATGAGATATCAACACTTTCTACTCTATAATTAATGTTAATAACAATGCAAACATGACTCGACTGATTCCTAGCACCATGTAAATATTAACAACATATGGAAAACTATTTTAACTGCTTAAATATTCCTTGTTAGCACTACATTTTTCTACTGAATGGTCCAAAACCTGCAATTATGCCGACTCCAAATATACCAGCATACCAGGTCAGTTAGATGGTTTTAAGTTCTAGCCACAAGTGAGAGATTGGGGCCACTTTTGGTGAAATGGGTTAGGGAGGAGGAGAATTACCTTCCTTGAAATATGTTAATGAACAGTGAGCATTTAGGAGAAAATGGCTGCATTTATGTCATATGTGTTTTCCTGGTTGAGCTACAAATAACCAGAGTTACTGAATTCAATTTTACTCCTCACAATTTATTCACTGCTGATCTAGTACCAGCAGACGACACTACTCAATTGTAAACAAAAGCTTATATGAACCACTTTAGATTCTTATTTGAATGATTTATTAAGCTTTGTAAAGAATATTGGGTTTCATACATCACAGTCAGCAGTCTGCTTAGTATTTTGTTGGTGTGGTACGTCATGAACACTCTCTGTGCTGCTGCTGCTATTGAAAATCAAGATTCTTATCAATGTAGACAGTCTTACCCATTCAATTATACTACGAAGCCACTCTATAGCAATCATAGAGTTGCTTCACTTCAATTCGTAATCCTAAACTCTCAATATAAAGCTGATTCAAGGCACAGTGATAGGCATTTGACCATAAAGTCCTTACTGCACCTGCTGCTAATTACAACTTCAATACAAATCCACACTCAGTTTGCTGTTGTATGTAAACTTCCTTTGGCTGAAACAATAAACCAGTATATCTCAAACATCAGTGTGGATATAAACATTACAAAGTAATGCTGTCCCTCTCACTCCGCTACAATTGTGTGCGGTGTTTGTATTTGTGAGAAATTCGCTAATAATTTACCATTCTTTAGTCTCTTTCCTATTCCAACCAAGATGAAAGCTTCTAATTCATGACTTACCTGGTTTAGGCAGTAGATGGAATTTGTGAACACAGTGTTGATCCGTTAAGCTTCTCTCTTCGCACAACTGGTGCCCATTACTCCAAAACTTGTAGCAGTCTTCATGCAGCTGCATGGCATACTTCTGGAAGGCTGGCCCACGGGCATGTTGGCTGTAGACACGTAGGGCCTGTGCTAACTGGTTCTTGTGGACAGTCGTGGTGTAATGGTGAGGTAGATTTGACTGGTAGGCACTGTGAGCCAGAGGTAGGGCCTTTTGGCAACGATTTTCTGAAAACTTATTATCTGCATCCAAGAACCCGTCAAGACCTTTCAGCTGACCCTGGATCTTGGAGGAAAGGTCCCCAGTAAGAAATCCAAGTTCTTCATCCTTTCCACTTAGCATAACATCATAGAGTTTTGAAGCCACTGTTAGCCAATTTTTATAGGCAGGAAGTTCAAAGTGTGATGGTTGTGGGTTCCTCCCTACACTATCCTCAAATCCTTTTTTTGTCAGAACCAGTTCCACGTGTTGCCACAGGAACTCTTTCAGGGTGCAGTCCACCAGCTGCCCACTGGAACTGTTGAGGTTGCTTTCCAGTACGAAGGATGGCTGGCGGACATGCCTCATCATCTGATAGCGCCGAGACCCAGGCAAAGGGAGGGACTCCTGCTCCCTGATGGCACAAGTGCTTTTCAGCTGCCCGATCAACATACTGATCGGGTCGTCCTCCTGCCCAGCCAGCACGTAAACAAACGCCTGGTTGGCAGGGACAGTGAACAAACAGTTAATGCTCTGGTTGGTCAGAACCCTGCTCTTCCTGAAAATTCTGTAAATCTGATCCTCCAAGGCATGCTGGAGCCTCCTCTTTGGGGAATGTTTCTTGGGCTTATCCAGGTTTGAGGGGTCGAGACCCTTGGGCTCGACCTTCAACGCCCCGTTGAGCTGGAAAATAAACAGGAGTCTCGGGGGGCAGGGTCTACAGTTCAATCTCCACTCCTTCCCCACCGGGCAATCCTTAATCGCGTTCTTCAGGTAGGGAAGGACTTTTTGCCTGAGGGTATCCAAGGCTCTGAAAAGACGATCGTAAGTGATGTCGAAGGAGCAGGTGGGGTGGACCAGAAGGAGAATGTGGGAGACCGAGAAGAGATAGAGCAGGTGGATACAGTGGAGCTTCTCCTCGCCTTTCCAGAACTCATGGGCCTCGGCGTGGGAAACATCGTCGGCCAGGGCCCTGCAGGCCTGCAGCAGCTGCTGGTGGTCGCAGACGGCGGTGAGCAGTAGGTAGAGGACTTTGCTATCCTGGTGGTAGTAGCACTGCAGTAAGTTGTTGCCCTGATGATGGCCGCCGGGCAGCCCCGCGTAGAGGGGAAAGACCGGCTTGTCGCACAAGGTGTTGATGATGGCGTGTTTCTGCGCGCTTAGCTCCGACGTCTTTCCGAATATCCCCACTACGCACATCTCCTCATCCTTCCAGGCCGCTTCTTCGCCGTCCGCAGCCAATACGGCCCCCAGCGTCCTGGCCGCCGCCATCTTGCGCACCGTCCCGTCTTCAACACTGTCCGGCGGAGGAACCGCTGCGCCCACAACCGTTCCCGACAGCGAGTCCCGCCGTTCATCTCATCCGGCCGGAAACAAAACCCTGACTTTCATTTCTGGTTCAGAAATCAGGTGAGAATGGTTGGATTACTTCTTCCCTTACCAGCTCCTTCCCCAAACTCCCACCCCACTTATTTTCCCCTTTCTCTAACGATCGAGCTTCCAGGTCTCTCGGCACCAAACCACAAAATGTTTTTGCTAACTGTAGCATTTTTAATATCCAGAAAAATATTTTTTAGAAAAATGATAGCTGACAGACCTGGCAAAGTCAACCATTGGGCGTGAAATTACTCATAATAACAGGTTTAAAACGTCACGATAGCTGATCATAAGTCTTACTCTTAACATTTTCCTAATGTTAACAAGGTCTGTTTAAAAAAAAACTCATTTTTTAAAAAATCCATCATTATTGCAGGACATCTTACCCGAATAAGACTAAATATTTTCACAATTGCACAGGATCGTTCACAAGTCACAATAGTGCAATTAAAAATCCATATTTACCCATAAAATATGGAAAAATAAGTAATACTCTAGCGCAAGTCATTGAGGGATAGGGAGGAAGTTACAATTAAAGAGAACATAGGATAGTTTGACGATGGTTGAAAAGCTACTGATTATCACATTTAGAGTGGATTCCACGATTCGAATATGAATTATTCATTGGCAAAAGCTGTGGTTCAAAGGGCTCCTTTAGAAAGAGCACTTAGCTAGTATATCATATCGTAGTGTACCAACCATTATTTTTTCTAATTTAGGAAATCATAAATACATTATATAATGTTTGAGAAATATTCTCCAGAAAACAGATTAAATGATTTTCCAGAGTTAGACAGGAAAGAAAGTGTTAAAATGAACTTTTAAAAGCTGCTTTTCTCCTCTTACCCTCTCTTCGTGACATCAAAGTCTACTGGATATTATTTTACAGTCACTGCATACCCCTCTGCCATCTCACCTTTGTGTGCGTTTAGACCAGTTTTATTTAAACTGGAGCACCAGCGCTCCCTGGTATCTGCAAAGCGGCGGATTACTGTTTGTAACCAGGTTAACTGCACATTGTCAGCATAATCATGAAATCGATACACGTTAATTTAGTGATATTATTTCCTTTGCTAGATACTGATATTTTGGAACCGTGTTATCTTGTAGTTCATGGCCATTTTACCTGTTCTGACTTTTTGGAGGGACTACTAATTGCTCCCACGCACTCTCCCAGATCTTCTCCCCAATTGTATATCCAAATTCCTTTTGCTTGCTGCACCCTCTTGGGCGAGGCTTTGATGTTTTAGTTGCGGAGATACCTGTGTGAATACCTGTATTCACATAGCACCTTTCATAAGCAGAGTGTGTCCCAAAACGTTTAACAATCAATTAAGTACTTTCAGAAGTGTGTTTACTTTTGTAATAAGGGGAAATAATCAAAAAGGTTGAACTTTCAGTTCTTGAAGGAGACAAAAACATACGAGCTCTACATTGATGGAAGGTAGTAATATCATGTAATGATTACATTAATTTGAGCATCTGGGTTATGAGTCTAATGATATTACATGATATTAATGTTCTGAGCATGTGTGTTTGAATCGCATAATGGCAGATTCTGAAATTTAAACTTAGAAAAATCTAGAATAAAAAAAACTAACCTAAGGGTAACCACATCACCATTGTTGGTTGTTATACAAACCGAGCAGGTTCACTATTGTCCGCTTAGGAAAAACTGCCATGCATACCTGGTTTGGCTAGTAATGGCCCAATGTAACAATAAGTGCTGGCTTGGCCAGTAACACCACATCTCATGAATGACTAAAACAATACAGATTTTATTAAATGATGCAGTTACTGAATCTCACTCTTTCACAAAATCATCTAAGTGAAGACATAAACAATATTGAGGCCTGGCATGTGGGATTTTAAAGTCTATTGACTTGGCTTTAAATAGCTGGCATTTGAATTCAGTCGCTTTAGGTTTCCAAACAAGAAATTATTTTCTCCTCAATCCACCATATTGTTGATTTTATCCATTAAAAGAAAACATAACATGAAGCATAAGTAATTTCACTTATTCAGTTATCCATTGGACAAGTACAGGATCAAACTCCAACTGAGAATAGTACAGAAAGAAAGATAATGTAATCAGCTTGAAGTTCACTTCTGACAATTAGATGCCATCAATTCATCTTCTCTCATCATGGCAACAGATGTAACAGTCTCAAATATTTCAGTGATTTTTTGCCATGGGTGAAAATACACTGAAGAGAAAGAAAATAAGGATTGCTCAGACAAAACATATGTGTATGTGGGGGAAGAGAAAGAAAATATCAAGCGTGATTCTCTGATGCTTAAGGAAAAATCATCACCCAATGTAAGGAAACTATGTACATACCTGATGGGATTATAAATTAAATGCATATTGCTCAAGGGCAGGCTCAAACTCAGTTGCAAGATAAATAACCAGCAATACTTGCCACCGAGGGTAGTCATTGAGTCATATAGCACAGAAATACACTCTTCAGCCCAACTAGTCTATGCTGATCAAGTCTCCCCTGGGTCAATGGATTAAGTTTCAGAAGCTGCTTGTGTAAGCAGACTTAGCCACAATTCAAGGATAAGAGATAACAAGGCGTAGAGCTGGATGAACCCAGCAGGCCAAGCATATGCTTCGGGCCTAGACCCTTCTTCAGAAACAATTCAATACGTTTTAAGAAGGCTTGATGGAAGAGGTGCCCATAGCTTATAAATACTGGTTATAGTAGGTAGTTTTGGTGAATTTGGTAGAAGGCAAAAGAAAAAATATGCTAAGAAATAAGAGGGAATTTAAATAATACAGGAGGCAAATCAAGAGAGAAAACCTAGGAGTAAAAGGTCAATAATCTCAATATCAGAGGATAACATTATTATTGTAGGTTAGTAGATTACTGCAAGCCTCAAAAGGGGTGGGTGTGTGTTTGTGTCTGTGTGCGCTTGTGTGTGGACGCAAGGTAGTGGAAGAAATTAAAAGAAAGAAATAGTCATGTTATAGTTGTAGTTACACATATAATCCAGAAACTCAGGTTTTCACTTCTGGTTTGGGAACAGCCATGTCATTGTAGTAAATATAGTTAGAACTATATGCATTATGAATAGAAAATTCACAATACATACCAAGGCCACAATCTCACACTTCTCCCAGCGCAGAGGATCACTAACGTATCCTCCTCATTTGATACAAATTCACAGAAATATTATATATCTGCAAGTATAATGGAGCTTTGTGTAATTCAATGAACCTAAAACAAAGATGGCAAGGCAGCTGTATTGTAACCTGCAGAAAAGCGGGATGGCCAGATCATTTCTGTTCGATGTTCTCAAATCATCAGTTGCTCACAGGGAAAATAAATTTAGCAAACTGGCAACATCGTAGCTTTCATAATAATAGTGGTAAGAAACCTCACTGTGTATTTGACCAAGAAAGAAATTTTGAAACAAGTGTCCATTGACTGTTTATTAAATAAAAACATTGACAGTTTATAGCCCAGATTAAACATATTATATAAAATTTTATAAAAGCCATTTCAAAACACATTAAAAATGTAAAAAGTTAAAAAATGATAAAAACTATTTGTATCCTTGGAAGAGTGCAACCTTTAAACGTGGATTTACTTGGCTATTTTTTGAAATAACTTTATCAATGATGGCCACAATCTCCACTTCTAAATGGTAATAAAAAATTAAGTCAAAGATCTTAAAATAAAACCATTTTGTAACAATTCATAATGTTTCATGATATAATGAAGTATTGCATAGCATTTTGCTTGGATTGTCTCTCTTGCTCTTTTCCATGTGGTGTGGCATCTACAAGATCAATACTCAATGATTTCAGTTAAAATGACTCCATGATAATGCCACCCATTGACCCCAGACTGCAGTAGTGCACCAAGTGTTCTTGCACTCAGAAAATTTACATTCAAAAGACAAAAAGCTCTTTTCATTTTGTAGGCTGTACTCAACAGAACAGACACTCCAATTTCTTCATTCAAATTGAATCTCAGTAGATAAATTGATTGAGCATCTTAGAACTCTAATCCACTGGAATTCCATTTGGAAAAGCAAGTGAGAGATCAGAGTAATGAAATCTCCACAAATTCTTCAAAATCATATAATTTCTTCATGGCCATACATAGTTAAGCATTGCACACACAAGAAACAGAGTAATCAGAACAACCATGGTGATTAGATTAAATGTGTTTACAAACTGAAGACATTTTGTTCAGTAGTTGGCAACCAATATAAACAAACTGACAACACCATTATCATGGTATTAATCAGATATACAAGATTTTAATTCTGTGTCCATGTTAAGTGGGACAAATAATAGATGCTTTTGAGATTTTCACATAACTTGACAGACCTTTAATCAGATTTCTAAGCAACTGTCAATATATACACCTGGAAACTGCATAACACTGTTTTCAAGCATTGATAATTTGAACAATAGAGTTAGGGTGTTTAAGAGAATCAGAAAGAGTTGTGAAAGTTAGAAACAGTTTCTAAAAGTACATACACTTGTTAAAAAAGGAAAACCTGTTGCAGAGCACTTCTCTGGAGATGGGTTGTGGGTAATTCTTACATTACTGTATTATGGCAAGCATTCTCCATTCACCAGACATACATAGAATCAAGGGCTTGTTCAGGGTAACTTGTACCTGTTTACTATGTAACAAAACAAAGCAAAAGATCTGTTATGGTGAAGGGTCACTGGACCCAAAAAATTAACTCTGCTTTCTCTCCACAGATGCTGCCAGGCGTGCTGGATTTTCCCAGCAATTTCTGTTTTTCTGATTTCCAGCATCTGCAGTTTTTTTTGTTTGAAAGACAAACCCCTATCTCAACAACCAGATATTTCAATTCTTAGCACAAGACAGAGTTAATGATATTAAACAATATATCATTTGACTCTACACTGGCTACTTAGGAAAAGTGTGTGATAATTTACTCCATCACATTAAAAAACATAGATGGAAGTAAACACACTATAAGTAGGTATATACATATTAAACATTAGGCAGTATTCACTTAAAAACAAAACAAAACACACGCAGAACTGCATCCAGCAACTTCAGCTGAAAACTTGAATCCAAAAAAGCATATCATCCAGAACTACATTTCAGTACTCAAGCGGAGGTTTATGAAAACATTAATTTCTGTAAAAACATCTTTTGAAATAGAGATACCATATATCCTTGAGTAATTATTGTTCTTGTTTATAAGCTGATCCCCCAAATTAAAGCCAAAAAAGCCAGGGAATGGTTGGCTTCAGGTGAGCACGCAGTGAGTACATTGAATATTGCATCATTGAAGGTGACTGCTCAGCTCCTCCTGTCTGCAGTCAAAGTTTCTTTTTTAGCTGGAGTTGGCAGGAAGTGTGCAACTTGGTAGCCTTGTGACAGTCAGGGTGGATTTTAATCCCTCAAAATTACTCATTTTAGCTAAAACATTAGTCTGCAAAACTAGACTTTTACATGAGTAAATGCAGTAAGTATTATTTGGGTAGGGGACAAAAGGTAGACAGAAATATTTTGGGCACAAATTTTCTTTCCATTTACTGAATAAGGAAAAGCTGACCATCCAACTCTTTGAAATACACATCTAACCGCATCATTGTTATCTTGGTTATTGTAGTAATGCTGTGGGAACATCTGGCATATTAATAGAAAATGTGAAGTGCAGATAGATACTAATGGTAGCAAAATATTTCAGACGTTAAAGTTATAATTGTTTTATATTACAGTAAATTTCTTCAATTACATTGCTATTAATGTGGAAGTGGTAACTCTTAAAATTGTGATCCAGATTGCTTTAGCCCCATCACATAACAAGAAGTATTAACAGCTACTTACTAGTTGCAAGTGTGCACTATGAAGATACTTGCAGCATCTGCAATGCTATAAAGTGCTATTTGATGACAGGATTTGCAGTCTATTGGCCTACTGAAAACTTCAACTGCTGCGATCCGTTTGGATTTACGTTGGATCAAAGACCAAACATCACTATACTCTATCAGCTCTAATAAATTGCAGAAATGAAACTTCAGGGCAACAGTCTACAGCTGAAGATGATCATTTCTACATTGGTATGTTTGGTCACAGGAATTCAACATTAATAGATATTTAATAAATGGCAATTGTAAAAAGGTTGAAAGCAGTGTTGTATAAAGAGGTGACGGTGTCACAGGTCAGGCAATTAATGATTACAGTATAAATGCATGTTTGGTGCTGACATGGAGTTATTTGTCAAAAAGAAACATTAAAATGTTGGACCATTTGTAATGTGCCTTAAATTTGCTCAATCCTTTTCCGAGTCTTGAGCCTGCAGACTTACACTCTGAGGATAGTGTATAAAAGACAATTATGTTAACAACATCAGTTAACCACAGGAGTTCAGCAACCACACATACTTGTTTTTATGTTCAGTCAACATAACTAGGACTAAATATAATGGAAAGCACAACACAGTCATTTTCAGCTAGGTCCATCCATCTGCAAGTTATGTATCAATGAAATTTATCTATGTTTTTTATACACACAAACATTAAATGTTACAGTTTTAAAACTAAAAACTTATTGCTCGAAATTAGCTCGAATTTTGCTCATCAAAGCTGGTGTTCGGAGACAAGGAACAAGGAGGACTTTTGGGATGAGCCATCTGAAATAGAGCAGGAGCCTCATTAACTCAGCAGAAAATGTTTCAAGACATCTGTTAGACAAGGGCATCACTTTTTACCTTTCGCAAATCAACAAATATTGGCTTCTTTCGGTCTAGGTCAGAATTCCCAATTTTTTTTGGCTGAGCCCAATTTGGAGATTTGAGCAGGAACCTGCAAGTGCTGATATTATTGTTGAATTGTTTTCTCAATTTAAAATGATGTCAAGTGAGCAGCAACAGAGAATTCAAACAGAGTAAAATCAATATTTCCCGAACAGAGAAAAGGACTGGGCAAAAAAAAAAAGCATTTGTGAGGCAAAGAGTTTTTCCCCCCAAAAAATATATTTATTTATCTACTCCTATGAACATCATGGGCACCCAAGGATTCATGAGATTTCAGAACTTGATGGCCAAGAAAGGTGCATTTAACATGCAGCCAAACAGGTTACATATTGTAAAGACTGTATTTTGTAAAAAAAAATTGATTGTGGACTGAAAAGGGAAAAGGACAGATTTAAAAACCAAAGATTATGGAAAGGATTACAGTACATTTTTGATAATAAAATTACTGGACACTCATTTTAAGTGCAGTTTAGGTTTTCAAAAAAACAAAACAACCTGTTCAGTGATGTTATTATACACCTCTGGAGCAGGAGGCATATGAACCCAAGCCTTCTAGCTCATAGGTAGGGACATTACCGCAATGCCACAGGTAGTGGAACCAGGAAGTGTGTACAAAGGGTGATTTGCTTGTGGAGGGTGACCAACTGTTGATGAGAAAGTCCTGCTGCCTGCCAACATCTACGTGTTTTACTCCCAAGCAGCTGAGCAGCTTGGTGTGAATGTTTGGACAGAAGCCGTTGGACCTCTGACAAGGCAGCTCCTGACCATTTCTTATGAGTAAAAAAAAAAAACACCTCAAGCCTGAGGAAAGCCAGTTTCATTGCCTGCAAAAGTTGCTGCAGGCTGTGGCTTTTAGCCTCTAAGTTGGAGACTTTATGAATGTGAACCTTGCACTCCATGCCTCCTGCAAGCATGTAAAAGTAACTGGAGAAGGAAGGTTGAAGAGCAGTAAAGCCCTGATATGTGAAAAATCTGCAGACAGGGACAATTGAACTGCCTTCCCAATCTTTTCTTTCACCGATGTTTTATTTGTGTCGGTCTATTTATAATAAATAATAATTCTTGTTAAGTACAGAAACCTGGTCCATCATTTCTGTTCACCTTGGTGTAAGAGACAGGTAAATTGGGAAATTTTGTGCACGTTGTAAAAGTTAAAGGTCTTATCAATGATCCTAGAAAGAGTAAGGTTTGATTTTCAGTACACTAACCCAGTGAAGGTGCAACGGTATCAACCCGTAAATCTTTACATCCCACATCAGTGCCAGGGGCTAAGGGTGGGAGAGATTCCTGGTAAGCCAATTGACGGAAAGAAATTGGAGCCTCTACCACTGCTGTAGGGACACAACAAAGAAAAAAAAACGGACTGTTCACAGTGTTACAGAGGGAGAAAATGGGGCAACAACATGCTGCAATTTATTTCTGTACAACAGTACCCATTAACAGGAATCAGCTCACCTTCTACAAGCTGGAACAGGGTACTTAAATTTTTTGAGAACAGACATTGCTTGTTAGACATGTAGGAGTTTGAACAGAGTCAAGTCAGAAAATCAGCCAGGAAGTGAATAGCACTGCAGCGCCACCAATGGAGAAAATACATCTTGTGGCAATTATTCAGTCTTCTCAGGTTCTCCACCAAAGGTAGGACTTACCTACAGCATCTGGTTTAGCTCAGGCTGGGTAGCTGCTTTGCAGTGTAGTGATGTCAACAGCTTAGATTCAATTCCCGCACTGGCTGAAGTGACCGGGAAAGGTTCTCCTTCTCAACCTCTCCCCTTGTCCGAGGCACAGTGACCCTCAGGATATACCACCACTAGTCCTCTCTCTCCCTCTCCAATGAGTTAGCAGCCCTATTGTCTGGTAATACTTTATCTTTAGTCTGGAGCTTGGAATTGTGGTGGTACATATACCAGTCTTCTTTCCATCACATGGCTTACATAATCTCTCCCACTTTTACCTCCTGCCATTAGCATGGGTTAGAAAGATTTGCAGGTAGATGCTTAACTTGTTTGGCCACATTTTGAACCTTTCTTGGCCATCAGATCTTGGAGTGGGACTTGAGCCTGGAGCTTCTGGTTCAGAATCAAGGATGCTACCACTGCATTACAAGTTTTCCCTCCATTAGTCATTAGCTACAGATAATGAAGTTGTTGACTTGCTTGCAGAGCTGGCTTGTTTTTGTTCAGATGTTTCGTCACCATGCTAGGTGACATCATCAGTGGAGCCTCTGATGAAGTGGTGTTATTCTACTCCGCTTGGAATTTGTACTGTCCAGTCCGTTACAGTGAGTAGTGTCATTTCCGGTTTTGATCTGTATGCGTTTGTATGTGGGGTCCAATTCGACATGTTTGTTGATTGAAGTATGGGTGGAGAACCATGCCTGTAGGAATTCCTGTGCGTGTCTATGTTTGTCTTGGGCTACTATAGTTACTTTGTCCCAGTTAAACTGATGGCCTTCATTGTCTGAATGTACAGATATTAAGGAGAGTTCATCGTGCCGTTTTGCTGCAGGCTGATGTTTGTGTGTTCTGATAGCTAGTTCCCTTCCTGTCTGTCTGCTGTAATGTTTGTGGCAGTTGTTGCATGGTGTTTTGTAAACCACGTTCGTTCTGCATGTTGTGGGAATGGGGTCTTTAATCCTTGTAAGTGTTTGATGTAAGATGCCTTAAAAAAAAGACAACAACAGGAGGACACAGTACAGCCTAACATACTGACCACACTGCCCTACATTAGGAACATATCGGAACTGACAACAAGACTCCTAGGGCCACTAGGAATCATGGTGGCCCACAAGCCCACAATCACTCTACGACAAACACTTACAAGGATTAAAGACCCCATTCCCACAACATGCAGAACGAACGTGGTTTACAAAACACCATGCAACAACTGCCACAAACATTACAGCAGACAGACAGGAAGGGAACTAGCTATCAGAACACACAAACATCAGCCTGCAGCAAAACGGCACGATGAACTCTCCTTAATATCTGTACATTCAGACAATGAAGGCCATCAGTTTAACTGGGACAAAGTAACTATAGTAGCCCAAGACAAACATGGACACGCATGGGAATTCCTAGACGCATGGTTCTCCACCCATACTTCAATCAACAAACATATCGAATTGGACCCCACATACAAACGCATACAGATCAAAACCGGAAATGACACTACTCACTGTAACGGACTGGACAGTACAAATTCCAAGCGGAGTAGAATAACACTGCTTCATCGGGGGCTCCACTCATGATGTCACTGACCATGGTGATGAAATGTCTGAACAAAAACAAGCCAGCTCTGCAAGCAAGTCAACAACCTCATCCACAAACCGAGCTACAGATCTTTGCCAAAATATTAAGCTACATATAATGAATCCTAGCTCTGCAACCCCACAGTCCCAACATCTACAAATAACCCCAAGTTTGGAAACTTTTGATTAAGTTAAACGGGGCATTGAAAGCTGGGCCAAACAGATTAGACATGTCAGGTTTAAGTGCATGTTGCAGTTAGCCGACTCCAGGCTTGGTTTGATGGAAAGAATCTGTCACTACCTGGTAACATCTAGTTTAAGGGTGCAAAATAGTTTATGCCCAGTTTTATGCCCATGTTACTTCAAATGATGTGATATTTGGCAGGGAAACTATTTGGCACATATGTAATACCACAGCAGAAGAACTGTCAATTGACAGTAACCTTCTAGCCCTGTACTGGGAGCTACTTGGGAAGGGACTAGTGAGCACTCATGGAACTGTAACCCCATAGGAAAGATTCAGGTGCTTTAGGAGAAAAATTGGAAGACAAAAATAAACACATTTTTCTTGTATTTTGGGGAAAACAGATTATTTTGCATAGTTATAAAACATGTTATGAAGTAGTTCATCAATGGAGTTGCAGGAGGAACATTTGATGGGGGGGTGGAAAACAATTCAATAGTTTTGTGATTACCTTAAATTTCCGTTTTAGTGCTTGTGTCATAACTGGTGTTAATCCTGTTCCAGTGTCCCTGTTTTCTTTATGGAGAGGTGTTCCACCAGGGCTCCTAGAATCAAACATTTCACAAGGTAAACAATAGTATTCAACACCTTCCCAAAACACGTTCTTTCAGCTCAGAGTTACTTCTGGCATCACCTGCCTTTTCCAGCATGGTTCAATTGAATTCCCCAAGTTTTGAAACAAAAACAGAAATTGCTGGAGAAACTCAGCAGGTCTGGCAGCATTTGTGGAGACATAGCAGAGAATTTCAGAAACCAATTCTGAAGAAGGGTCACTAGACCCGAAACATTTAACTGTTTTTCTCTCTCCACAGATGCTGCCAGATCTGCTGAGTTTCTCCAGCAATATCAATGTTTTTGTTTTGGATTTCCAGCGATTGCAGTTTTTTTGTGTTTATTCCTTAGGTTTTGAACATCAGTTTTAATAAATGATGAAGCAATCTTAATCACAACATCTTAACTTGTTTCTGGTTTATGCACCTATAAATTCTGAGATGATGGCATTTTTAGGAAAAACAATTTAATCCTCGACAAAAAAAAAACCTGGAAGAACTGCAGAAACTGGAAATCAGAAACAAAAACAGCAACTGCTGGAAAAACTCTGCAGGTCTGGCAGCATCTGTGGAGAGAAATCAGAGTTAATGCCTCAGGTGTAGGGACCCCACCTCAATTTTAACAGCAATTTCTGAATTTAATCCTCAGTCCTTCCAAGATGAATTAGATTGGCACCTTACTTGGGAAGGGGCCAGAAGTAGAAAGGAAAACTTCTGAATAACAGCAGGCAAAGGAAGACTTTAAAGTGAAAAGGCTTCTTCTGGTTTACACAATAAAAAGGAGCATGGGTATGCCAAAGATGTAAACAAAAAAACTGCAACATTTTAGTTTTACACAACTGAGCTAGCCAATTTAGACAAGAGTGGCAATGGAGTGCCACAGTTTTGCTTGGCAACGGTGGAGTAGTAGTGAGAGAATTAAGCAAGCTTCCCTCAATAAAGTCAAGGACATCTTACTGGAAAGTAGGAGTGTAGAATTTTGGGATAAACATAATCAAACTTGACAGCAATGTTCACCCTTAGTCCAGCAGCTTTCCACATCAGATCAATTGATAACATAGGCTTAATACAGGAAAGAAACCAGTTTGGTTAAAAACTATAACCCAAGAAGGAATAAAATGTTTTCAATGATGAGGAGAAAATAAAGCTAATTTTGCAGGTTATGAATTAAATACCCAGCTGGGTCTGTAATACTGACAAGAAATAAACAGAACAGAAATTGCTTATTACTTTTATAATGAGTTTGCTGTGACATATCAAAATTAATATAGCTCATTAAAGCTGGTTAAAAATATTAGACAGCAAACATTTTATTAATTGGCACCTATGGGACCAGGAGTGTACCAGTTGATAAATATTCCAGATAATCAAGAGGTCCACACATCGAATGTAAAAAAAGCACACAAAGTAATAGAAATGTAATACAGTGGGCATACACATCACTGTTATACATTATTTACAGTGTACATCACTCAAATAATAACTTAAATAAAACTTAGTGGCAGAGAGCCTTCTCACTCACTCACACCCTCAACTGACTACTCGGCCACTGTGCAGATCGCAATAATACAGTAAACTTTCGGCATTTCAGGTATATAATTTTTGCCGGTTTATCAAGAGTGCAGGTTCATTAGGTGCCGGTTAAAACAAAGTTTGCTTTATTTACATAAGTGAATAATGATTCTTATTAGCTAATATTACCTTTCTATAGCAACTTTCTTTAGACGTTGCCGAAAATCAACTGCAGGTTTATGTGGAGTGATTCTAATTAAGAAAAAAATCCAAAAATTGAAGTTACATTTAGGCAATTCCTCATTTAAGTACTACCTAGAAGTTTGGCACAGTATGCAGACACCATAATTGTACATTTAAAAACATGTGAAAAAGGCACCCACTTTTGGCAAGATTTGAACCAATAATATCTTTTACCTTTGGCTCTCCTCAGCCAATCTCATTCCTAATGAACAGAAAAGTTCAAAACTTATGAGATCAAAACTTCATGGCAAAAATAAGATCACATAGGAGTGTTTAACTTATTACTTTGAGAAATGGAAGTAAATTTTGTTCAGAACATAAAACAAAAGCATTTGTCACAGTTTGAGTAGGCCCCGTAAAAGTTAGTTTAATAAATGCTTTGCTGAAAGGGAGTTCTGACTACTAACATTGCGAAAACGATGTTGTCCTATTCAGCTATAATTACACCAAATAGGAAGAGAGTAATATTGTTTTGATGCATTGCTCATTATTAGAGCTTGCAATTCAGGGTATGGTAAAGATTTCCATCTGCGTCAGATGATTCAAGTCCCACTCCAGGGCACTGAGGGCATAATCAAGGTTGATACTTCTCGTGCATTACTGAGGAAGTGCGATGCAAGCAGAGCTGCCGTATGTCAGATGAAACATTAAACTGGTCCCTAGCCCACCCTCCCTGGTGGATATAAAGAGATTCCATGATAATAAATCAAGAGCAGGGAACACCTCTCAGTTGTTACCACTAATAGTTATTCCTTAATATGTATCACTAAAACGGGTTTTCTGGTCACGATCATATTGTTGTTAGCAAAAACTTTATGTGAAAAGGGATGCCGCATTTCAAATACAACATAGTGAACACATTTCAAAAGTACTCAGTTATAAACCTTGTCATAAAATATTATATAAATCCAGGTTTTCATTTTTTCTACTCTTTCTACAAATGCAAGAGTTCAATTTGAAAATAAAAATACTCAAGATTTTACCACTGCTTAAAAACATATCACTAATAAAAGAATCATACCAAAATACTATGTGTAATTGAAATAATTGTTGACATTTAGCTACATTATTTAGAGTTCACAGTATCATTGTTACTAAAGGACCTCATAGGCTTACATCATTGATGCTGGTTTCTGTAGTTGGTTAGCTTTTGCCTGCAAATTAAAGCCTTGTAGATCAGAGATTGTGACTAAAGGAGATCTTTTCTTTACTGGTGTATTTACCTGCAAACAAAGTATGAATCGTAGTACTTCAGACAATAATAATTAAGCAACATGAACTTTCACATAGCCGAGTTTCAAGGCACATTAATGATTAGGAATATCTATAACCTATTACATATCTTATGCAAATTTAAAAATAAATATACACAGCGCAATTCTGAAGTGAAATGTCTTCTTGTTAAATAATATTTCCATGATCTGATCAACCAAGAGATAACTGTTTGTAATTAAGGTCTATAACTTAGTTAAAACTGCTAACTATTATTATGTTTATTACTTTGATAAGAATAATGCAACAGCAGGACTAATTATCCCCTGTTGCTTCATGCTCTTTTGAGAATTCCAGAAAGATTTGCTCAAATGAAACTTGTATTCAGTTCTCACCTCTAGTTCATTTACTTTGTTCTGCGTCTTCCTCAGTTTCACTTCAAGTAAATCCTTTACCGTCACAGATAATGATCTGTCTATCCTCTCAGGAAGAGTCTGTGAATGCCACAAAGTGTTACAAAGCACAATCTGTACTAATAAAACAATTAGCTTTATAATATTAACACCAACCTTTTCTTTTTCAAATCTGTCTGTAGTCTTCTTTAGTTTTACTTTAAGCAAATCTTTCATGGTTATGGTTGGTGGTCTGTTAATTTCCTTAGAGATTGCCTGTGAAAGCAATAGGAGACAGCAATGAAAAAAATCTACAATTCACATTATTATTTTGTTTTAAATTGCTTCAGATTACATCCAAGATAATCACTGTCATATTTAAAGCTTCCAGAGACTAGAGATGGACATTTGTTGACTCCATAGAGTCAAGAAATTAGAGTAAATTTTAACATTGGTGAAAGAGAATAGCAATGGAAGTTAGAAGTACTATATGAACTGGATTTTCACGACACAAGGAAAATTACCCTAATTTTACAGGATGAAGTGAGTGAAGGCAGAAGGTGGATTTTCTCTTTAAAAGCTGACAACAGTAATTTGTGACTTGCAGCTATAAGACAGCCAAATATCCCATAATTTCTTAGGGTTCTTGGTTGTTCCATCCTAGCTGCTATTTCACGATGATTCTGTTGCAAGAGAATTGGCATAGAATGGCATGCCAACCTGTCACATCATTTTAATTCTCAGATAAACATCACAATTTTTCTTAGTTCCCAACTCCCTGCCAATAGGAAATTCTCTCTCATCTTTGTATTTTCCATTGTTGACCGACAATGGAACAGAATGGGACTGGACTTGAATCTGGTTAAATGGTGGCAATAATAACTCCCCATTTTTCAAATTGTACCACGGCATACTTCACAGACGATATGGTCTCAGCTCAACCTGACTTGAAAGTATACCACTGTTCCTTCACTGTCCCTGGATCAAATTCCTAGACCTGCCTTCTCATCAGCACTGTGGATGTATCAAAACCACGTGGAATACAACGGTTCAAAAAGTCAGCTCACTGCTGCCATCCCAAGGGCAATTTGGGATGGGCAATAAATGCTGGCCTAGTCATTGATGACCACATCCTAGAGTCATACAGCACGGAAACATGGCCTTTGACCCAACTCGTCATTCCTGTGAATGAATAAAAAAAATTTAGGAATAAAAATTTCAAGCGGCATTTCGTCCGCTACAGAAGCGAAGGGTCATCTTGAGGGGTCACTCCATGAACTGATGCAAGAGTACCAACATTGGATCAAAGTTGGCACTCTGCAAGTTTGGATTTTTCAGAGTTTAAGCTTCTGGGAGGCTGCTTCCTTATCCTACATGTGTGATTTGGTTCAAGTGTTTAATTAATGTAGTCATCTACATCACATTAGCATCTTCTCAAAACTCAAGATTTAGAGTCTACAAACTTTCAATAACTCAAGTAATAAGTCTTCAAAATTATTTGAAAACAGAAAGAAAATTTTTTAATGATTACAAATAAACATTAAAACTGCAATTTATATCTTAATTTTAGTTTTAAATCTCATTCTGCAGTTTAACACACACTCACTTGCAAAGAATTTTCACGCCTAGTTTTCTGCTTAATCTGCAATGGTTTCTGTACAAACACACAAGGTGGTGGTAGTGGAGGAGGGGGTGGTGGAGGTGGAGGCTGGGGAGGAGGTGCACCAAATGGTTCTTGCAGTAAGGTACGACTCATGATTGGCTGGACTGGCCACACTGGTATTTTTGTAGGGCCTGGAGAGAAATCAACATATTTTCGACAAGAACATGCATCAGCAGCTTTTGAATTATTAGACTCCTGTAAGAGACAAGAAGAGCAGAATTTGAGATCAGCGGGGTTTTTTTGGGGGGCTGGGGAGATATTTAAAATTATCAACTGCTATCAATACATACAAACACAAAACATTATGCTGTACTGTAACAAACACAATTAATTCTTCCATTTTGTGTGCAAATATACTCAAGTTAAGTTTACATATTTGGTGCAGATAACTCCTAAATAAATTTAAAAATTTTCCAAATAAAGATAATTAAAAGTAAAAATAACAAAAGGAATCAATTATGCAAATTTGAATTGGTGTGAGACTATCATGGAGAATGGAAAGTTCATATTTTGCGGATCTAACATGCTTGGCAGTCTGAGTCAATGTTACTTTTGCAGTAATGCACACACCAAACTACATTGGATTTAGCGTTGACTTGTGTTCACAATCCTGCGGAGCATACGGATGTGCTCCTCACTAAACCTGCTCCTGTATATGACACTGTATTTACCTGTATCATAATCTGCAAAAATTATGGACAGTTCCCCTCAACCTTCATGCGGTTCACATATAGATTGCGAAGAGTAAAATGTTATGAGTAACTGATTTCTATGCTTTCATTAACAACAAATATCTGCATTCAGGAATGCTTTCAATTTCTCATCTAACCCAAAATTCACTCCTCATATGATTTTAATCTTTTTGAATAGCCTATTAGGTGTCAGCTTGACTTTTAAAAGCCAGAGTAAATATTGTTGATCAGACTATCTGCCTCTGCTAAAGCTAATAATTTCCTCCACAAATTTAACACTTTGTCCCCCTCAGAAATCTTGTTAAGCATACCTAACATCTCTTGAGGTGTTACATAATACATCTGTAATAATCATGTCTAACAACGCACCTTCAAGAAAAGCTGATAATAAGCATGTCATTTTTGTGTCTCGACTATTATACTGAATAATTGCACCAGTTCAGCTTTTCTTCAGTACATGGGAACAATCCTAGACCTTAAAAACTAGTTAAATATATTATCAAGGGACTTACAGTGCAGGCTCCCCTTTCTTTGCATTTATCTCATGGAGCTCAATTAGGACCAACAGTTTGATACATTCAGAAAACCCCTTATTCCAACTTGGATAATGTTAGTATTTAGTTTGATACTTTCAATTTTAGCATCAACCATACAGTACAAATTGATATCCTGATATCATCACCTTCTATGGGAATGTGTGCAACGTAGCCAATTAAACCAGAGTTATTTCTTGGAACCTGTCCAAAGGAATCAATTACCTTGTATAGTCCTAGATATCTAGGCTTCAGAACATTACCATGATCCATAAACTGAATGCAGAACATTTACTTTAACCAAAATGTACATTTCAAGTGGCAGAAAATTCTCTCACTGGATACAGATTGGCCACATTGTCACAAAAGATATATTTTCAAATTGACAGAGTCAGTACTTTATCCACTAGATGGTAGTCAACTACAGAAATTAGTGATTAAGAATGATTAAGCCTGCAACTGAACTAGACATCCAGTTCACATATTCAGGTTTTGCATGAAGTAATTTTAAACATTTCCAAAAGCACTGATCACATCCTTTCAAAACCTTCCCCCTCTCAAATTACAATAGCTTCAACTCATTATCCCATCTTCATAGCTTTTCTCATCTCTAACTTTTCACAAGCATATTTTAATTGAACAGAATATTATGACCATTACATCCCTTGTCCATTTTTACACTCATACCCAAATACAATTTAGCATTCAGATTTAATTCGAAATGTACTTTCCCCACTTTGTCAAGTCTTTCGCAGGCATTTAAACAGGCGCTTTTCCATTCTAACAAAAAAGTCCTTATTTTCTCATTTAATTGGCATCATCTGCCAAAAATCAGCATTTTCAAGTCTTGAAAGATAACTTATGTATGAACAGTGCACAAGAACATCAAATATCTGCTGCTACATACAAGTCCAATTAGAACTATAACCTTTTGTCATTTATCTCGGTTTCCTATTCTTTAGACAATCTATAGAAGTTCCACAGATATACGGTCCTTGAATATATTTTTACCCATGATACATTTTTAATTACTACACATCTGAAAAATAATACTCTGTATCCACTACAGAATTAAATGCTAATAAGACTCTCGCAGCAGGAGCTGAGAGGAGAGAGATTTAGAAAAGACATGAGGGGCAAATTTTTGCAGAGAATGGTTCACACGTGAAATGAACTTCCTGAGGAAGTAGTGGTAAAATTACCATGTTTAAAAGACATTTGGATAAGTACATGAATAGGAAAGGTTTGGAGGGATACGGGTCAAGGGCAGGCAGGTAGGACGAGTTTAGTTTGGGATTATGTTTGGCATAGACTAGTTGGACCAAGGGATCTGTTTCCGTGCTGTGGACTCTGAATCATGTCTCGATAATTTTAAAAATGTACGTGTTTTCTTCTAATTTAGCTTATTAGGAAGAGCATTCCCACCACAAACTTCAATTGCAATGTCCTTTAGTCTTATTTGGCCCATTAGCTTAAGAATATATTGTTTTTTCTTGAGGATGTTGCTAACAGAGTCATTTAGATATTGATTCTTTACTTCGCGAGAGCATGTTGCTGGTTTCTATAGCGAGAGTTAGTCCGTAATCACCTACATTCTTAATATTTGCACACATTATTTAATCGTGGAAACATTGGTGATCCAAATTGTGGAAATTTTCTGCTGAGTCTAAATAATTTGATGGTGCTTGTCATTTCTGCATGTTTTTCACCTAACATAAGGATTCCAACATTTAGCAAACAGAAGTATTCTATACTGTTTTAAATGTGGATACACTGCACAAAACATATTCCAATTGAGGTGATCTATTTACCAAGTTTACGTTGCAGATTTCTCGCAATTGTACTAGCTTCATCTCAAGTGCCTCAATATGTTGTCGTAGTGCATTCAGTTCCCGTAAGTAGACACGAGAGGGAAATAATGTGTCCTTCATTACTTCTAAACCCTGTAAACACAGAAGAAACAAATCATTGGCAAAGCAATAAGGTACATTTTCATTTTTGATTCATTTCATTTGCTGCTGAGTCAAAGTTAACGAGTCCTGGGTTTCAGTCTCAAAACGTACTGAATTAACTGATTGCAATTTAATGGCATTAAGTGTAATACAATGGACTTAATTATTGCCACAATCAGGAAAGGATTGTGGGCAAGGATGGAAAAGTGAGATGAACAAGGTAAAGATGGTATTAGACTAAATGAGAAGGCTAAGACAGTTGCAAGCTTCAGGATTGGTAGAACTTTAGAATCCAATAAAGGAGGGCCAAGACCTTGTTTAACAAAGAGAGAAGAAAACAGGATTGTCAAAAAACCAGAAACATGAAAACAGATCATAAAAGCTTCTCTGAGTAAAATTGCAAAGAAGCTCAAAGACAGATGTGGCTCTAGTACAGGCAGAGACAGGAGAGTTTATAGTAGAAAAATAGAGAAATAAAAGAAGCTAAAGAAGTGCTGTGTTTCTATCTACCCAAGAGGAAGAAATCTCCATGAAATAGTTACGATGACAGGCTCTCATGAGAGTGTGGTACTTTAAGAAATTAGTACTAGTCTTGGAGAAATTAATGGGACTAAATGTTGATAAATCCTCAGGCTTCGATGACTTTCACCATAGAGTGTTTGAAGAGATGGTTACAGATGTAGATGCTCACCAGTGCAGCTACTATCAAAATACAAAGTCACATTGAGAATAACCTCCATCGTGTTGTATAGCACTATCACTGTGCTAAATGGGACAGACTTTGCACAGATCTAGCAATTCAAGACTGGGTATCCATAAAGTGCTGTGGGCCAGCAACAGCACCAGAACTGTACTCCAGCACAATCTGTAACCTCATGGCCTGGTATATTCCCCACTCAACCATTACCGTCAAGCCAGGGGAATCAACCCTGGTTCAGTGCAGAGAGCAGGAGGGCATGCCAGGATCAGCACCAGGCATACCTGAAAATGAGGTGTCTATCTGGTGAAGCTACCAAACAGGACTACTTGCACGCCAAACAGCGCAAGCAGCAAGTGATAGACAGAGCTAAGCGATCCCACAACCAACGGATCAGATCTAAGCTCTGCAGTCCTGCCACATCCAGTCATGAATGGCAGTGGACAATCAAACAACTCACTGGAGGAGGCAGCTCCACAAATATCCCCATCCTCAGTGGTGGAAGAGCCCAGCACATCAGTGCAAAAGATAAGGCTGAAGCATTTGCAGCAATTCTCAGCCAGAAGTGCCGGGTGGATGATCCATCTCAGCCTCCTCCAGTGGTGCCCAGCTAACAGATATCAGTCTTCAGCTAATTCAGTTCACTCCAGGTGATATCAAGAAACAATTGGACACACTGAAAACTGCAAAGGCTATGGGCCCTGACAACATTCCGACAATAGTACTGAAGACTTGTGCTCCAGAACATGCTGCTCCCCTAGCCAAGCTGTTCGAGTACACAGTTACAACACTGGTATCTACCAACAATGGAACATTGCCCAAGTATGTCCTGTACACAAAAAGCAGGATAAATCCAACCCGGCCAATTACCACCCCATCAGTCTACTCTCGATCATCAGTAAAGTGATGGAAGTGGTCATCATCAGTGCTATCAAGCAGCACCTGTTCAGCAACAACCTGCTCAGTGATGCGCAGTTTGGGCTCCACCAGGTTCCGTCAGATCCTGACCTCATTACAGCCTTGGTTCAAATATGGACAAAAGAGCTGAATTCCAGAGGTGAGGAGAGAGTGACAGCCCTTGATATCAAGCCTGCATTCGACTGAATGTGGCATCAAGGAGCCCTAGCAAAACTGGAATCAATGGGTATCAAAGGGCAAACTCTCCAGTGGTTGGAGTCATACCTGACACATAGGAAGACGGTTATGGTTGTTGGCGGTCAATCATCTGAGTTCCAGGACGTCTCTGCAGGAGTTCCTCAGAGTAGCGTCCTCAGCCCAACCATTTTCAGCTGCTTCATCAATGACATTCGCTCCATCATAAGGTCAGATGTGGGGGTGTTTGCCAATGATTGCTTACTGTTTAGCACCATTCATGGCTCCTCAGATACTGAGGCAGTCCATGTTCAAATGCAACAAGATCTGGAATATCCAGGCTTGGACTGACAAGTGGCAAGTGACATTCACGCCACACAAATGCCAGGCTATGACTGTCACCAATAAGAGACAATTTAACCACCACCCTTGACATTCAATGGTGTTACCATCACTGAAACCCCACTATAAACATCCTGGGGGTTATCACTGACCAGAAACTCAACTGCACTCACCACATAAACACAGTGACGACAAGAGCAGGTCAGAGGCTAGGAATACTGCGGCGAGTAACTTACCTCCTGACTCCTCAAAGCCTGTCCACCATCTACAGGTACAAGTTAGGACTATAATGGAATACTCTCCACTTGCCTGGATGAGTGCAGCCTCAACAACACTCAAGAAGCTTGACACCATCCAGGACACAGCAGCCCGCTTGATTGGCACTATATCCACAAGCATTCACCCCCTCCACCACCGACGGTCAGTGGCAGCAGTGTGTACTATCTGCAAGATGCACTGCAGAAATTCATCATAGATCCTCACATAGCACTTTACAGTCCCACAACTACTTCCATCTAGAAGGACAAGGGCGGCAGATACATGGGAACACCACCACCGCCAAGTTCCCCTCCAACCAACTCACCATCCTGACTTGGAAATATATCACTGTTCCCTCACTGTTGCTGGGTCAAAATCCTGGAATTCCCTCCTTAATGGCATTGTGGGTCAACCTACAGCAGATGGACTGCAGTTGTTCAAGAAAGCAGCCCACCACCACCTTCTCAAGGGCAACTAGGGATGGGCAAGAAATGTTGGCCAGCCAGCGACGCCCACATCCCACAAATGGATAGAAAAAATTTCTATTAATTTCATATTGATGCCTGAAGATGAGAAAGTTGCAAGAGTTTAATAAGTGAGAGAGAAGACAAGGAACTAACTACCTTTAAGCCTGGCATCAGAAGGAGGGAAAATACTAGAATCTATCAAGGATTAGGTTAATTATGAAGGGGAAATCATGTCTGACAACTTGATTTTGTTTTGTGGATGTTGCCAGCAGAGTCAGTTATATATATGTAAACATTACTCAAAGTCCCACAAATGACACTCGTAAACAAAGATCAAGTGCATAAGGTTGGAGCTAAAACACCAGCATGGTTGAAGGATTGGTTAACAGGCAGAAATCAGGTAAAGATAAATGGGTGACTCTAAGTTTGGCAGACTGTGACCAGCATGGTACAGCAAAAATCAGGGCTTGGGCACCTGCTGTTTACAATCTATCAATGATTTGGGAACCAAAAGGTAATATTTTCAAGTTTGTTGATGATACAAAATTTGTTGGGAATCTGAGTTGAGAGAAACCTTGGGGCATTTAGACAGACTAAGTGAGTGGGCAAGAGCATAGGAGATAGAAAATAATGTGGATAAATGTGAGGAAATCCACTTTGGTAGGAGGAACAGAAATGCTGATTATTTAGTGAATGATGAGAGATTGGAAAGTGTTAATGTCCAAGGAGGCCTCAGTGTCCGTCCTCATACGTCAATTAAAGTTAGTATCCAGATGCAATAACCAATTTGGGAGGCAAACGGTCTTTTCAGCCTTTATTGCAAGAAGACTTGAGTAAGTAAGAATATAAGGCAGTTTCAAATGTAAAGAACAATAGAGAGATTGCACTTGGGATATTGTGTGCAGCTGTGGTACCCTTGCCTGAAGAAGGATATACTTGCCATAGCAGGTGTACAGTGGAGATTCACCGCAGTGTAATGGTGAACTGTCCTACGAAGAGAGGATTGGGAGACTGGGCCTGTATTCTCTAGAGTTTGGAATGAGGGATGATCTCATTGAAAATTTCAAAATTCTTACAAGATGTGACAGTAGATGCAGAAAGGATAGTCCCCCTGGCTGTGTGGTCTAGAACCAGGGGACAAAATTTCAGAATAAAATGCAAGCCATTTGGAACTAGGATGAGGAAGAACATTTTCACTTAGTGCTGAATCAGTAGAATTCTCTATCCAAGAGGGCTATGAAAGTTTAGTCATTAATTCAAATGACAGCTTTCTAGTAATTAATACATCAGGAATATGAGGATTACATGGAAATATGATGCTGAAGTAGATGATCAGCCATGATCTATAACGGGGGAACAGGCTTGAGGGTCTGAGGGCCTGATCGCCTATTTCTTAATACTATGGGTCCACTTATTGTAGACTTTGATTCAAAACCTCTTCCATTTCTATTCCCACAGCATGTATTCTAAAAATACTTATCCTTTCAGATTTGTTTTCCATTACATCTGTGTCACTTATATGTTGTAGAATATTTTTAAAAGGCTAGAGAATACAAATTCAAAAAATGAACCTGCTTAGAGGTAGAGAGGTAGGAATTTAAGGATAAACATTTTAAGTGGTGAATAATCATGCAAAATTAGATCAAACTGGAGTATGGAACTTGAGGTCTGGATATTCGAGAGGAGATGGGGAAGTGAAGGATCAAGCAAAAACTGGAGTACTGAAGAATGTGAGAAGCCAAACAATCTTCAGAAACAGGGCTCTGGTGTCTTGAAACCATGAAGACTGAAGCACAAAGTCTTTACATTGGGAAGGAATGGGCTGAATCCTAAACCTGGAGAACACAATTATGATCAAACTGTGTGCTTGAGCATATTGCAGTCAAATAACCTCCTCAAAATCCACTTTGAGAAGGTAACTGAAGGTTCTCAGACCAAACTAGCAAGGAATCATTGAGGCAGAAAATTTGCAAGAATTTTTGACCACCAGATCCCAATATACCAGAATACAAAATAAAGCTGGCCAACTAATTTTAAAATGAAAATTGGAAAATTGAGCCTTTTTGAGATGTCAACATATAGAATTACAGTCCGCTTATCCAAATTGCTGGAAAATAGGTAATGACACAACTGGCTGTGGAAAGTCAAAATAACCTTTATCATGTGATTTAAAAGTCTAATTTCGCATTTATACCTGTTTAATGTTGTTCAGCCACCTGTTGTACAAGGAGGAAACTACAGCCTGAAGAGGATTCAGCATATTCCTCACACTCACTAAGGAAATGAGCCCAATAGGATCTGGTTCATGCTGGGAGGCGTTCCTATTAGACACTGGTGCTTCTTTCTTCCTGGATTTAAAACAAAAAGAAATGCAAGTGAATCATGCATCATGCAAGTGATCCACAAAGTAGGAACAAACATTAATGTCAAATAATTTATTTATACTGAGTAGCAGCAGGCAAGTCTTGAGAAATGCTGCATGTACACTTTCAGATACACTTTGGTAAACTGGGCCACAATGAGTTTGCATTTCTATAATTTCTTTTGCATCTTCAATTGGCACATGAAAAGACACCAGAAGAAGCAATAAGATAGATGAGCAGACAATTTTAGTGATGTTGATTGAGATATAAATGACAGCCAGGACATCAGGAGAACATCACCCCTGTTCTTCAAATTGTACCAATCAAGAAGGTCAAACGGGAATTGGGTTGGCAGCTAATCCAGAAGTGCAATACTACCTCAGAACTGCTCCGTGGTGTCAGCCTAGACCATGTGTGCAAGATCCTTCAGCCACCACCCAACTATTAAACTGATAACTTAAACAATAAGTGGTGGGTGTGTGGAATGCGCTGCCGGCGGTGGTTGTGGAGTCAGATACATTGGGGCTCTTGGATAGGCACATGGATGATAGTAAGATGTTGGGTATGCACGGTCGTTTGATCTTACAGTGGGATAATAGGTCAGCACAACATAGTGGGCCGTAGGGCCTGTACTGTGCTGTACTGTTCTATGTTCTATGTTCTAATACGTTAGCAATTCCCATAGTGGATTAGAGCCATTCCAAATCAGGTATGTTCTGGGCAGCGGGAAGACCACTGCAATTAGCAGCAGCATTCAGAGTTAAGAGCTAAATGTCATTATAACTAAGGAACAAAAACAAAGTTGCTGGAAAAGCTCAGCAGGTCTGGCAGCATCTGTGGAGGAGAAAACAGAGTTAACATTTCGGGTCCGGTGACCCTTCCTCAGAACTGATGGTGGCTGGGAAAACGTCAGTTTATGGACAGAAAATAGGGAGGTGGGTGGGGTAGGGAGTAAACGATAAGATAGAGCCCAAAGAGGGAGAAAGACAATTGGACAGACAAAGGAGTTGCTAATGATCAGGTGATTATAACTAACGATTATAACTAATCCTGAACAGGATTGGGCGCAACTGACAGTAAGCCTACTTTGGGGTTGTGGTAGGGGAAGAGAAGGAGAACAAAAAAAAAAATCAGATGTGAAATTGGTTTGATAAATAGTTTATAGACAAAGTCAACTAGGGGGATTTTTTAAAAAAAAGTTATAAATCCTAATTCAACAGATTTCTTTGTAAGTAGACAGAAAGTATGAGTAACTTCATATGTTTTGTTACAATATGATTTCCAAATTATCCACACCATTGTAACAGGGTAGCCTTGCTAATTAAGGTCTATCAGAGAACTGCTCACCCTGCTGTTGCAGCAGCAATTGTCTTTGCCTTGCAGACATTCCTTTTGTTTTTTGCAAGCAGGCGTCGCTTACTTTTATTCCATGCTTTTTCCACAGCTTGCCGTTTTCTCATGATCTTCCACTTCCTGCGACGCTGAGTCAACCTGAGCATGACTGCAGAAGAAAAGTTATAGAATGCTAATATGCTGTATTGCAAAACTCAAACACCCTAAACCTGGTCACTGCTGTTTCAAAACACTCAACTGATTAGTACCAGTTGACAACAATGTGGTATTAGGATATTCAGCTTTAAAGAAGAGATTCCAGAGGAATTGCAATTCTACCACAGCACCACACCAATCCTTTGTGGATTAAGATACCTTTCATGAGACCTTGTCTTTGCATCTCCTCACAACACATAACTTTTGTCAATGCTGTGTTGAAACTGTGCTCCACCCGGAAGTGCACGAGCAACAAATCAGATCAGTGGTAATATTTTATTCATTCTTTTATTACGGGGTGTTATATGCAAGTTTACATTAAAAACACTGTCCTGCCCAATACTTAGCTCTCAATTCACAACTAAGAACAGACTATCTTGTCATTATTATATTGCTGTTGCTAGAGCTAGCTCTGTGCAAGTCGGCTGCTGTGTTTCTAGCTAACACTAATGGCTAAACTTCAAATAGTACTTTATACATCGTCTTGCACTTTGGAATATCAAAAAGTCATAAAAGATGATATATAAATGCAAGTTTTGTAAAAATTGTAACTTGTGAAGACAATGGTGTAGAACTCCAAAAGGATATTGACAAGTTGGTGAAGTGAGCAGATAGGTGACAGATGAGGTTCAATGCAGAGAAGTAGAGGTGATTCACTTTGCTTGGAATAACATTGAAAGACAATACAAAATAAGGTACAATCCTAAAAGAGATGCAGGACCAAACGTACATGGGTGTTTATGTGCACAAATCATTGAAAGTGGCAGGACAGGTGGAGAGAGCAGTTGATGAAGCATATAGTGTTCTTAGCTTTATTTATGGCAGCATAGAGTACCAGAGCAACGAGATGATGTTGAACTTACACAAGCCACTTATTACACCTTAGCAGAATATTATGTACAGTTGTGGGCATCAATATTATGGTAAAGAATACACAGAAAGAGTGCAGAAGCAATTTACAAGAATAGTTCCAGTAATGAGAAACTTCAGTTATGAGGATAGATCGAAAAAGATGGAACTGTTCTCACTGGTAAGAAAAGGCGAAGATGAGATTTGCTAAGAGGTTTTTAAAATCACGAGCAGACTGGATACAGTAGATAGGGAGAAACTGAAACTTGTAAAAGATAAAGGTATGAGGGGACAAATTTAAATTGATGTACAAATGATGAAAGGCAATGTGAAAAAGATCTTTTTCACTCAGCGAGTACTTAGGATATGGAAAGCAGCGCCTGGAAATGTGGAGGGGGACAGCTTCAACTGAAGCATCCAAGAGAGCATTGGATGTTTATTTGGATAGAAATGGTGTGCAGGGATATAGGGAAAGGCAAGTGATTGGCATTAAGTAATAGATCCATTACAGGTGGGATAGGCTGAACAGCCTCCTTCTATGCCATAATATATCTGGATTTTGTTTTATTTCTTAATAACTTGGAGACCTTGGAAGTGGATTCTTTGTTGAAAGTGGAATCACAGGTGGAAAGGGTAGTGAAGAAGGCATTTGGTACATGTGCCTTTATTGGTCAGTGAATTGAGTAGAGGAGTTGGGAGGTTCATTGTTGTAGCTGTACAGGACACTGGTGAAGCCACTTTTGGACTACTGTGTTCAGTTCTGATCTCCTTGCTATGGGAAAGATGTTGTGAAACTTGCAAGGGCTCTGAAAAGATTTACAAGGATGTTGCCAGGGTTGGAGCTATAGGGAGATGCTGAATAGGCTGGGGCTATTTTCCCAGAAGTACTAGAGTACAGTGAAAAAACTAGAGGCCATTGGTTTAAGGTGAGAGGTGAAAGATTTAAAAGGGACCTAAGGGGCAACTTTTTCACACAGAGGGTAGTGCGTGAATGGAATGAACTACCAGAGGAAGTGGTGGAGGCTGGTGCTGGTACAATTACAACATTTAAAAGGCAAGTGGATGGGTACATCAATAGGAAAGGTTTAAAGGGATATGGGCCAAATGCTGGCAAATGAGACCACATTAATTTAGGATGGCTTGGACAAGGGTTGGACAAAGGGTCAGTTTCTGTGCTGTACATCTCTATGACTCTATAACTTAATGCATACAGCATTATAATAAAAGTGTCAAATCACTTCACAAAAAAGTTATGAAACAAAGTGTGCCATTGGACCATTCGAGGTGTTATTAGACCAAAACCAAAACAGTGGCTTCTACGGAGCATCAAGAAAGAAAAGAAGATAGAGAAGCAGAAAAGTTTAGGTGTGTATCTCTAGGCAGCTGACAAATGGAGGGGGGCACAAAGAGTTGCTGGATTGAATCCTGGGGATGAGAATGTTGATGAGTGATTGAATAGAATGGATCTTGAATGTATGATGTTTAAAAGAATGAGCAGATCTCATTGAAACATACAGGATTCATCAGGGTAAAGGATGAGAAGCTGTTCACAGTGGTTGAAAACTCTAGAACTGAGGGTGCTGAGTTTCAGGTTAAGGGGCCAGCCATTTATGATTGGGCAGAGAAGACATTTTCACTTAAACTTTTTAAATCTTTACTCCAGAGGTCTCTAGATGCTCTGTTTTTGAATATATTCAAAAACTAAATTTGATATTTTTGGAATCTAAGGAAACATTGCTTTTGGTGAGTAGGTGAGAAAGTAGTGCCCAGGTCAAAAATCAGCTTAGATCTTAGGTAATGGTGCAGCAGGCTCATGGGACCACATGGCATACTCCTGCTCTATTTCTTAAGTTTACTTGGAGGGGAATAACCTCAGCTTCTCCACATAAATGCATTTCATCCTGGATGCCATTCTACTCAATTGGCCTTGCACCAGCTACTAGTCCTTCATGTCATTCCTAAAATGTGGCACACAAAATAGATTACCATACTGCAACTGGGATCCAAGAGGCTTTGGATAATTTTCTTCCTTTAGCATTCTACCTTGATTTACAAAGGTTACAAGTGTACAAAGCATAAATACACATACACATTGATAATTACAGGTTTTAAAATATCCTCATGGCTCTTGGCAGAAGCGTAATCAGACAAAAATTGATAGTGAGCCAAAGAAGGGGCCATTAGGACAGGTGGCTAAAAACTCAGATAAAGAGGCAGATTTCAATGAACGTGAAGATTAGTTGGAGAAACCAAAGTTTTGGGAATGAATTCCAGAGTTAAGCATGTAACCAGGAATCAGCTTGTTTTGTAAAATTCAGAAGAGCTCTTTTTAAAAAAACAGCCAATATATGGGAGATGCAAGATGAAAATTCAGCATTTCTAAACCCAATACTTGGCAAATTGCCTAGTATCTCTGGTAGAAGGCGTAATTTGCATATATATGAAATAAAATGCATGCATTGAATTCACGTATCAGTGGAAAAAGAAAATCAGAATTAAAATTGAACTAACTTTGAATTATCAGATATTCTAACAATGATTTTGTCAGCAAAATAAAACAAACCAATATGAATTACATTTAACATGTGCTAGTGATTCTTTTGATACAAGAATATCTATTAATTGCATATTCAGCATGCTTTTCTTTGAATATAGTTGATAGGATAAACTATGTTCATAAGCATAAACTAGTTCCTCAAATCACAGGCTATTATTTACAACCAATGGTGTAGCTAAAGCTCTCAAACTGGTTTATTTAAAGCATTAGGATGTTTATTTGCCAAAATAATCATTTGAAACCATTAACTTCAGTGTAATGATTAGCCTTTTATTCCCAAAGTAAAAATATAGGTCTTCTTTCTCCTGATGGAGTCATACCTAGCACAAAAGGCAGCAGTTGTGATTTTTGGAGGTTAGTTATCTCAGCTCCAGGACATCACTGCAGGAGCTCCTCAGGATAGTGTCCTAAGCTCAAGTTGCTTCAGTGACCTTCCATCCATAAGGTCAGAGTGGGAACGTTCACTGATGATTGCACAATGTTCAGTACTATTCACACCTGCTCAGCTACTGATGTAGTACATGTCCAAATACAACAAAACCTGGACAATATCCAGGAATGGGCTGGCAAGTGACAAGTAATATTTGCACCATACAAGTGCCAGATAATGCTCATCTCCAAGAACAGAGAATTGAACTATCACCCCATGACTTTCAATGGCATTGTCATCACTGAATCCCCTACTATCAACTTCCTGGGGGTTACCATTGACCAGAAACTGAGCTGGAGTAGCTATATAAATACTGTGGCCACAAGAGGAAGATCAGAGGTTAGGAGTCCACAGCAAATAACTCACCACCTGATTCCCCAAAACCTGCCCACCTTCTATAAAGCACAAGTGACTCTCTGAGCTGCCATAAGAAGTGGTAGAGGCAGGTAAAATTAAAACATTTAAAAGATGGACATATGTATAGGAAGGGTTTAGAGGGACATAGGGCAAATGCGGGCAAATGGAACTGGTTCAGATCGGGACGTCTGATCGGCACAGACGGATTGGACCAGAGGGAGTGTTTCCATGCTGTATTACTCTATGGCTTTAAGTCAAGACTGTGATAGAATATTCCCCACTCACCTGGGTACTGCAACTCCAACAATACTCAAGAAACATGACACCACCCAGGAGAAAGCAGCCTGCGTGACTAGCACCACATCAACAAACATTATTCCCTCTGCCACCCACACTCACTAGTAGCCCTGTGCACTATCGATGACTGCAGAAATTCACCAAGGCTTCTTAGGCAGCATCATCCAAATACATGATCACTACCATCTAGAAGGGCAACGACAGTAGATACATGGGAAAAACCAACATCTGTAAGCTCCTCTCCAAGCCGCTCACTGTCCTGAACTTGGTCATATGTTGCCAGTTCTACATTGCTGCTGAGGTCAAAATTCTGGACCTCGCTTTCTTACACCATTACGAGTCTGAGTCTGAGTCTAACCAAATGGACTGTACAGTTTTAGAACATAGAACAGTACAGCACAGTACAGGCCCTTCGGCCCACGATGTTGTGCCGAACGTTTACCCTAAACCTAAGGTCTATCTAACTTCCACCCCGACCTTATACTATCACCCATATGCCTATCTAATAGCCGCTTGAATGCCCCTAATAAGGCCACCTCCACTACCCTCTCCAGCAGTGCATTCCACGCCCCTACCACTCTCTGAGTAAAGAACCTACCTCTGACATCTACCTCAGCTCACTTTAAAACTATGCACCCTTGTAATAGCTACCTCCACCCCTAGGAAAGAAGTCTCTGGCTGTCCACTCTATCTATATCTCTAATCATCTTTTATACCTCTATCAAGTCACCACTCATCCTTCGTCGTTCTAAAGAGGAAAGCCCTAGCTCTCTCAACCTTTCCTCATAAGACCTTACCTCCATTCCAGGCAACATCCTGGTAAATCTCCTCTGCACCTTTTCCAACGCTTCCGCATCTTTCCTGTAATGAGCTGACCAGAACTGGACACAATACTCCAGATGTGGCCTAACCAGAATTTTGCATAGCTGGAGCATAACTTCACGGCTCTTGAACTCAATCCCTCTGTTAATGAAAGCTAACACACCATACGCCTTCTTAACAACTCTATCCACCTGGGTGGGAGCTTTCAGGGAATTGTGGACATGAACCCCAAGATCCCTCTGCTCCTCCACACTGCCAAGAATCTTTCCGTTAACCCTGCATTATGCTTTCAAATTTGTCCTTCCAAAATTAATCACCTCACACTTTTCAGGATTAAACTCCATCTGCCACTTCTCAGCCCAGCTCTGCATCCTATCAATGTCCCTTTGTAACCTAGAACAGCCCTCCGCACTATCCACAAATCGACCTACCTTCGTATCACCCGCGAACTTACTAATCCACCCTTCCACTCCTACATCCAAATTATTTACAAGATGATTTTTTAAGCAAGATCATTCACCATCTTCTCAAGGGCAATAAATGCTTGTTCAGCCCATAAAGTCCAAATACCATAAATTAAAATGAAAAGCATCCTACAAACAGCAGTGTGATAACAAGATAACCATGTTACGCTTTATTGAAAACAAAGTACTCCTAACGTTGGAGATCTGAAATAAAAACAAAGTGTTAGAGGAACTCTTAAGGTCCAGCATAATCTGTGGACAGAGAAACAGAGTTAGCATTTCAGTTCCAAGGCCTCAAACACACTTTCCAGGTCAAGCACTGATATACTCATTCTTCTTTCAATCTAGTGCATTGTACTTACTGCTTACAGTGCAGTCTCCTCTACAGTGACAAGACAAATGTAGACTGGGTGGCTGCTTTATGGATCACTTCTGCTCCGTCCACAAGAATTACCCCAACCTTCCAGTCACTTCCCATCTCAATATCCCATCATGCTGTCATACGTACTGTATAATTTTACCTAAAGTTGCTGCAGTGTTTTAATGAAGCTCAAAGAAAGATGGAGAAACACCACCTCATTTCCACTTGGGCAATTTATAGTCTTCAGGACTCAACATTGACTTCAACAACTTCAGACTATAAGTTAGTTTCTCCATTCTGATTGGATTCTCCCGGTGTCCTTTTTGTATGGGTTTATAGAGCAGATGTATGTTCATCTATAGGTCTTCTATATAACCATTACTGTTTGGTGTGGCGCACATGCTCCCCCATTCTCCTCTTCCTGCAACAAAAAAAATCACTTCCAGCTGAATTCAAGTCTCCCTGGTCCAGAGATGTGTCATAACATGTCTGAACAGGATAACGATTAATATCTAAAACACATCACTTTTCTAGCCCCTTCAGTTCTGAAGCGTTACATTGGACTCAAAATATTAACTCTATTTCTTTCACAAGAGGTGGCGCCAGACATGCCGAGTTTCTCCAGAACTGTTACTTTTTAAATTGATGTTGTCTGAGGAATATCGAACAGAGCACCAGAGAATGCTCTTTTTAAAAATTATTGCCATTTGCACCTAAGAGGAGTCTGTTTAAACAGCTTAACAGACAGAAATCACCTCCAACTGTACAACAGAGTCATAGAGATGTATAGCATGGAAACAGGCCCTTCGGTCCAACTCGGCCATGGCAACCAGATATCCTAAATCAATCTAGTCCCATTTTCCAGCATTTAGCCCATATCCCTTTGAACCCTTTGTATTTATAAACCCATCCAGATGCCTTTTAAATGTTGTAATTGGACCAGTACCAGCCTCTGCCACTCCCTCTGGCAGGTCATTCCATACATGCACCACCCTGTGTGTGGAAAGGTTGCCCCTTAGGTTCCTTTTAAATCTTTCCCCTCTCACCTTAAACCTATGCCCCCTAAGTTTTGGACTCCTCTATCATGGAGAGAAGACCTTGACTATTCACCCTAAATATGTCCCTCATGATTTTATAACCCTTTAGAAGGTCACCCCTCAGCTTCTGACACTCTAGTCCCAGCCCTTTCAGCTTCTCCCTATAGCTCAAATCCGCCAATCCTGGCAGCGTCCTTGTACATCCTTTCCGAACCCTTTCAAGTTTTACGAACATCTTTCTTAAAGCAATGAGACCAGAATCGAATGCATTATTCCAAAAGTGGTCTCACCAATGTCCCTGTACAGCCGCAACATGACCTCCACACTCCTATACTCAATGTACTGACCAATAAAGGCAAGTGTACCAAATGCCTTCTTCACTACCCTATCTACCTGGAATTATGAACCTGCACTCCAAGGTCTCTTTGATGACACTCCCCAGGATCTTACCATTAAGTTAAGTCCTGTCCGGATTTGTTCTACCAAAATGTAGCACCTCACAATTTATCTGGATTAAACGCCATCGGATCAAGATTTTGTTGTACTCTGAGGCAACCTTCTTCGCTGTCCATGACACCAATTTTGGTGTCATCTGCAAACTTATTAACCATACCTGTTATATTCACATCCGAACCATTTATGTAAAATGACAAAAAAGCAGTGGATTCAGTACTGATCCCTGCAGCACACCACTGGTCACAGGTCTCCATCACTTCCTGCAGCCAATTTTGTATCCAAATGGTTACTTCTCTCTGTATTCCATGTAATCTAACCTTGTTAACCAGTCTACCATGTAGAACCTTGTTGAATACCTTACTGAAGTCCATATAAACAATGTCCACTACTCTGCCTTCATCCTCTTCGCCACTTCTTCAAAAAATTCAATCAAATTAGTGAGACACGATTTCCCACGCACAAAGCAATGTTGCAAATCCCTAATCAGTCCCTGCCTTTCCAAGTGCATATAAATCCTGTCCCTCAGAATCCCCTCTAACAACTTCCCTAGCTCTGATATCAGGCTCACCAGTCTATAGTTCCCTGGCTTTTCCTTGCCACCTTTAAATAATGGCATCACGTTAGCCAACCTCCATTCTTCCAGCACCTCACCTGTGGCTATCGATGATACAAGTATCTCAGCAAGGGGACATAGCTTCGCACAAAGTTCTAGGGTATGCCTGATCCAGTAGAGGGTATTTATCTACCTTTGTGCGTTTTAAGACGTCCAGTACCTCCTCCTCTGTAATATGGACACTTTAAGATATCGCTATTTATTCCCTCTAAGTTCTCTAACTTCCATATTCTTCTCCACAGTAAACACTGATGCAAAATACTCATTTAGTATCTTAACTATCTCCTGCAGTTCCACACATTGGCCGTCTTGCTGACATTAAGGGGCCCTATTCTCTCCGTATTTGCTCTTTTGTCCTTAATGTATTTGTAGAAACTCTTTGGATTCTCCTTAACCCTATTTGCCAAAGCTATCTCATGTCCACTTTCTTCCCACCTGATTTCACTCGAATATACTCCTACTGCCCTTGAACTCCTCTAGGAGCTACTCGATCCCTGCTGTCTATACCTGACATATGCTTCCTTCTTTTTCTTGACCAGAACCTCAATTTCTTTAGTTATCCAACATTCCCTCCAGCTATCAGCCTTGCCCTTCACCCTAACTGTGACATACTGTCCCTCGACTCTCGTCATTACATTTATGAAGGTATCCCAATTTCTAACCTTCCGTTTATCTGTGAATATCTGTCCCCAGTCAATTTTTGAAAACTCCGGCCTAATACTGTCAAAATTGGCCTTCTTCCAAAACGCCATCAGTAAGCCACCAAGATATCAGTTGAGATGATGTGTTCAAGTCTCTGGAGTAGGATTGAATTCACAACCTTCTTATATCAGGCAAGGAGCTGACATGGAAGCATTAAATGAATACCACTGGCACTGGCAAAGATGTGAGTTTTTATTAGTTCTAAAAGAATAGGACTTCAACATATCAGCTAGAGTGGCACCCTAATGCAATACAGACAGAGCATTGCATTGTTGGAGGTCCTTTCTGTCTATTATGAGGTAACCAACTCTCTCGGCTGATAATAATGTAATTTTAAAGAAATCTCAGTTATCCTTCAACCAATATCACTAAAAACAATTGTAATTATCACATTAACAAGGTGTGGAGCTGGATGAACACAGCAGGCCAAGCAGCATCATAGGAACAGGAAGGCTTGACGTTTCGGGCCTAGACCCTTCATCAGAAATGGG
>JAHRHZ010000066.1:24710140-24721056 GCA_024137785.1 Ginglymostoma cirratum | reverse complement strand
AGGCCCGAAACGTCAAGCCTTCCTGCTCCTATGATGCTGCTTGGCCTGCTTTGTTCATCCAGCTCCACACCTTGTTATCTCAGATTCTCCAGCATCTGCAGTACCTATTATCTCTGTTATTATCACGTTGCTGTTTGTGGGAGCTTGTGGCGCGCAAATTGGAAACCGAGATTCAGACAAGGACAAGAGCAAGTGACAGCAATATGGGCTGCGTTTAGCAACCTACATTGCAACGGCTTATAGGATATTGATCACAGAACTGTTACAATGCAGGAGACCATTTGATCCATTGTGTTTGCATAAGTTTCTAAATGAGCGTTATGATCTGGTAACATTCTCCTTCCTTTCCCCCACCCACGTTCCCTTTGCATTGTTTCTATTCAATTCATAACATAATGCCTTCTCAAACGTCTCCATTGACCCTGCATCCATCACACTTCTAGGCAGTGCATTCCCTATCCTAACCACACTAAGAAAGCGTTTATTTTCACAACGTAAGTGGTTCTTTTGCAAATTACTTAAATCTGTGCATTCTCATTCTCAACCTTCTTACAAGTGGGACCAATTTCTTTCCATCTATTCTATCCAAATTTCTCATATCCACAGGAAATTCTATCAAATCACCTTCTCCTCTCCCAGAAAGACAGTCTGAATTTCTCCACTCTTTCCACAAACCTGAAATTTCTCATACTTGGAGTTATTCTTGTAAACCTCTTCTACACTCTCTCCAATGCATTCACATCCTTCCTGAAATGAGGCCCAGGCCTGCACATAGTGCTCCAGTTGAGAAGATTAGTGTCTTATATAGCATCAGCATAACCTCCTTGTTCTTCTAGTTATATTTTATTCATTTCTGGGATGTGGGTGTTGCCAGCAGGCCAGTATCTATTGCCTGTTCCTAGTTGCTCGAGGTGGTGGTGGTGGTGAGTTGCCTTCTTCAATCACTGCAGTCCACAATACCATTAGGAAGGGAATTCCAGGATTTGGAGCCAATGACAGTGAAAGAACAGTAAACATTTCCAAGTCAGGATGGTGACAGGGTTGGAGTGGAACTTGAAGGTAGTGGTGTTCCAGCGTATCTGCTGCCCTTGTCCTTCTAGATGGAAGTGGTCATGGGTCTGGAAGGTGCTGCCTGAGGATCTTTAGTGAATTTCTGTAGTGCTTCTTGGAGATAGTACACACTGCTGCCAATGATGTCAGCAGTGACGGTAGTGGGTGCTTGTTATTGTCATCCAAATCACGTGTTGTTGTGTCCTGGATGGTGTCAAGCTTCTTGGGTGTTGTTGGGGCTGCACTCATCCAGGCAAGTGGGGAGTATTCCATCACACTCCTAACTTGTGCTTTGTAGATGGTGGACAGGCTTTGGGGAATCAGGTGGTGAGTTACTCGCCTCAGTATTCCTAGCCTCTGACCTGCTCTTATAGCAAGTGTTTATATGGTGAGTCTAGTTGAGTTTCTGGTCAATGGTAACCCCCGGAATGTTTATAGTGGGGGATTCAGTGATGGTAACACCATTGAATGTCAAGGGCGGTGGTTAGATTGTCTCTTATTGGTGACGGTCATAGCCTGGCATTTGTGTGGCGTGAATGTCACTTGCCACTTGTCAGCCCAAGCCTGAATATTCCAGATCTTGTTACATTTGAACATGGACAGTGTCAGTACCTGAGGAGTCACAGATGGTGCTGAACATTGTACAATCATCAGCAAACATCCCCACATCTGACCTTATAATGGAGGGAAGGTCATTGATGAAGCAGCTGAAGATGGGTGGGCCTAAGATACTACACTGAGGAACTCTGCAGATGTGTCCTGCAGCTGAGATTACTGACCTCCAACAACCACAACCATCTGCCCTGATACCCATTAATTCTAGTTTTGCTAGGGCACCTTGACCCCACACGAGGTTGAATGCAGCCTTGATGTCAAGGGCTGACACTCTGTCCTCACCACTGGAATTCAGTTTTTGTCCATATTTGAACCAAGGTTGTAATGAGGTCAGGAGCCGAGTGGCCCTGACAGAACCCAAAATGGACATCACTGAGCAGGTTATTGCTGAGCAGGTGTCTCTTATTGATGACACCTTCCATCACTTTACAGATGATCAAGAGTTAACTGATGCGGCAGTAATTGGCCGAGTTGGATTTGTCCTGCATTTTGTATAGAGGACATACCTGGGCAATTTTCCACATTGTCAGGTAGATGCCAGTGCTGCAACTGTACTAGAAGAACCTGGCTAGGGGAGTGGAAATTTCTGTAGCATTAGTCTTCAGTAATATTCCCAGAATGTTGTAAGGCCCAAAGCCTTTGCAGTATCCAGTGTTTCCAACTGTTTCTTGATATCATGTGGAGTGAACTGAATTGGTTGAAGACTGGTATCTGTAATGCTGGTGACCATTAGTGGAGACCAAGCTGGATCATCCACTTGGCACTTCTGGCTGAAGAATGCTGAGAATTTTTCAGCCTTATCTTTTGCACTGATGTGTTGGGCTCTTCCATCATTGAGGATGGAGATATTTGTGGATCCTCCTCCTCCAGTGAGTTGTTTAATTGTGCACCACCATTCTTGACTGGATGTGGCAGGATGGCAGATTTTAGATCTGATCCATTGTTTGTGGGATTGTTTAGCTCTATCAATCACTTGCAGCTCATGCTGTTTTTCATGCAAGTAGTCCTGATCGATAGCTTCACCAGACTGACACCTCATTTTCAGGTTTGCCTGGTGCTGTTCCTGGCATGCCTTGTAGCACTCTCCATTCAGCCAGGGTTGATACCCTGTCTTGATGGCAATGAGGTTCAGTGGGGGATATGCCAGGCAATGAGGTGTACAATTCTGCCACTGTTGACGGCCCACACTGCATTATGGATGCCGAGTCTTCAGTTGCAAGATCTGTGTGAAGTCTGTCCCATTTAACACGCTGATAGTGGCATACTACATGGAGGGTTTTCTCAATGTAAAGGCAGGATTTCATCACCACAAAGTTTGTGCAGTGATCACTCTTACCAATAGTGTCATGGACAGATGCATCTGCAGCTGGCAGATTGGGAAGGATGGCATTAAGTATGTTTTTCCCTCTTGTTGGTTCCCTTACCACCTGCTGCATGCCCACTCTAGCAGCCATGTCTTTTAGGACCCGACCAGCTGGGTCAGTAGTACTGTTGTCAAACCACAATTAATGGTGACCATTGAAATCCCACATTCAGAGTACCTTTTGTGCCTTTGCCATTCTCAGTGCTTCCTACAAGTGTTGTTCGACATGGATTCATCAGCTGAGAGAGGAGGTTACATTGTAATCAGCATGACATTTCCTTGCTTATGTTTAACCTGAATCCATGACACTTCATGGTGTCCAAAGTCAATGTTGAAGACTCCCAGGGCAACTCCCTCCCAACTGTATACCACTATGCCACCACCTCTGCTGGTTCTGTCCTGCCAGTGGGATAGAGTTCTCGTGTGTATTGAAGGCTGAGATAATTCCCAGCGTGATCGAGAATCTAAGGGTTACGGAGAAAACACAGGAAAGTGGACGTAAGGATCAGCCATGATTCCAGAGAATCAGGTACGAGGCTCGACGGGCCGAACTACTGCTCGTAATGCTTATGATCTTATCTCTAAAAGTCACACTTGTTTGTTGATATCAACAAGAGAAGCGTTCCCAAGAACTCCCACCAGAAACTCACCAGAAACTAACCTGAACTTAGCGGCGCGACCGGACCCCAACGGCGGCCAAATTTAAAATTTAAAAACCTCCGGTCAGCCACCCAATGGGAACCGGTCTTTCATGAACCAGAGCCGTCTACAAACCTCAACCAATCGAAGCAGGCCTCTCAACAGCAAGGCCAGTCCGAATCTAACCAATCGGAGAGCATCAGCGGTCGACATCCAATACGGTGCTGCGCCTCCAATACCAATGGAAGGTCGCATTTATCCCGGCTGTCCAATCCAACAGATCAGTCTGGTTTCCGTCCAATCGGAAGGAGCGTCTTAAACGACAGTAGGTGGTGGGGATGGCTCGTCCATTCAGGAGACAGCATTCCAGTTAATCCAATGGGAGTATAGAATCCGTGCCGTAACTGACCAATAGGATGCCACGTATCATCACGTTCACAAGCCCCCTTTATCGGTTTGCCTTCGGAATGTCAACTATTCAATATGGAGGCCGCGGTCAACAAGCTGGAAGCGATGGTAAGAGGTTTAATAAAAATTTTTTAAAAAATTATTGAATGGTTGTAGGCGGATTTAAACGAAAGAAACCTATTGCATTAGGTACGGTAAAGCCTTGTAGACGCGGGAAAAAAGTTTTTAAAAACCCTCCATCAGCGCGTTGGGTTTTTTCGGTTAAAACTTTAATTTGTTTGAAAGCCCCTCGTCCTGATTTGCATCCGGGTAACTGGGTGCGAAAATGGCGGGAGCGGGATTTCTCTCCCTTTCCAGCGCCGCGGTGGCGCCTCCTCCGTCGTCTTTATGATCTTTTTCTCGTCCGAACGGAATGGCCTCGGTGCAGAGCGTGGGATTTTAATCGGTATTCGGGAAACAGCGGCGATTTCTGGTGGTGAATCGTGCGGAAGAGGGCAGGAGTGGGGGTGGGGTGTTCGTGAGGCGTTCCCGGCGTTTGTCATCGCTCGCGCCCGTTCTTCCCCGGGCGCGCGCCCGCCCTGTGGTGGAGATCGCTTGCTCCGGTCTGTGCGGTGACGCCACGGCGTGCGGCTTCCCGACGGGCCCGTGCGCGCGCCCACGCTTCATCCGCGCGTCATTGATGTAACCGCCCGCCGAGCTCTTCGGTTGACAGCCTTCCCCTCCCCCACGGCCTTGCCCGCGTCAATACGACCCGCTCGTTTTTAAAATGTCGACCCGATGTAATCGGGATACCCTTTCCCGTTTTTTCTTTAAGAAAGGCGCTCGTGGAAGCATTTTTTTTTTATTTGGTACCTTTTTCTTGTTTTGTTTTTTTTTGCAAGTGACAAAACTGATTTAAAGAAGACAAATGAGCTGCGGTACATCTTTTATTACCTGATTGTCGTCCGAAGGCAACTCTTCCCCCACCCCTTTCCAAGAGTAGGAGAAGCTTGTGCGCGCGCTGCCGAGGGGTGTCGTAGTAATTGCATGTTTTAAATGCTTGTTTGCAGCATTTCGCTGTTATAAACTCTATTCTCCCATGGATTTGTACCCGTTCCTCTGAATTGCACCATTTCAGTTCACCATTTTCTGTGCTTAGTTAGGCATTTGAGCTTCAGAGGTGATTTAGTCGAGTGGAACCACCGGCGTTGGATAAACGAAATGTCTTTCCATTTATTGTCCTCTTCAACTCCACAAACACACCTTCAAGAGTTGTTTTTTAAGGTGTGCTGTGTTCCTGCTCTATAAGGCAGTGTATTTGTTTTAGATCTACTACCTACATTCCCTGAGCCATTCAGAATGCTCATACACGAAATATTAACACGCTATTTGTCAAACATTTGTGCTTTGAACTGCTTGGTTCTATGACTAAATTTGATTCTATAACATTGAGAGGATGCCATGAAAATTTAGGATTTAATCTGGCAATTGTGAAGGAAATTATTAGGGTCTGTGGTTTTTTTAAATTAGAGCTCTTGAAACAAAACTGAGATTAAAAACTGTTGTTGCTCAAACTCTGACTTAATTTAAAGCAATCCACTAATTAAACACAAGATCCAATAGTGGAAAGCACTACAATGCTGCTGAAAAACTATTTCTGTGTATGCTTCTGGGGAGATTTTGCAACCTTTTGAAGTTCTTTAAAGAAACGTCACCTGCACATATTCCAAAAATGAATGTGTCAGGGTTATAGATGGTCGTACTGTACAGGGATGCATGATCCTTTTTCTGGTTGGCAGTATCTAGCCAGGGTTATGTTTGTTTTGAAAAGCTGCAATTTGTAGAAATATTTACTGTTTCTAGCTGATAACAGCTTATGAATTATACTGTGCCCTTACTATAATAAAATGTTGCAAACTGCTTCAAAGCAGAGTTCGAAATTTCATGTTGCGCCATGTGCGGTGGCTTTAACATAGATGGCCAGAAGCTTAGTCAAAGAGGTAAGTTTTTTTTTAAGGAAAGTGTTAAAAGAGGTGAGATAGGTGGGGAGGCATGAGAACAAATTCCCGGGCTTGGGGCTCTGGCCATCTGAAGGCACAGCGCCAGTGATGGAAATATGAAAGTCATAGATTCCAAATGACTCGAATTAGAGGAGCACAGTTTCTCAGAGCTGTGTACCTTTCAGGTGAGAGGTAAAAACAAAGCCTCATCTTCAGCCTCAGATGGCCCTGTTTTGGGGAAAAAAGAAGCTGAACTTATTCGTGGTGTGCTGGCTGATTCCTCAGTTGACATCAGAGTTTTGTCATTAGCACATTACTGTTTATGGGACCTTGCTGTATGCAGATTGGTTGCTGCTCCTCCTACATTACAGTATTAATGACACTTTAAAAGTGCAGCAGAGTTGAGGTTATGAGGGGATTTAAAATTAATGAGCAGCATTAACATTGTGGTATTGCATCACTGTGAAGTAGAGTGTGTCAACAGCTAATGGGTTGGTGGTGTAAATGGGGTTTTTATGAGTAAGGACGTGGGGACCAATGTTTCAATGACCTTAGTATTGAGTACAATAGCAATATCTGGCCAGTTAGCAGTGTGCTGAAGTAGTCAAGTCTCAAAGTGAGAAATGTGTGGATTTCATCAGGTGAGTTAAGGTGAGTCAGAATTAGGAGATGCTAAGCAGGTAGAAATAAACACTTAACATGCCACTTGATATGTGGTTAAAAGATCTTCTCATGTCAGTGACATCAAAGTTGCAAATGGTCTGGTTCAGTCTTAGACTTGCTGGAGAGAAGGATGACGCTAATGGCAGGAAGCAAGTAGAATGTCTTCGTCTTTCTAATATCTAAGTAGAGGAAATTTCTGCTCCATTTTGAAAGTGCATTGGGGGGGAAGCATTGAAATGTCAAATCATAAATGGTGTTTTGTTAAACTTTGGAAACAGCAATTTGCAATATTTTTTCTCTTTGAGCATTTGTTTTAGTGGGGAAAAAATGTCTTCTCATTTTAATAAATGGAGATTGTGGTGAAAAATGGTTGTAATTTTGCATTGTTACTGCAATTACTTTGTCAAACCATTCCTGGCTTACAGTTGCGAACATATCTACCTATTAGTTTTGAAGTAAGACAACCTTTTTCCCCTTATCATGCTGAATATATTTGAATTCATGCAATCTTCCTTTTCCTTTTGATAGGTTTTGCCAGCTAACGTAAAGATGAAAAACCAGTAAAATGTTTGCAGGTCCTAATATTGAGATGTTTGTTCTTTACAAAGTAATGACTTCGAGTTGAAGAAGACCTATTTGATTTTAAATAAAACTTTGGCTCGAGTTTATTGAACTAGCCATTGTTTAGAATTCTGAAAACAGTAAATAGTAGTTGCCAAAATTTGACAAGTTATTGATGCTTAATTCATCAAAAATGGAGATGAGCAGTTAGATCAATAGTTGTCTTCCCGATAAATTAAGTTGAGGCCATGTCTTCCTGTGACAGAAGTTCCTGGGGCACTTTTCAATGAGCAGGAAAGTGTTTTTTTTTATGTTCTGACCTATATCCCTGACCAACATAGTTTAAAAGATCTATTGCTGATTCATTATCAATGAAGCATTGACAGGTTATTAGGTCTGTGTTACTGATGAAATATATATTGGATCTTTTGCTGTGTGAAAAGGGCGGATGTTTCTTCATGTCCTTTTTTTCAAAAACCATAACTGATGTACTTTGCTCTGTTTTCTTTTCCATTGTTGCTTGTACAGGGATGTAGGTATATTATGTAATGTTTACCTTTAAAATGCATTAATTCACAAATGTGTTAAATTTTTGCAGATACTATGCAAATACTGTAAATTTCTTGATTTATAAATGAAGCATAATAGTATGCTTAAATAATTTGTCAAGATGTCAAAATATTTATTTTTATTAACGACTTAGCTAATCTGTCCAGCAATATCTGAGCCGTGTGGTGGAGGTTCACGGCAGTGGTGCTACTGTGGAGGACTTGAGAACTATAGACCAAGATGGGGCCTCTGCTAAAAATGTGGGATGCTGTGATTGTGCTTCATTTTGTCATATAGCCTGCTAATGGTTCCTGTGAATAACAGGCAACATGGATGAGAGACGTAAGCATTGAACATCCTTCTGAAGTTAAATACTTAAGAAATTAATAGCTTCAGGAAAGTGTTTTTTAATTATTAAATTGAGTACCTGTTCTGAAAGTAAGCAAATAATATTTTTGGCTGATGGTCTTGGTTTGTCCGTGTTTTTTGGTATTCTGAAGTTAGGCTGTGACTTTTTTTTGTTTTCTGAAATCTTGATCAAATTTTAAACTGTAAATTGTACTTGTGTCTCTTTCCAATTTAAAAATAAGTTCTTCCAGCACAACTGAAATCAGTAAACCTTCTGTTTTTGTTCTTGTTGAACTATTAGTGTATTAAGAGCCATGGAGAATGCTGCAGTTGTGGCTGTGTTCTGTTCTGTCATATCTTGCTAACGCTGGAATTTGGTTCAAGAAGTTTAGTTTTCCCTTCCTGGATTGTTGAAGGTTGTGCCAAATTAAAGCTGATTTATTTTCCAGCTTTGATGTTTGTGATGTCTGTTGGAAATTCCCTGTCATCAAACTTGCTGTCCTTTTGTCCGTTCGTCCAGTGCCCTTTTTATGTTGTACTACTAGTGATAACAGAAAAAAAGCAGTGCAATATTAAAAGGGCATTGGCTGGCGACCAGATCAATGCCTATAGGAGCTACAGTTCAGTGGACATTTCTTCCCCAATCACCACCGCCCCTCCCCTCCATCCCAAAAGGACTTTCTTGTGGAGGAGTGGATACTCGCCTGTGGGAATTTCATTGGTGGGTAAGTTGGAGCTGGTGAAAATTAGTACTTTTTTTTTATTTGAGGTGATTTTGGGGAAAATTTTAAAAGTCTAGTTCTATTAATCAAAATCATGAGTCGACATTCTCGAAACATCATTATCCATTAATTTTGTTTAAAAAAAGTTCTTGAATGAGTGATGCTATTACATATGTTATCCATTTTACCATGACTTATATCCTTTCTACGAAATGATTTTAGAATTCCATTGTAGTTTTGAATGTAAACTTGAAGTTATTTCTGATCTAACATAGAATCCCTGTGTTTGCCCCACATCAGTGTTGGTGCAAAGCAATTTTAAACTTGGATTTATTGTACTGATATAATATTATCTGATAATTGTAGTTCCCCCCAAAATGAGGTGCCTCTGCATTTTCAGATTTGAAATGTGGAATGCATTGAAATCAGTGATAAATTAGTTAGTTGGGTCCATGGATGCCATGATTCTCTGACAGATCAATTTTAACTTTGGATCACAGCCCTGCTTTCTGGAGTAGTGAATTCCATAGGCTCACTACTCTGAGATGAGGAGAAATTTCTTCTAGACCTAAATACTTGTATCCTTGGACTATGACACCTGATTTTGGAACCTCCTGTCATGGATCTACCCTGTCTAGTCTTATTAGAATTTTGTTTCTATAAAATATCCACTCTCCTTCCCCAAAATAACAAACTATTCTTCTAAACAGCGAACATAATCCTAATCTATTCAACCTGTCCTCGTATGCTAGTTCCACCATCCCAGAAATCAGTCTGGTAAACCTTTTTGGTGTACTCCTTCACTCGTAAGAATATCCTTCCTCAGATAGAGACCAAACTGCACACAACTTTTGAAGATGTGATCCCATTAGTGCCCTATATAATTGCAGCAAGCATCCCTGCTGCTGTACATGTATCTCGCCATGAAGGCCACCATACCATTTGACGCTTCTATTACCTGCTGCACCTCAGTGACTGATGTGCACGGGCATCTAGGTCTTGTTGCCACATTCCCACTCTGTTTGTTGCCATTCAGATGACAATCCACTTCCCTGAATTTGCTCCCCAAGTAGATAGTCTGGCATTTATCCACATTATACTGCATTTGCCGTGGATTTGTCAGCTCACTCAGCTTGTGCAGATCACACTGAAGCATCTCTGCATCCTCCTTGCAGTGAGCCTTCCCACCCAGCTTTGAGTCATCTGCAAATCTGGAGATGTTACATTTACATTTATTTCTGTTATCTAAATCATTAACATGTATTGTGAATAGTTGGAGTCCTTGCAGTGATTTCTCTGGTACCCCATTAGTCACTACCTGTCAGGTTGATTCTGGATTTGAGATTACCAGCCACTTGCAGAAAGCAATTATATAATGCTGTAAAGTTTTTGTCCAGTTTATTGGAACACACTCTAAGTAAGCAGCCAGGAGGCAGACAAAATTTATTTACTACTTTGAAGTAGTAACTTGTGAGAACTATAACATGTGAAAGGAGTTGGGATATACCCTGTGTTAGAACACTGATGAGAGCTGTGAAATAATGAATGTTCACTTTAAGAGTTTGGAGATCTCTCCGGATTCTTGTGTTAGCTTCCAGCTGAAGTTGCTATTGAGAAAGGCCAGGAATTATTGTTTTTAGTCTTTGTCTTGTCTGTAGATCACGTGAGAAGGTAATACCTCTTAGTTATTTCATATTGACTGTAATTTATTTCATGAATTTAAATTTCTGTTTGTCCTGTGGTACACGAACTGTTACAGTTTATACTTGGAGTAATGTGATAACAAAAAGACACCTTCCTAGACTTTAAACCTCGAATTAGTTCTTCTCTAAATCTTAACTATCCGATGACTACCCCCAGTATGTTAGGATGGCAGATACCCTAGTTAAATCCAGTAATACTGAGACTGAACAAAAACTAAGCTGCTGGAAAAGCTCAGCAGGTCTGGCAGCATCTGTGGAGGAGAAAACAGAGTTAACGTTTCGGGTCCGGTGACCCTTCCTCAGTTCCGAGGAAGGG
>JAHRHZ010000066.1:24680739-24709740 GCA_024137785.1 Ginglymostoma cirratum | reverse complement strand
CCTCAGTTCCGAGGAAGGGTCACCGGACCCGAAACGTTAACTCTGTTTTCTCCTCCACAGATGCTGCCAGACCTGCTGAGCTTTTCCAGCAGCTTAGTTTTTTTTTCCTGATTTACAGCATTTGCAGTTCTTTTGGTTTTTAATACTGAGATTGAAACTTGAATTTTCTATCAGATTATTTTAAAGTAAAATATTAATTTTAAACTAAATACTTAAATCTGATTGTTCATAGCTTGATGATTGAGTTTTAAATATCAAAGAAATCATATCTTGAGTGAATACTATTTTAGAAAATGTTTCAACTAAAACTTTGGTGGGTAATGTAATAGAAAATAGCTAAGATTGATTTGCTTTACAGGTCAGTTCATTGGGGTGGGACAGTTGAAAGTTCTACAGTTCTTCTAGGCTTCTGCTGACAGATGCTCTGACTTTATTGCACTACTGTGTTTCACAGCTAGCAGTGCAATAGAATTGTCAAAGCATCTGAAGGTAGGTCAGATCATCACGGAGAATTTGAAATCGTCAACTGGCCATGAGCAGCACCATGGACCCTTTACGAGCAGCGGTTTTGAAATGTGGTCTGGCACCAAGTGTTGTCACTCCTGTTTTGCTAAAACGTAATAGCAGGAATGTAGAAGGACAGCAGGAGTAAAATTTTTGATTTTTGTCTTGTGAATTTTAAGAGTACATAGTATTCTGCTTGGTTCAGTCTGCAATTGCATGCAGAAATGGTTAGAAACGGGTGAGGTCCTGCGTTAAAAATGCTATGCGAGAAAATCTGTGCATCAATATTTATTGACTGTTTGAATGACTTATTTTCTTAAAATGCCATCAAGATGTGAATATCGTAAGACCACATGCAGTTACGACAAAAACAGAAGTTGCTGGAATAGCTCAGTGTCTGGCAGCATCTATGCAGAAAAAAATCAGAGTTAACGTTTCGTGTCTGGTGACGCTTCCTCAGAACTGATGGTTTATATGCAGAAAATGATAGGATAGAACCCGAAGAGAGCAGTTGGATAGACAAGAGTTGATACCAATTGGGTGAATGTTTTGTTAATGGGGACTGTTAGTGACTAACAATCAGTTTAGGCCCTAAAATTATTGAACTTGATGTTGAGTCCGGAGGGCTGCAGGCGGAAAATGAGGTGTTGTTCTTCCAGCTGGAACACTGCAGCAAGCCAGAAGCAGATGTGCTTGCAAAAGAGACTCTGAGCTACCTGTCTCCTGCCACTTTAACACACCACCCTGTTCCCTGGCAAACATCTGTCTCCGGCTTGCTGAGTGTTCCAGCGAAGCTCAACACCAACTGGTAAAACAACACCCCATTTTCTGCTTGGGGACCCTGCAGCCTACCAGACCCCATATTGAGTTCAATAATTTTAGTGCCTAAACTCTCCCATGTCCTAGCCCCCTGCCCCACACACCAAGCCTTGTTATCCCATAGCCTGCCATTACGTAGTACCTATTGTTAGTTACTAACAGTCCACATTAACAACTATTCACCCTCCTGGCGAATGTTTGTTGTTAACTCCTTTTCCATCCAATTACTCTTCTCTTTCTGGGCTCTATCCTATTGTTTACTCTCTACCCCATCCCCCTCCCTATTTTCTGCATATAAACCAACGTTTTCCCAGCTACCATCAGTTCTGAGGAAGCATCACAGGACCTGAAACGTTAACTCTGATCTTTTCTTCACAGATGCTGCCAAACCTGCTGAGCTTTTCCAGCAACTTTGTTTTTGTTCCTGATTTATAGCATCTGCAGTTCTTTTGGTTTTTATGCACTTACGACAAGTGTGCAAAATAAATTTGGCGTTATGTTTCATAGCAGCGGATGGTGGTAGGGTCGCTACCTCATGGTGCTTTTCAGGTTTTTGACATTCTTAATCTTAACATGAACATAGGAGATGGGTTTCTTTGAAGGGGAGAGATTTTCAAAGCTTCCTTTAAATTTTGCACATTAAAATAAATTGCATGTGCTTGGTGCTTTGAGTGGAGTTGAAAGCTGTTCTCCTTGTTATCTCAGATTCTCCAGCATCTGCAGTTCCTACTATCTCATGCTGAAATGTAGGTTTAGGACAGATTTTTAACGAGAATTGTTGGGATACTGTAACTTTTAGTGGAGCAGTAAATCCTTTTGGTATCCTCACCTGTGCTCACTGACAATTTTGATATTAAATGGATTTAATAGATACTTGCAGATCTGAACAAAAATAGGTTGGTAGCTTTCTGCAAGATAATTTTGGATATTTAGTAATGATCAGTGAAAAACAATTTAACACAAGCATTAATTAGAGAATCGCAATTCCTAATCGGAAATTGAAGTGTGGTGCTTGCAAAATTATTTCTACTTTTTTGTACCCTCAAAATCTGGACTTCCAATGATGTATTTCTTTGATCATACAAATGCTGCTTGGCTGTTCAAGACTCTTCTTCTATTCACATGTATGTTCCTCAGCAATAGTGCGTGAAAAGAATGTGCTGAAAGTAAGAAATATTTTAGTTTTTCACAGTGAGTTGTTGTGGTTTGGGACGTATTGCCTGAAAGGATGGTGAAGGGAGATTAAATAGCATCACTCAAAAAGATTTTAAAAATTTGGGAAGAAAACTACTGTACCAACTAAAGAACAGCAAAGTGTGATATGTTGATTTGCTCTCCTAAGTCCCAACATAGGTATTAGAACATAGAACAGTACAGCACAGTCCAGGCCCTTTGGCCCACGATGTTGTGCCAACCTATTATCCTACTCTAAGATCAAACTACCCTGCATACCCTACATTTGCATGTGCCTATCCTTAAATGTCCCAATGTATCTGACTTCACTACCATCACTGGCAACACATTCCACGCGCCGACCACTATCTGTGTAAAGAGAGTGCAGGTAAGTGGAGTTGAAATGCCCATTGGCCATGATTAAATGGCGGAGTGGACTTGATGGGCCGAATGGCCTTACTTCCATTCCTATGTCTTATGGCCTTATGGTCTTAACCTACCTCTGACATCTTCCCTATACCTTCCGCCAATCACCTTAAAATTATGCCCCCTCGTAATAGTCATTTCCGCCCTGGGAAAAAGTCTCTGGCTATCCACTCTATCTATGCTTCTCATCATCTTATACACCTCTATCAAGTCACCTCTCATCCTTCTTTGCTGCAATGAGAAAAGCCCTAGCTCCCTCAACCTTTCCTCATAAGACCTGGCCTGCAGTCCAGGCAGCATCCTGGTAAATCTCCTCTGCACCCTTTCTAAAGCTTCCACATCCTTCCTATAATGAGGTGACCAGAACTGAACACAGTATTCCAAGTGTCATCTAACCAGGCTTTTATAGAGCTGCAGCATAATTTCAAGGCTCTTAAACTCATTTCCCCTGCCAGTGAAAGCCAACACACCATACGCCTTCTTAACAACCCTATCAACTTGAATAACAACTTTGCGGGATCTATGGACGTGGACCCCAAGATCCCTCTGTTCCTCCACACTGCCAAGAATCCTGCCATGAACCCTGTATTCTGCATTCAAATTTGACCTTCCAAAATGAATCACTTCAAACTTTTCTGGGTAGAATTCCATCTGCCACCTCTTTGCCCAGCTCTGCATCCTGTCAATGTCCTGTTGCAACCTACAACAGCCCTGCACACTATCCACAACTCCACCAACCTTCGTGTCATCGGTAAATGCACAGACCCACCTTTCCACTTCCTCACCCAAGTCATTTATAAAGATCACGAAGAGCAGAGGTCCCAGAATAGATCCCTGCGGAACCCCACTGGTCACCGAGTTCCAGGCTGAATACTTTCCATCTGCTACCACCTTCTGTCTTCTAATGGACTGCCAAATTTCCCTGAATCCCATGCCTCCTTAATTTTTGAATGAGCCTACCATGGGGAACCTTATCGAATGTCTTGCTAAAATCCATATACACCACGTCCACTGGTCTACCTTCTTCAATGTGTTTTGTCACATCCTCAAAGAATTCAATAAGGCTTGTGAGGCATGACCTGCCCTCCTCAAAGCCATGCTGACTCTTTGTTTCTAATCAAACAGTGCTTTTCCAAATAATCATAAATGCTGTCTCTTAGAATCCTGTCCAATAATTTTCCCACCACAGAAGTAAGACTGACTGGTCTGCATTTCCCAGGATTATCCCTATTCCCTTTCTTGCTACCCTCCAATCATCTGGTACTACTCCAGTGGTCAGTGAGCATGCAAAATCTTTGCCAAAGGCGCGGCAATCGCTTCCCTTCCATTATGGACCAAATGACTGCTTGTGCTATACCATTCTATAACATTAGCTCATACTGGTATTTCTTGCTTCGGAGTAGTCAAATTTTAATGACTTATTGCAATTAATCAAGTCTTTTACAGGATTCAGCAGCTAAAGAAAATCCAGTGTCTAGTCTCAACCAACATCTTGGATGCGGGCATTTGGAGCGAAGAGAAATGTTGGAACGTGAATGTGTTTACTGCAGGTTGCTGTGTGATTAGGGTTTTATTGTATCATAAGGGTGATTAATTTCATAAAGTAGCAATTTCCTTGCCTATACAGGTCATTGCACACTTTCTTAATTTTTTAAGACATGCATATATTGGATTGCTGTTTGCAATAAAAAAGTGAATTAGCTGTTTGGTTTTGTAACTGGATGTTAGTAATATCCGCCGTTTTACATAGGAAGAACTAGTGTCTGACTGAAGCAGCCTTACTTTCAAGAAATCTAACTTGTATACTTTTCTTTAATGTCCATGATTACATTGATTTCTAAACACATATTTAGTTAAACGCTTCATATCATAATCATTTGTGAAAATATATTTCCTTTATACTCCTGAGCATTATGTCCCCTGTTACTGATTCACTACGCAGAAGTGCCCTCTCTCTAACCTGCATATTGCACTCTACGATTATGGAGGAGGGACTTGTATTTTTCTGAGTGGTAAAATATTATATCTCCATCAGTTATTCTGTTAAATGTATGCAGTGTATTCTATAGGTGGTACTGATGTGCGCATTGTATGGTATTTTGCAGACTGTTTGTTTATTTATTCAGATTACTATTTAGCCCTGTACCTGTGTATATGTTGTATTCTATTTCTTTTCCTCCCTGAGATTAATTTAGCTTATCTTCGGTTGACCTGCTTTAGTTTGTTTCTTTTTGGGTCAGAAAGGTTATTTGCCATGTCTACTGACTGACCCGTTTGTCTTTTGTTAAATTGTTCTCTTAAAAAAACTCTTATCTTTGCGTCTCATTGTGTAGCAGTGTGGTTAAGAACAGGAGCTTGAAGATTTCTGACTGTATTGTTCAAGTTTCTCAGCGTGGTATGGCCACCTGTGCTACAACAGGATATCAAACTGCAACACACTACTTTGCATAAAGCAGTTTGAGCTAATGCACTAAATGTTATTCCTGCTTCCACAACACTAATAGCTCGCTGCACTATCATTTTGATGTTCATTTGCATCGTAATTCATGAAATGCAGCAAAAATCTGATGGCTTTTTGCATGTGGATTGTAGCAGAATGTGTTTTAGAAGTTCTTAAGTCTTATCAGACTCCGACCTGTTCATCTCTCCACAAGTGCTGCCAGACCTGCTGAGTTCATCCAGCATTTGGTGTTTGTTTTGGTCGTTAGTTTTCTCCTTTTGTCTTCCTTCATCCTTGAATGGAAGTGTTACGTTTGTCAATCCACTGCAACTCTTTTCAGAATCTTGTATTTTGGAAGATTATGATGAATGCAAACATTATCTCTGAAGCTGCTTCCTTTAAGACGCTAGGATAAAGGCCATGAGATCCATGAGATTAGCCTTTAATCCCATTAGAAGCTGTTGTGGTGCAATGGTAGTGTCCCTACATCTGGGCCAGCAGGCCAAAGTTCAAGTCCCATCTATTCCAGAGGTGTGTCATAATATAGCTCAAAAGCTTGATTAGGAAATAGTTTAATCCCATTATTTTTTCTGATGCTTCTTTTTTTCTAGTGACTGTGATTGATTGTGATTGTTTTACGTTCCTCTCTCCCTTTTGTCCCTTGATTTTCTACTATTCCTTGGATGCTTCTGCTGTGAAGGTGAACGTAAAACACTTGTTTAAAGTCTTCTGTCATTTCCTTAGTTCCCATTAATTCCTCAATCTCATTCTTTAAGGGACAAATGCATACTTTGGCTACCACTTACCCCATTTTTAAAATGTGCTGTTAAAGCTTTAACTGTAATCTAGTTTCTCGGTCTGTTTTCACCAACTCTGGCCTCATAACCTGTAATTGCTTTTCTATTAAAGTGTGAAGCGCTAGTTTCAGACCCTAATTTCTGACCCATAAACTGAATGTGAAACTTTTCGGAGAATTCTTTCCTATGAAGTCGCTAATTAATCCTGTCCGTTACACATTATCAGACCTAGGTACGCTGTTAAAAACCGAAAGAACCGCGGATGCTGTAAATCAGGAACAAAAACAGAAGGTGCCATAAAAGCTCAACAGGTCTGGTAGCATCGGTGAAGGAAAAAAAAATCAGAGTTAATGTTTTGGGCCCAGTGAAATGTCACCGGACCCGAAACGTTAACTCTGATTTTTTTTTCTTCACCGATGCTGCCAGAGCTCCTGAGCTTTTATGGCAACTTCTGTTTTTGTTCCTAGATACACTGTTCCGTGGTCAGTTCCAGCACACATTGTGCTAAGAAATTAAACTCATCATTCAGGTTATGTTCACCTCTAATTTTAATATATAAAAATTAAACTTTCCCACATTTATTGCAGGCTTTTTTGCAGGCCCCATTTATCTCTTAACCAGTGCTCTATCTTACAGTATAGCTACTGTCAAATCATATAAACCACTCCCAGTGACTTTCCTTTTGTTATTTCTTATCTTTTCTTATTAATAAATTTATGCCCCTTTTATTTTTGACAGCCAACAGCAACAAAAACTGGGAATTTATCCTTCACCACCAGACGGCTCCATTGTTCAATTTGCAATTCAAGTCGCTAATCATTTACAGCGGTACTTGTTAAAGGGCATTTATGGGTCCTTTGGGAAGAGATGCTCACAGGAGAGCACTTGTGCAGCTGTAACTGTTAGAGAACTGGACTCTGGCATGATTTTCTTTAGTGAAGAAGTTGCTAAGTACTTGAAATGAAAGTAGAAAATTGAATCTGAGGCTTAGGTGATGCCAGGGGCCCGTGCCTGTTGAGGGAAGACTGGATTTTACTAAGCTTAGATTGTTCTGATAGCAGATTGGTGGCTGAACGATGTTGTCTGCCTGATCTCTCCATATCAGTTCCCTGCAGTTTATCTGTCTTTGGTTGATTCATGATATGCAAACATCACGGGTCTCCATGCACTGAGATTCTATCAATCCTGGTGTTGCAAAGGTGTGTCCGGTCACATAACTGCAGAATGCTTTGTTGATTTGGACTGTCATATCACCTAATCCTTGTGAAAAGTTTATGCAGAGTAGCTTTTGACCAGAGGTTCGTCTGGCAGTGGCTCATATGTGAAATTCTTGAGGCCCTGTTGGGGGAAAGAAAGATGATTCCCTGGGCACACTGTAAAAGTCACTTGGTAGGATGCCTCGTGGCCAGAACTTTGAAACGAACATCAAGACGTAGCTTGGTTTGTAGTGAGAAGGATCTTCTGCTAGATCCTTGCTGGACTTTCACTGTATGAAGCATCTAGCTATAGGAAGGAAGAGATCATTGTCCAAGTCCTGAAATGTTGCTTAGCAAAACAGGACTGGAAAGATGAGCAATGGTTTTGTTGTGATTCATCCTGAGAAGCCCATTAGCAACATACTTCTGCGAGCTCTGCAAATAAGCTGTAAAGCAATAATGAGCATATGATGACTGCTGCTGGAACACATTAAACCAGTGAAAAATGCTCTTTGATCTACTGAGGATGTATTGGTCGTCCATTGCAGGAGTTGTTCATGACTTAGTTTTACAGACTGGTACCTTCAAAGATCCAGGACCATGTACTGAGGGACACATTCAATCAAGGGACAGCCACTGCAAAGAATCCATCAGGATCACTCACATTCTAAAGGCCTCCTATCATGCTATGCTGAGGGAATGGGACCTATTTAAAACCTTTCTAGCTGTATGTAGACAGTGTTTGACTTGAAATGAATATGTATGTTGTAAATACAACCTGTTATTGCAGATGTAGGCACCTCATTGTCACATTCTGAATTGAAATATATTATGCTTCTGTGTAACATGGAATTTTAGCTGTTCAATAAAATTTTCCAATGGTATATTATGTATGAATTTTTTTTGCAGTGGGGGTAAAACCTGAATTTTTAACATGTATAAATTCTTCTGTACATGTAGATGTACTTGTAAGTTCGTTAATTATCAGTTGGCAGATTTCCTTCCTTATGCCGTGTTACATGAGAGAAGATGTTCATGAAAGCTATTCTTCCAACCACAAAAGGATCAGTTCAAGTTCCAGACTTGCAGTTTTTAGTTCCTGGTATAGAAACCAGATTACTTCTAGCATTGTAACTTGAGTTTTTGGATGGGGCGAGGTGGTCAGAATGATGGGAGGGATTTGGAGTTCAATCTCTTTCATGTACCAGTTACTTGGGGTAGGGTGGAGGGTGTGTGAACAAATGCAATCACAGTGATTGCCTCTGCTTCTGTACTGATCCTGTTGGTTTGTAGGTATTCAGAGGTATAGTCCTGGATTAAAATAAAATGCCATTTTATTGAACAAAGAATATGAACTTGATTGTAATCCTCCGTTTGTTTTTATCAATATTAATGAAGTTTATTAGAACCAGTGCAATGTTGACCTTTTTTTGTGAATGTTTTACCTTCATCTCAACTTTCTTGACCTCCCCTACCTTTCTGGTGTAGTATTTTGGTGTTGCTCCTACAGTATAAGCGCATTGGTCATCATCAGGCTTTAATTGTTCAATTCCTATGTACTTGACAAAGAAAGTTTGGGGAGAATATGCTAGTCAGCTGTCTAGCTGTTCATTTTGTTCTGTTTGTGGTATTCCTTCTGTCATTTTCATGATGGACCCTGATTTTATTTGGCTTTTTAAACCAGTTACAGAAGTGTATTTTATGCTGTTGTCAAGGCTTTTTGTCAGCCTTGTCTCAGAGTCTTGCTTCTGAATCAGAAAATTGGTAAAAGCCCCATTTTAGAGAGTTGAGCACATGATCCAGAGTCGTCCTGAAGAGAGTTGCTAGAACTATCAGAGGTGCTGTCATGTACATGACATGTTAAACCAGGACACCTTTTGCCCAGTTGTGTGGAGATAGAAAGTCCCACGGTATTAGTTCGAAGAAAAGCAGGGAAGCCCTCCTGATGACTTAGCCAGCATGCATTCCTTCCATCAACACCTAAATGTATATTTGCTCAGTTATTCATTGCTGTTTGAGGCCTTGCAGTGTGGAAATTGCTTCATATTTCCTACATTATAACAGTGACTACACTTCAAAAGTGGTTTTTAAGCACACTGACTGTCCTTGGATGAAAGAGTTAGGTACAGTTTCTTCATAGATTCTCTTAATCAACCTGTTCAGAAATCTTATGACACTTCTCTGGAACAGGTGAAACTCCTATTTCTGACCTCAATATTTTCCTAATTATCAAATACATAACGATATTAGAAAGCTGTTAATACTTACACTATACTTCAGTGTTATTTGACAAATATTAACTGTTAATTTTTCTGGCTCCCATTATCATCTTTCAATGAGGTTGAATTCTAATTGAGATCGGAGCTTGAATTGAAAAGCAACAGTAACAAACTAGTATTTTTATTGGAGTAAGGTTGGAAGTAGTTTTTTGTTTAACTTTACACACCCAGCATGTTCATGGTGGTTTTATTAGGACTGCTGTGCATTCATTTGGAATTCACTTGTACAGGTAGGAGAAATAACAGATGTAGAATTTAGTGTGTTGAATTCAAGTGCAAGTAACCCAATTGAACGGTATTACAACTGTTTACCAATTCAAGCCCAGGTACCTTAATCTTCAGAAAATTAAGAAAGAAGTCCACCAGCTCAATGTTTTAAAATCAATGGCTTTTGACATTAAGTACTTTTTGAAATGCAGTCATTGTAATTAGCTGTAGAGCACTTTGTAATGTCATGATGTTGTAAAAGGTGCCAAATAAATACAGAATGATTTTCTTGGCTTTCAGCATTTTTGTTTCCACTTCTGGCTGTAAGTGGTACTTGATTAGTTGGACTTTCAGTAAGCAAGATCTCAATGGTTTCGAGATAATTTTGCTGCACCGTAATGTTGGAGGAGGGAGAAATGAGACAATAAGTTGCTTTCCATTGTAAATCTCTTATGCCTGATTGATAACGTTACACTGAGCTGTGGAGTTATAGATTTTGATCTTCACTTTACTTTGAAGACTTAAGTCAGTTCCAATTATTAGACTGAGTTGTGACAGCAAGTCTAAAACTAGTTCTGATTAGTTGCAAGAATATTTTGACAAGTTTCATAGAATTTGTTAAATTTGTCCCAAGTATGAAAGAAATGTTGCTCAATAAAGATTTTTCTTTTCCTGATGCTCTTAAGGACTTCATTTTGATTATTGGCTGAGTGGGCATGACCAAAGTAGATTGAAGTTGTTTTTCTGCCTTCGGTCTTACTATGTTTCAAGCCACTGAGTCTCTGCTTGTTAGTCCTTGCTATTTGCCCCCATCTGCTGTGCTTGATCAGATGCATTGGCTAAAAAGTGTATGCTCAATTCCTAATTGGCTTCCTTTAAAGAGCTGGTCATCTGATTGATATTTCTTCCTACTATCTCTTGAGTTTGTTCCTTGAAATATCAATCATATCCCTTTTATGAAAACTTACTAAATTCATAAATTTTTACCAGCATAACAGCTTTGATTGAGTCATTTGTACACCTGCTCAGAGAATATAGTGACACCTCGTAGTGATTAATGTCCTAAGTATTCTAAAGCCTATCCATACTCTTTAACTACAGTGACAGTGTGGTACTCAAGTACTGTTGAAGTTCTGAAACAGTTTCAACAATATTGCTTTCAAGACCATACCTTTAATCCTCCAAAAGACATGTTACATAAGTTACAAAACGAAAGCATTTTACCTCAGCATATTCACATTTGGCCAAAGTTTACGTTAGTCAGAGCCATAAAATGGCCTAAAACCATAAATCCACGACCTTACTTTTGACTTATGCCATGTAGCTGTTCATGCAGAAGGTGTTCTAGAACTGTTTTAAAAAAAAATGTTTAACTGCTCACTTATAATTTAATCCTACAGAAAACATTTAACATCCCAAACACCAACTGCTGTTCTGTTTTCTCTTTTTGTTCTGTCCTGGTTAAAGCTGTTAATGCTGGGAGATAAATTGCTTTGTCGTTCTAGCTAGCTATTAGCCATTTTGAGCACTTCCAGACTTTAAGTAAAGCCTCATTTTGGTACTTTTCCACAGTACCCAAGTAGTGCCCTTTTTATTTGTCTTCAACATCCCTCAATCAGCTTTGTACTGAGATAGCCAAGTAATCCTAAATATTGTCGATGCAAATTCCTGCTAATGTGTTTTGGTTCCTGGTTCAATTTTTAACAAATATTGATGGGTACATTGACGTATACCAAGAGCACCCTGATTTTTGTTCTGTTTGTGATTTTTCGTTAAGAACTTGTCAGAGTTTTCCTGGTGACTGGGCTACATTCTAAAATTATTGGATTATATTTACTGTGTTCCATATAGCATGAATATGATTTTTCATAACCTATAACCAAATTTATACTCTAAATTTCTGACAGTAAGAAAACTGTTCCAAATTCTTATAATGTACAACATGTCATGTCATCACACTGTTAGATTGATGGGTTGCAATATAATCCTGAAGCAAGGACTGTTTTTAGACTTGTCTGTGGTGCGCAAGCACTTTTTTTTTCCAAAGAAAATTTCCAGTCAGGATGTGTTTTTTAAGAAGTAGCAGTTTTTTGTCGATACTCAAGTACTGTGACCCTATCGATATTGCCTCTGCTTTGTAGATGGCTGTGAGTAGTGCAATATTGCTTATAGGGTTTCAGTGTTTGAGAACTGCAGCCGGGCCTACAACCCATCGCTAACTTGAAAACTTCAATGTTCACATCAACAAGGTTGTGCAAAAATGATGAAACAAGTGTTTATATTTTTCTAGTGGTGAAGGAAATGAGGAAAGATGTGCAACACTAAGTCAGTCATTTCTATAACCAATTGCAATTGTTAAAAGATGCGATTAGCTCCAACCGTCCTAATAGTTTGAGCAAAGAATGTCCTGAAGGTCTCTAGTTTTGATCTTCACTGAGCTGTTGCTCAGTCCAATTTATGTAGGTGCTGCAATTTGGCTACAATGACATTGCCAATAATGTACGTGGAAGTTTTTAAGATAGGATCTAGCTAATCTGTAATGGCTAACCTCCTCTTGAGAACTTCCCACAATATCAGAGATACGAGCTGTGCTCTGGTAACTTCACCAGCAAGATCTACATGTGAGCCTAGGCTAGGTGTTTGGTGACTTATCCTTGGAAAATCACATCCTAGTCCAGTTCCATTTGTTTTATTTGATAGCTGCACAAGTGCTGTCCTGTGAAAATCTATTAACTGTTGAAGACCTTTAATGCCTTTCTACAAGTATTGCTGTAATTAGGTGCCTGAGCAACATCGCACATTGTATATTGGAGCCTCCTGGTGGTGAATTGAAAATTCCCAGTATCTTTATTGCTGGCTGTCACAAAAACTGGACATGAAAGAGCCTGTCTGAAGGCACTTTGAATGAAGTACTTTGGATGTGTATTCACTGCTGTCCTGTAGTAAGCAGCAGCAGCCAATAGTAATGAGACTATGATTAGATAATCCGTTCTAGTAATAGTGATGGGCAAATATGTGGCAAACGCCTTTCTCATGTTGTGCAATAGGATTTATTCTGCACATCTAATCTGAAAGATTACACCTCCAGCACTTCAGTCCTCCCTCAGTACAGTCTCCAATGTCAATGATTAGATTATGTACCCAAAACTCTGGAATGGAGCTTGAACCTATGGCTGTTTGGAGGAGAGAGTGCTCCTAGAGAGCCAAGTCATCAATATGAATGTATGTATTGATCTATTTGCAATATATCCTAGAATGGGCAGATATTAAGTCCTATATTTGAGATTGAATTAATCCTAGTCTTCTCAATGAAATAAATGTAGGTGTATTACCCAGCATTGCAAAGTGCTGTGCACGTTCTTCATTGGAAGTGGATCGAGAAGCAGAAACACAACATTATTATTATTATTATTATTATTATTATTATTATTATTATTATTATTATTATTATTATTATTATTATTTCGTTAAAATAACATTTGCTCTGGATTGCGTGCTGAGTACGCTCGCATAAATGGCACAGACTTGTCCAGCTAATTCATTGGAGGTATTAATGTGGGAAGGAATGTGAGTGGCATCAATTTGCAAGGCCAAATGCTTGTGGGAGTAAGCCACAAGGGTATTTTTAAAACAACAATAATGAAGTGTTATTGGGGAGCAAGGCAGTGTGTCTTCTGTATCAATTTTTAAAAATCGGGAAGCTATTATCCTGATAGTTGTCATTAATAACTTTGTGGTTTCATGTCACCAAAGAATGAAAATGCAATGTGTGTGGGCAAGATAAACTAGTTGTTTACCTTCTGGTAGCATTATTTCCTTGTGTTATTTTAAGAGGTGGTTTTTGATTACAATAATAATTAGTCCATCCCAAAGTAAGGAGGCATTTGGTTTTCTAAAGACACAAACAGCATTTTTTTTTTTTTTTGAATAACTAAACATCACCTGAGTAATTAATAGTGTGCGTTGTGCAGATCCCAAGAAGAGCAGCACAACTGACTTTGTGACTGCGAAAAGGATGATGTTTCCTATCTATGCATGATGCAGTATAATGGAGAAGTATATTTTAGAAGCCTTAAATTTGCCTGAGGCTGTGGAAGTATTTAAAATTAGTGGTTGTTAATCATGGGCATTTGTGAAGCATGTCACTGATCTAATTTCTTAGTGTAAAGTTACTCTTTGTCTTCTGCGGTCGATTTATTTTTTTAGAGAGAGGCTTTATGATTAAATGAATTCACAAGGTCAGTTAAGAGAGTCTACCATTTCGAGTAAGAAGTGCTAGTTTCATCAACTAGTAGTCAGGTAGCCAGTTGAAACGTGTGGCATTGTTTTCTAAAAGGCCTGCTTCATTTTCTAAATCTGGGAGTATGATGCAATCACCATGTTTCTATCACTTTGTTGGCAATCCAATTTGTATTTTTTCCCTCAAGTCCTTTTATTTTGTTCTACAGCAGAGAGCTTTTCCCATTCTCGGATATCCCAAAACACTTCACAGATGACAAATTACCTTTTAGAAACATTTTCTGGCATTGATCTGCCCTTCACTGTCTTTGACATATGGCATGAGGAAGGCGTGCCCTTTGCACTAAGAAAACGGATGCAGGTTTCACATTGGCCCATTGGTTGCTCTCTCCTTCTTTGGGTTCAGAAGGTTGAGAGTTCAAGACCCACTGCAGGACTTATGTGATCTGGGTTAATTGAACAGTCATTGTTTTGGAGATGAACATGGAAACCATTTTTCTGAGGCTCCACAAATATCAGTGAGATGAATGAATGACCAGACAGACTTTAAATAATCCAGGTAGTCTTTTGTTTGGAGATGTTCCTTGAGGGAACATCCTGGAGGATGTTCAACATTGGGAGACTATTGTTCAAATAATAGCATGGGATCTTTTATTTACGTCTTGGAGGTTAGACTGTCTCTGGCTAACCTGTCATCCTAAAGTTGGTGTCTCTTGGTAAGGGAGACCTCTACCAGAATTGCATTAAAATGTTAGAGCAGATCATATGGTGTGGTCTTGAAGCATGATATGGTTTGAAGCAGAAGTTTGTGGAATCCAGAGTGCAGTAGCTGGCTAATGCAGACACTTACGTGCTTGCTTAAAGTATGGATGTAATTTTCTTGTATCTTTACTTGGGTAATATAAGAGATGTTTGTAAAAGTGGGTCTACTTCAAAATTCCCTGCTTGCTGATGATTGTGGTCTTTTTTTTACAATTCTTGCTAAATTGCAGGCACAGAATCCTGAGGCAGTAAAAAGGTCGGTATGCTTGGATGGATAAAAGTGCACATTGCTGACATTTTTGGGTGGAAGAGGTTAATTTAATAGAAATGTATAGGTTGACTGCATGTGTTTCTAGCACCAAATCTCTCATCGAGCCCTGGAATGATAATTTCCATGAAAAGCCTAGCATCGTCAGAACAAAGGTGACTACTATGAACATGCAAAACTCTGCTTGAAATTAACCTGCATTACCCCATAACCCACAGCTTCCTGGTAGATGGTTTAGACAAATGCATTTTGTTGTGTCCTATCCCTCTCCGGAAGGGAGAGAAATCTCAGTTGTAAGGAGAGGATGGTTTTAATTTCATCCTTTTGGATTCCTTCATTGGCTGCCCCAAGCACTCGCTTAACAGGCTGCAGTTTTAATTTTAAAATACTCCCTATTCACGCCTTTTATTTGGTATGACTGGATTTTAGTTTAGAAATGTCAAAATATAAAGAAAGTTGTGGAAATCTCTGGTCCAAGGACCATTATAGAGTGCAACTCACTTTCTAAAAACTAGTAATGTGAAGTGAATATTGCAAACTGTATAACTGCCTTCAGGACTGTAAGTCTTTCAAACATTTAATATTATCACAATGTCTTTTGTAAATGGAAAATAGTCCTTTACCTAGTGAGACCAATCTTTTTTTAAGCACTTGCATTTTAAAGAATTTCTTTATATCCTGTCTAAAGGGAAATTGTGTACTCATTAATGAATAAACAATTGGTAATGTGTGCAGGCGGAAAAAGGACCGAACAGAAATATTATCCTTCTGTAGCTTGTTAAATAGCATGTTTTTCTTGGTTAAGTGGGTACAGAAGTTCATTTTTAAATCATTCCGAAAACTTTGACTGGATCCTGTCCCGCTTAGTGTCAGAAGGTGACTTAAGGGAATAATATCCGAATCAACAGGACTTTTGGATGAATTGGGGTGATTCTGCTGTGTCAGTTGGTTCAACTGTTTTCCACATTACAATGGTACTACAATAGACAGTCCTGTGAGATGGGCTTAATTTAAATAAGGTTTTCTGTCCAGTTGCAGAAAGGGATTTCTGCATAGTGAAGGAACAGTGTCCCTTACTCTGATTAAATATAACTTGAGCTCCTCACTGCCTGAAACCAGCAAACCGGACACAAACCAGGGATTAAATTCCTGTGATATACATTACTGACTCATTGAACCATTGGGAAAAAGGGTGCTGCAATATTGAAGTATGTATTTTGTTGAAGCAACAAATTTTATGCAGGTAACATGGTATGTACTTGTTATTGCCTTGCCTGAGGGAGTGTATAATTCACAGCTCAAGTTTAAATTCCACACCTGGGAATTGGGTTTCGAGCCAAAAACCAGGTGTTTCGGCACCGAGTGTTAAGTGTTTTCCCCCAGGGGCATCTCAACTTGTCTCTTGTGAAACAGCAGGCAGATGAACTACATGTCTCTGCTTCTGTGAATTCCCTCAAGACTACTGACCTTCTTTGATTCCAACACAGCAGAAATGTGCAGTTGGCAGGCACAAACAAGTTTTACTTCTGACTCCCAATTCATCTGCACCTTGGCTAATAATCACGACAGGTTCTATAACTTCAGACTGGTTTGTCAACAGTTGCAGTTTTTACTCTTTTCTTTTTAAGAGATTGCTGTGGCAGCAGTAATTTTTTAACACTTCAGTTTTATGATTTGAAACCATGAGATGGCCTTTTATTTGTATGTTTCCCCCACCCCTAGTCCATTTTTTTTCATTTGATATACAGAAGAAGGAAAATTTTGTTTCACTTTTTCAAGAATACTTGTCATAATTCCCCAAAGCAGCCGTTTTCAATCTCTGGGACTCACTGATTTCTGGGATCTGTAAAAGACATGCAGGGGGCAGCTGTGCATAAACAAACAAATGAATGGTCACTACATGTGCAATGCAGTGTGATCTGGCTGCCTCACATCGGAAGGAGCGATGCTGAGAGCAGCAGGATGGTCAGGTGCATCACGGTTACCCAAGGCTGGTGGTGAGTTTAGCCTTGTATTAGAAAGGGGAGTGTCTTAAATTGTTACACAACCACCATGCTGATGTCCGCAGTACTTGCTTTCGTGAAAGCGTTATTAAAATGCTGTTTACATGTAGCACTTCCAAATTTCATATGTACAGTGATGTATTTTAAATAAGGAAGCGTGGGGTTCTATGATTACTGATTTAGTCCTCTTGTGAAAGGTCCTTCGATGAGAGGCTTGGAGTCTGTGCCTCCTTTTTTTTTGTTTTTAGAGTGTGCTGGCTGTTCCAATAAGGGAGAGCAGACTGTACTACAGGACCACAATGATTATTTGGTAAGATGCCCCTCTGCTCTTGGGTGGAGGGGGAATGTTTCAAACTGACATTTCCCATCCACTGCACCCCAGTCCCCATTTGTACAACAATTTTTGGCATTTGTTGGTAAACATTGGATATTCTTGAGTTTGGTTTATCCTAATCCATTCAGATTACTTTTATAAATTAGCCTGAGTGGGTCAGTTCAAGAGACGATTTACTGCTTGATGTGCACTGACGTCCACTCAATAAATATCTATATAAACAATCTTTGGGGGCATTTATAACACGGTTTTGAAACTTGTGCTTTAAAGCTGTACTATGTGGCTTCCCTCCCATTCTGTTTTGTCAGAAGGAGTTCAAGGATTGACTCTTAGTGCTGCAGAAGATCATTTGTGTGTGAGCTCTTACTGGTCTAGTGTTAGAATACTGAGGGAATGATGGTGGAGATAACGAGCGCTGATAAAAGTAGTCTACCCAAGAAGCAAATTTTTAACTTGTACTTTTTCAGTGATTTACTTTCCTTACTTTAGTTCCAGAAGGCAGAGTCTGACCTGGACTATATCGAGCACAAGCTAGAGTTTGAAATAGTGAAAAATCTTCCTCGCAATGCACCGGCACAGGTACGTCTTTTGTGTGGTTTTATGCCCACATCCATGAGTTTGGGTTCAAGACATACTGGTTAAGGAGGAGGCAAGGTCAAGAATTATCTTTTAGGCTTGGAGTAGTTTACAGCATACAGTATTCTGAGGGATACCAGGCTCTAACTATACAGTTACATTGTTGAAAGACTTTTCTGCAAGTTCTACCGCTTAATGTTAGTTGTCTACTCCATGCTGTGTCTTTTTTAAATTCTGCCTGTACTATGCTATTTGTACTTCAGGGACTTCATAAGGCCTTTAGGATCCTGGAGGAACCTTGCACAACAGGATGTTTATTGTCTGATTAGGACATTGATCGGGGCCGGGGTGGGGTGTAGAGGGGAGAACACCTTGCAGTTCATGGAGCCTCTACAGTGTGGAAACGGGCCATTTGGCACAACAGGTCCACACCAACACTGCAAAGAGCATCCCACCCAGACTCATAGAATCCCTGTAATGTGCAAACAGGCCATTCGGCCCATCGAGTCCACACTGACCCTCTGGACAGCATCTCACCCGAACCCACCCCGTACCATGTCCCTATAACCCTGCATTTCTCATGGCTAATCCACCTAACCTGCCCATCCCAGACACTATGGGCACTTTAGCGTGGCCAATCCACCTAACCTGCACATCTTTGCACTGTGGGAGGAAGCGGAGCACCTGGCGGAAGCCCACATAGAGACGGAGAACGTGCAAAATCCACATGGACGATCACCCAAGGCTGGAATCAAACCCGGGTCCCTGGCGCTGTGAGGTAGTAGTGCTAACCACTGAGCCACCGTGCCACCCTTACGTCTAGGTGACTGTTCATCCGATTATTTTTTTTTTTTTTTTTTCCCCTCTTTCCCGAAAGGTAGGTTTTTGAACAACAATTGCCAGACTAGCTTTTAATTGCAAAGTTTTTATTGAATTCAAATTTCCCTGTCTGCCACGGTGAGATTTGAACCCCCATCTTCCATAATATTAACCTGAGGCTCTGGATTACTTGACCAGAGACAGTACCACAGTGCCACCACATTCCCCTTTCTTAAACTTTTGTAGGCTTTTATTTATGCAGAGCATTATCATGTCTGTCACTGAAATTATTAAACAAATTGGATTTGTTCTCCACCGCAACATGGAACCACTTATTAAAAGTTGGAGTCCAGGGATATGTCAGTTACATAGACATTTTTTTAAACAAATTGCAAGATTTACATGGCAGCCTTATGTTGTAAGAGTAGAAGATTCTTGTTTAAAATGTACGTTGTGGCAAGAAGCTGACTGTTAATTATAAAATATTCTTGAGACTAGTTGTAATTATGCAATTTGTAACTGCTGTGTACACAATTCTGAAAATATTTAACTAGCTTGTTTCTTGACTTGTCAGCAAATTCAAAGGCAGTTTACTTTTTTTTTTGTTTGCTGCCTTTTCAGCTGTGATATCCATTGAGAATTTTGTCAGGTGAGGAAGGTCAATGGAAAATCCTTACTCTTGGAGGAAATCTTGCTGTAACAATTTACAGCAGGAACTACTCAGAGCATAACCCCTTTAGAGTTAACTTAGTCTACTAACTGCAGGCCTGGCTGATTCAAAATGATATTGACCTGCATTGTTTCTGTACACCACAGTGATCACTATGCTTCCTGTATGTACTTTAGGAAAATCCAGTAAAACTGCTGGAGCAGTTGAGGGTAATAAAATCTCGTTACCGCGAGTTATCTGTGGAGGCAGATCAGATCGCCCGTGAACAAAAGGAGGCTGTGGATTTTATCCGTTCGCAACTTGCTACCACGTTTCAGTTAGTGCAGAAACTGCAAGAGCAGAGTGACCTTGAGGTAAATCGATTTAACTACTGTCTTGTAAGGTGAGCCTTGCGTTAATAGATTTAAAGTGGCTTCACTGCTTTTTGTTAAAACTAAGCTATGTTGCACTGAAAGAGAAGCTATTATTCACTGGCTTATTTGTTGATTTTTGAATTAGTTGCATGTGGTGTTTTTAAGTGGATGGTGCCCATAAACTAACTCATTGCTGTACTCGAGCATAATAAAGCTACTAACAAATTCACATGGGTAGATTGTGCCCAATGAGGCCACTTTGTCTCCATAGTACAGACCTAGTGTTGTAAATATGGAGAGCTTGTTGGCTGCAACCAAGGCTTCAAGAACCAACGCTTCAAAGCACCAAAGGGAGCAAGATATGTTTGTTCTTTTAAAACTGATAAGAACAGGCTTCAGCCAAGTTCAGTTATTACTCTTCCCTGTGTTTGCTATTGCATTCAGTTAGGGTGGAAGTGGGAATACTTTAAATAGTATCCTTTCCCTAATCTGAGGAAGAATCTTGGCCTGTTTCTTTGTGGCTGGTCTCCTTTTTCACATTCCACTTTAGTTTTATTTTTTGCCCACCTCTGGGAAGGCCCTGTAACGGAGATTTGTTCCACAGTTCCTGCAAGGTTGGGTCTCCATCCATTCACTCTGCAGTGGGGATGTCATACATTAAAGCGACCACTTTAAAACATCTCAGTGAAGTTCTGAAACATTTCATTCACTGACTGCTGAGGTAGGCGAGTGAGCTGAGCTCTCTCAAAGCTCAACAATACCGATGTTACTGAGATTCTTGTGTTGCCTTAACAGTGGTTAGGAGTTTTTGCTGAATGCCAAGAGAATAAAATGGTTGGTTTTGCTTCTTATATTGAAAACAACAGATGCAAAAGCTATGAATGATGGAAATCTAAAGCCAAAAATTGAGATGCTGGAATGGTTTACCAGAGCTCATTTTATTTGGGAGAGATCCCTCATCAGTGGTCCAAACAGAAGTCTTGTCATTTGTTCTGAAGGGACCACGTAAAATATTTCTTTAAGATCATAAATCATCGAATCCGTACAGTGTGTGAGCAAGCCCTTTGGCCCAACAAGTCCATGCCGACCCTCACAGCATCCCACCCAGACCCGTCCCCTTATAACTCACCTGATCTACATATCCCTGAACACTACGGGCAATTTTCCATGGCCAATCCACCTAACCTGCACGTTTTTGGATTGTGGGAGGAAACCAGAGTACCCGGAGAAAACCCGTGCACACACTGGGAGAGCGTGCAAACTCCACACAGACGTTCCACCCTCGGGTGACTTGAACCCTGGTGTCTGTGAGGCAGCAGTGCTAACCACTGAGCCACCGTGCTGCCCCCATTACCTTTTATCCTTTGATTCTTCTATGGCATGTGGGCATCACTGGCAAGGCCAACATTTTGTTGCTGATTGCTAATTTCCCTTGAACGGAGTGGTTTACTTGGCCATTTGAGGGCGGTTAAGAGTCTACCATGTTGCTTTGGTTCTGAGTCATGTACAGTGTAGGCCAGGTGAATATGACAGATTTCCTCCCTGAAGGGACATTGGTTTAAACAAGTGGATCTTTATGACAATTGATGATAATTGTCATGGTCACCATCACTGAGACTAACTTTCAATTCCTGATTTATTAAGTAGAAGGTTGAGAGGAGATCTAATAGAAACTTACAAGATAATGCATGGCTTAGAAAGGGTGGATGCTGGGAAGTTGTTTCCGTTAGGTGGGGATACTAGGACCCGTGGGCACAACCTTCGAATTAGAGGGGGTCAATTTAGAACGGAAATGAGGAGACATTTCTTCAGCCAGAGAGTGGTGGGCCTGTGGAATTTATTGCCACGGAGCGCAGTGGAGGCCGGGACGTTGAATGTCTTCAAGGCAGAGATTGATAAGTTCTTGATCTCGCAAGGAATCAAGGGCTACGGGGAGAGTGCGGGTAAGTGGAGTTGAAATGCCCATCAGTCATGATTAAATGGCGGAGTGGACTCGATGGGCCGAATGGCCTTACTTCCACTCCTATGTCTTATGGTCTTAAGTAAAATGAAATTCCACTCAGTGCTGTGGTGGTATTTGAACATTTGTTTCAGAGCATTAGCCTGGGCTGTTCGATTATAACTCCAGTGACATTGTCACGATGGCATCATGTGCGGACCAGCTCTCCAACCCACCACCCCCACCCCCACCTCTCCAATCCAACAAAAGCCTTGGTATGCTGTGCACTTCCTGCATTTTTGTGTTCTATTGATCTTGGTCTGTTGGTTTATGCAAGCTAATCTGAAACGGAGTTCTCAATTGCTAGTGAGATTTTGTTGTGGGTGCTGATGTCTTTTTAACGTACTCCCTGCTGTTCATCTGTAGTCGGCTCATCAGCTTATGGTGCAGTTACAACCAACTAATTTTTGTTCTCCAGTTTTGTCCACTCACTGACGATGAGCAATGGGCTTTGCAGAAGGTTCTGAAATCTGAGGTGTTGGCTGGAGCAGGTCCTTGTGAGGTATGTTGTGTTTTACTACTGTGCCTTTCTAAATTGTATTCACTTGTGCCATTATATGATTTGGGTGTACGTGGACTTGAGCAAGAGGAAATTGAAACTTCGGAGCATTGACGACTTGGAGTGGGTGAGTAGGTGACAGATGCAGTTCACTGTTTGAAGAGAGAACGTACAGTTTTCTAGGCTTTATTAATAGGAGCTTTGAGTACAATGGCAGACAGGTTATGCTGAAATTATAAAGAGTTCTAGTTATACCTTGGCTGAAGTACTGTATGCCATTCCAAGCACTGCATGTTTGGAAGGATGTGAATGCGTTGGAGAGAATGCAGAAGAAGTTTGAGAATGATTACACAGAAAATAGAATATAGAAGCAGGAGGAGGCCGTTCGGCCTGTTGAGCCTGCTCTGTCATTCATCACAGTCATGGTTGATCATCCAACTCAATATCCTAATCCTGCTTTCTCCCCCTAACCTGTGATACCATTTGCCCCAAGTGCTATATCTAGCCGCCTCCTTGAGTAGATTCAATGTTTTGGCATCAACTACTTCCTGTGGTAATGAATTCCAGGGATAAGAGAGGTTATGAAGACAGACCGGAGAATTTGGGACTGTTCCTGTTGGCGAGAGAATGCGAAGAGGAGACCTGATAGAAGTTTTCAAAATTATGATGTGGAGATGCCGGTGTTGGACTGGGGTGGACAAGGTTAAAAATCACTCTTTCAATTCCTCCCACTTCCTACAGACAAAGGGGGTAGCCATGGGTACCCGCATGGGCCCAAGCTATGCCTGCCTCTTTGTAGGTTACGTGGAACAATCCCTCTTCCGTACCTACACTGGCCCTAAACCCCACCTCTTCCTCCGTTACATTGATGACTGCATCGGCACCACCTTGTGCTCCTACGAGGAGCTCGAACAGTTCATCCACTTCACCAACACCTTCCACCCCAACCTGAAGTTCACCCGGACCATCTCCAACACTTCTCTCTCCTTCCTGGACCTCTCTGTCTCCATCTCGGGTAACCACCTAGAAACCGATGTCCATTTCAAGCCCACTGACTCCCACAGCTACCTGGAATACACCACCTCCCACCCACCTTCCTGCAAAAATGCCATCCCCTATTCCCAATTCCTTCGCCTCCGTCGCATCTGCTCCCAGGATGAGACATTCCACTCCTGTACATCTCAAATGTCCTCATTCTTCAAGGACCGCAACTTCCCCCCCCCCACAGTGGTCGAGAACGCCCTTGACTGTGTCTCCCGCATTTCCCATAACACATCCCTCATGCCCCGTCCCCGCAATAATAACCAAAAAAGAATCCCCCTCGTCCTCATGTACCACCCCACCAACCTCCGGATCCAACGCATCATCCTCTGACACATCTGCCATCTGCAATCAGACCCCACCACCAAAGACATTTTTCCCTCCCCACCCTTATCTGCCTTCCGGAGGGACCACTCCCTCCGTGACTCCCTTGTCCGCTCCACACTCTCCTCCAGCCCCACCACACCCGGCACTTTTCCCTGCAACCGCAGGAAGTGCTACACCTGCCCCCACACCACCTCCCTCACCCCAATCCCAGGCCCCAAGAAGACTTTCCACATCAGGCAGATGTTCACCTGCACATCCGCCAATGTGGTATACTGCATCCGCTGTACCCGTTGTAGCTACCTCTACATCAGGGAAACCAAGTGGAGGCTTGGGGACCGCTTTGCAGAACACCTGCGCTCAGTTCGCAACAAACAACTGCACCTCCCAGTCGTGAACCATTTCAACTCCCCCTCCCATTCCTCAGACGACATGTCCATCCTGGGCCTCCTGCAATGCCACAGTGAAGCCACCCGAAGGCTGCAGGAACAGCAAATCATATTCAGCCTGGGAACCCTGCAGCCCAATGGCATCAATGTGGATTTCACAAGCTTCAAAATCTCCCCTCCCCCAACCGCATCCCAAAACCAGCCCAGCTCATCTCTGCCTCCCTAACCTGTCCTTCCCCTCACCTATCCCCTCCTCCCACCTCAAGCCCCACCCCCATCTCCTATCTACTAACATCATCCCACCCCCTTGACCTGTCCGTCCTCCCTGGACTGACCTATCTCCTCCCTACCCCCCTACCTACACTCACCTTTACTGGTTCCATCCCTGCCTCTTCGACTTGTCTGCCTCCCCTCCACCTATCCTCTCCTCTATCCATCCTCTATCCGCGTCCCCCTCTCTCCCTATTTATTTCAGAACCCTCTTCCCCTCCCCCATTTCTGAAGGGTTTAGGCCCGAAACGTCAAGTTTTCCTGCTCCTATGATGCTGCTTGACCTGCTGTGTTCATCCAGCCCCATGCTTGTTATCTCGGATTCTCCAGCATCTACAGTACCTTTTATCTCTGATCATGTCAATTTTTTTTTCTGACAGGAACCTTGTGCAGGATCTCCAGAATCACAGAAAGTGAAAGGTTGGTGTGCAGCAAAATGTAATTAAGGAAAATCAGATGCTTTCTGAACGCTATCTTTCCAATTTGACCTGACTCTTTGTAGGTCACAGCTGAGACTTGATTGATTGAGGTTTTCTCCCAAAATCCAATAGAACAGTTAGTGAATGGCAATTATAGGAGCATAAGACTGAAAAAAATAAAATTAGGCCCTGCAGGCTTCCCATTGCCATTCAATAAAGTCATGGTTAATTTAGTTATGGTTGCTACCCCACTTTTCTAACCGTCACACAACTGTAGAATTCTATGTCAAAATTCTGTTTAACTTGGCCTTGCATAAATTCAATGACAGAGCCTTCGCTATTTTTTTGGAGGAAGAGAATTCTACCACTATCTACCCTGCTGAGATCCTGAGGGGCTGATACATTTTAATAAGATCACCTCTTGTTCTTCTAAACTTGAATGGTACAAACCCAGCATGTCCAATTTTTCTTAATAGGATAATCTCATCCCAGGAATGAATTGAGTGAACCTTCTCTGAACTGCTTCTGACACGGTATATCCTTTTCTAAATAAAGAATTAGACCGCTGAAGTGGTTTTCTGTTCTCTCTGCTCTGGATTCCAAATTTGGAACTCGTTTATAGGGCTACAGAGATACAACTGGTGAATGAGATTAGCTGGATAGCTCTTCTAGGAGCCAGTATAGACACAGTGGGTCAGATTGTTGCCTTCTATATAGTAAAATTATATGGTTCTACAGATAATTCTCTTCAGAGATCTGCAAATCTGGTGTTGACCAGCAACTGCCTGATCAGTGTGACTTGTTTATTCTCACAATTTAGCGAGCCAAACCTGACTTCTGTTCTTTGTCTTCCAATTAAGAAATATGTCACAGAATGGTATGTGATTGGACTGAGTGTAGAGTGTTGGCAAAATGTATTGGATATTCTTGGCAGTTTGGTGCAGATAATAACAGAGCAAAAACTAGAAATAAAATATAGGCGGTGACTTAAGAATTTTGTTGTCGGCTTTCTAGTTTTACTTCAGTTGCCTCAACACTGACATTCGCAGAGTATGTAGCATCTGTGACTCCATAATTTAGTAAAATTTACTGTATTGCTCATGAAATGTGAAATAATCCAACTTCTTTAGTTCATCATCTTGCCATACCGCCAGGTGAAAATACTTTTGTGGCTGTTGTAAAATAGAACTTCAGTTTGAACTTCACTGAAGCTCTGCAAGTTAAATACTTTATCACCTCTTTTAGTGACTATTTTTCAGAATAGCAAGTTTCCTTATGCAGAAATTGAATGATCACTTTGGTACTTGGTTGAGGGAGAAGTGTTGGACCAGAGATCAGGGGGACATCCTTCTCAAGTAGATCCCATGGCACAATTTTAATGTGTACAAGGGCACAGGACCAGGCGCTGTGATTTTAAATCTGTGCTTGATCACTCTGACATAGTGTGCTGAGACTTCTAAAATAAGTTAACTTATTTTTGTTTTTAAAAATTAACTCTACAAATTAGTGAATAACAGCTTATCCCTTTTCATTTAAATGTGTTAATCAGGGTAAAAGAACAGGTCATGAAATGTTCTTAAACATTCGCACGGTACTAATGACCTTTTAGCTTCATAATCAGTGAATTCATCTCAAATGATACAATGGTCATTCATTACATTTTCTGCATTACAAACACTGATCAACTGTTGTTTTTAATTAACTGTAAACTATGTCACTTGTGTTTCAGTTGAGTTTCAGCCAGTCACTGAGAAGATGTTCATGTCTGTACCACAAAGCGTGAGGCAAACTGTGAAACTTGCTGAGTTGAACACGTTTTATCAGCAACTCTTTGATCACTTCATAAGCAACAAAAATAGGTAAGGGTGCAACTCCTGATGGTAAACCTGGATGAATTTTTTAATCTTTCAGTCACCATTGATGACTCCGGGAAGAGTGCATTGGAAGATACCGTGTCTACAGTGAAGTCCTTTGCCTTTAGCTGAATGTTGGAACTGCTGAGGAAGTAAAATCAGGGATCTGTAGGCTTGGTATTTCTTGAGCAGATCCAATGAGTTTTTAATTAGGCTGTCAGAATGTTTCTGTTTGCTCTTTCAGCAGTCGCATCTGACATTGGCAGTTGCTGATTTTCGTCCTAATAGTTTAGAGGTTGTTATCTCTCCCATTTCTGTATCATTACTATCTGACAGTTTTAGTCATCTTGTGACAGTTACTTGATTTGCTGTAGCTGCTTGCTTAAGAAGTCAAACATTTCATAATCAGTCTGTTTTATATTTGTATCCCGATTAAACCTGTTAACTTTGCAGCACTGAATGAATTTCTAAGCTTTTACTTAACTCTAGTATGGCGTACAACAGCAATTTGATCAGTGGCCTTTATTTACATGTATAGGGAAAAAACAAAATCTGACTTCTACTCCTCGTATCACAACACTGTGTGCTTGCAAGGCCCTTCAGCCAGAGTAGGTTGATCTGAAGCAGGAAAATATGCAACAGCACTTGTTGTATACACAATTGGTGTATAGGTGTACTTGGCTGGAATCCAAGCCTTACCTCACTCCTTGTGCGTTGCTCTATGTTCTAAGCAGCAATGGAGCAGCACTTGAGGGCTTTGTAGAATACGACTGTAGAAATGATACAGCACAGAAGGGGGTCCATGCTGACCCAGAGATGCCCAGATGCCCTTTCTGATCCCATCTTGCTGCACGTGGCCCATAGTCCTGCACCTTAAAGCTGTTAAGGTGATAATCCACTTTCAAGGATTCAAACTCCCCCAACACTTCCCCTCTCGTTATGATTATTTTGTCCAATATTTCACACTGCTCCTCTTGGATTACTACATCCACATCATCCCTTTGAATACAGAGATACAAAATTCATCTAAGATTCTTCCCTATCCTCTGCATCTTCATACAAGTTTCCTTCATCTGTAGGACCCACTTTTTCCTTAACTGTCCTCTTGCTCATTATGTCCAGGTAAATTTATATTTGGGTTTTCCTTAACGTATTTTTATAATCAGCCTGATCTGAGATGTTATTACACCCCTCTGGAGCAGGTGGGACATGAACCCAGTCTAGGGTTTGGGACACTACCATTCACCGCAAGAGGACCCCTATATAATCAAGTACATTGTCCCTTCTCAGGAGAAGCTTCTGAATGCATGCTTTAACACCTCTCTGGTACAGGCAGGACTCGAAGGCCAGTTGCCTGGTTCAGAAGCAGCGACACTTAGTGCAGCAGCTCAACAGCTTGCTTGCTAATACTTTTTCTCACGCCCTCTCCTTAATTTCCTTTTTTTATTTTAAACTTGATCCTGTACTTTCTGTACTCCTGTAGGCTATTTGCATATTGAGTTTTTTTTTGTGACTATCGTAAGCACTCTTGTTCAATCTTGCTCTGTAATAATGTCAACCATGGGGGTCTAGACTTGGCAGTACCATTCTTGTGTTTGATGGCGACATATAGTCATAGAGATATAAGCATGGAAACACACCCTTCGGTCCAAGCCAACCAGATATCCTAAATTAATCTAGTCCCATTTGCCAGCATTTGGCCCATTTCCCTCTAAACCCTTCCTATTCATATACCCATCCAGATGCTTTTTAAATGTTGTAATTGTGCCAGCCTCTACACCTCCCTCGTGGTAGCTCATTCCAGACATGCAGCACCCTCTGCATGAAAAAGTTGCCTCTTAGGTTCCTTTAAAATTTTTCCCCCTCTTACCTTAAAACCTATGCCCTCTAATTTGAACTCCCCTACCCTGGGGAAAAGACCTTATCTATTTACCCTATCCATGCCCCTCATGATTTTATAAACCTCAATGAGGTCACCCCTCAGACCTCTGACCCTCGAGAGAAAATAGCCCCAGTCTGTTTGGCTTCTCTTTATAGCTCAAGCCCTCCAACCCTGGCAACGACCTTGTAAAACTTTGCTGAACCCTTTCAACATCCACTCAAAAGCAGGGAGACCAGAATTGAATGCAGTATTCCAGTAGTGGCCTAACCAATGTCCTGTACGGCTGCAACGTGACCTCCCAAGTCCTATACTCAATGCATTGACCAAAACAGGCAAGCAAAACCAAATATAAGATAACAAGCATGGGGCTGGATAAACACAGCAGGTCAAGCAGCATCATAGGAGCAGGAAAACTTGACGTTTCGGGCCTAGACCCTTCATCAGATGAAGGGTCTAGGCC
>JAHRHZ010000066.1:24626531-24680339 GCA_024137785.1 Ginglymostoma cirratum | reverse complement strand
TCATCAGATGAAGGGTCTAGGCCCGAAACGTCAAGTTTTCCTGCTCCTATGATGCTGCTTGACCTGCTGTGTTTATCCAGCCCCATGCTTGTTATCTCGGATTCTCCAGCATCTGCAGTACCTTTTATCTGTGAAGCAAAACCAAATGTCGCCTTTACTGTATAAGAACTGAAAGATCTGTGGATGCTGTAAATCAGAAACAAAAACAAGTTGCTGGAAAAGCTCAGCAGGTGGTCTGACAGCATCTGTAAAGAGAAATCAGTTCAGGTCCGGTGATCCTTAGAACTTCCTCAGTTCTTAGGAAGGGTCACTAGACCCGTAATGTTAACTCTTGATTTCTCTCTACAGATACAGCCAGATCTGCTGAGCTTTTCCAGCAACTTGTTTTTGTTCCCTCCGGGTTTTCCGGTTTCCTCACACATCCAGAGATAGCAGGCTAGGTGGATTGGCCATGCTAAATTGCCTGTAGTGCTCAGGGTTGTGTAGATTAAGTGGATTATAGGGGGCTGGGTCTGGGTGGGATACTCTGAGGGTCGATGTGGACTTGTTGGGCCAAAGGGCCTGTTTCCACGCTGTAGGGATTCTATGAAAGTCAAAACAGTATGTATCCAGTTTCCATTGTATATTTGTCTTGCTTTTTTTCCATTCCTCCCAACCTTGGCAGAGTGGAATAAGGAATGGAATTTTCCATTGGGTTCACACAATGATGCCTTTTGCCACTGTTGGTAAGGTTGAAGACAGATTCATGTGCTCAAGAAGTTGACATTGTTACAAATTTAAGAATATAAAATATTATAACAAGTTTTTTTTACAACTTGTACTGTCACTAACTTTCCTTTAATTTGAAGCCCTTGAAAGGAAATACCTCCAGATTATCCAGAAAATAAGGTTCTATGGTTGTCCTCTAACCAAAATCGTTTGATTGGTTCAAAGATATCAATCCAACTCACGACCTCCATATGTCACATTCCTGTGGTTAGACTGGGAGTATTTTTTTGGAGTTTTAACTGTGCCTGAATCTCAGTCAAGTATGCAAGTGGCTTCTTGTCTGCTTTTTGTCATTTATTGCCTTCAAAAATTAAGGGAAAGCTATGATTGACTGTATCCCTGGATTGTTTTACATTTAGTTTATTTTCTTTCCAGTTCTGCGCTGAGTGTGATGCAGATGAACAAACTCAACATGAAAGCAACTGAATCAAAGTTAAAAACATTAAAAGCTCTTGAAATCCTTCAACTAGACAAAAAAGGACGAGTCCAGCTTTCCACTAAACACTCATAAATGCTGACTGGGTTCTCTCACTTGGACCTTGCATAGAGAGGAGTGTAACATCCTTTTGCTAACTGTCTTGTTCGGAGATTTTTGAACCTTAAGATGCAGGTTTAAGATCTTTGGATTGTTAATTGAAAATGAGCATGAAACCATCTGGAAACTGCAACAGTTGAAGTTCTTTAACTTGAGGTCTAGCATGCTGTTTTCAGTTGTGACCTTTGCTGTGCATCAGGAGCTGGTCTTCCTAAAGTGCTGGACTCAAAAGACAGAGACCATGTCAAGAGATCACTTTAATCGGCAACAGAATCAAATGCCATATTTTCTTCGCTTTTCAAGGCTATTGGTTCTGGACTTTGTTTTACAATGAGAGCAACTGATCAATGGAGATAGGTAACTTTACCTTTGGTTGTGTTAAATCACCTAAAATGGTTGCAACATAAAAGTGGTGGATTTGCACCTGGGGAGTGTTCCCTTGTCCACCCCAAACAAAGTCGGATAAGTTGAATCTAAGCTGGGAGAGATGCTGTATGTTGGACAATGAAAATTCCATCTGAGCAGCTTTTAACTCCTATTAGCCACCTTCAAAGTATTTATCTTGCCCTGTCTTGAAGTTGCCTGCCCCTTGCCCATACTATTGGAGATTTTGTTTGGAAAAAAAGAGTAGATATTGCACTTTTACTGATGTCGTTGTTTGGTAATTTGTGTGGAGGAAATTATACAACATATTGTCACTTCCTAGTTCATAGAACCTTGTGTACAGTCTAACTTTTGCTTAAGTCTTTGTTTGATTGGTCTGAAGGTGTGAAGTTAGGAGACTGAGTTGAAATTAAATTCTGTATTTGACTATCTTGAAGCCAACAGAGGAAACAAGCAAAGATTTCACTCTGAAAAGATTCTTTGTACTGATCTATCCTGCTGTTTTTGTATAATTACATGAACATTGAATAAGCTAACTGGTCAATTTTTGATGTTCAATAAAGTGAAATAAGGTTGTTACGGGTTTTCGTCCTAGCTTTTAGTTAAGGATGGCTGTAATGGAGAATTGAATATTCGCCATTTTGAATCTGGCTACACAGTTTACTACAAACACAAGTTAGTTACAGATCAGTGGTAATGGAAGAGGCCTTACTGTTGCTCATTGACCCAATATTAAACCATGTTTATTTTTTAGTGCCTATGGGAAAAGAGAAAATGAGTGATGGTGATGGGATGTGGGTTTACAGCCACAATTCAATGTAGAAATGACTTCCTATCTTGCACCTGGCAAACACTGGAGTTATAGCACTTCCTTAATGCAATCTGTTAACACCGCTTCCCGTAAAATCCCTGGTATAAAATTCAAATTTCATTTTATCCTTTTTGTTTTTCTTGTATTGCTGATTTTTGTCTATTAAACTGTGCATCCTTATGCTCTCTGTCTCTGTCCACTACTGTTCTCACTCGTCAGTGGTTTCTGCAGTCCATAGCTTCATTTTATGTATTACGTGTCAATATCCAGATTATCAGTTAAATGTTAATAGGAGAGGTGTGGGATACATTCACATACATCTAGCATAAATGAGATGCATTGAAGGACTAACCAGTCCACATATATTTTTAAAAGTCTGTACTGTGGGTTGTTTAGGGGTTTTAAGTTTTATGTAGAATAGCTTGGTCTCAAATTCATAAGATATTTTGAAAAGTGAGTTTGCTCCAGTGATATTCAGCTGCTAAGATCACTTTCAAGATGTCTTCCCACAACTTTTAAGTGAGGAATGTTGCCCCATGTCCGCACCTTGGAAAGATAGCATATAATGTAGTGTGGAGATGGTGGCGTTGCCGATGTGTCGTTAAAAGTCTATTTGGTTCATTAATGTCTCTTAGGGAAGGAAATCTGCTAGACTTCTGACTCCAGACCCATAGCAAACTGACTGACTCTTAACTGCTCCCGTGGAAATTAAGAATGGGCAACATGAGTGGTGAATCTATGGAACTCACTGCCACAGAAGACTATGGAGGTGAAGTCACTGAGTGTATTTAACATAGGTTTTTGATTAATAAGAAGATTGAAGGTTTGAGGGAGAAAGCAAGAGAATGGGGATGACGAACATACAACCATGATCAAACGGCAGAGCAGACTTGATGAGCTGAGTGGCCTACTTCTTCTCCAATATCATATGGTCTTGTATGTTGCCTACGCCAGTGACATCCCATCAATAAATTTAAAAACACTTATGAATGCAGAAAACAACCAATTGGAAAGAAGTAGTAAAGGTAGGCCAGTAAGAAGGAAAAAAACCTGGGAATAGTCCAAAGTCATTCAGCCCTTCAGTCTGTGCTGCTACTTGCTTGGATCATGCCTTCTCTATTTTAACTATTCTGCCTGCACAGGTCAAGAGTCTCAGATGCCACTTATTTTTCTGTATTGCAGTTGGGGAGATAGAGTAAAGAATTTCCTATTTTCACTCTAAATTTAAAGACTGGGAACCCAGAACGATGGGACAATCAAAGGATAGTTCCTCAATGTATCCATCAGATCATTAAAAGTCTTGATTAAATCAGCTTTTGCTCAAAAATTGGTTAAGGCACATCACAGATGTTATTTTAGTGTAGATACAAATATAATGTGCTGATTTCTAAGTTTAACAAACCTGTGATGCCATTCATAATCTGGACCAAGTAGAATGTTTAAACACTTGTACTAAATTTATTATATTTGGTAATAATTGAAAAATCTTTGTAAAGGTATCTTGAGGATACAGCACATCGGACAACATAGTGTATTTTGTAATTTCTTGAACTGCAATTCCTCCTTGTGGAATTTAGTTTCAAGTCCTGGTTTATTCCAAGATGATGACCCTGCCAAAACAAATCATAGGTGAGATATTGCATTAAACTAATTCCTGAAGATCCACTGGTGTTTGCCATTCTATCTTCTAATTCATCCCCTTAAGATTCCATATGTCTAGATGTAATGTATTCTTCATGTTGACATCATTGTATTTTCCCTCACCTACCCACTTTTCTGTATGTCTGATTATAAAAGTTTCTCATGCACTAATAGTTATAAAAATTATCACTGGCTGTACGTGTTTTCCTTAATAAAATTAAAATCTAAAATTGTGGGCATACCGTTGTATGATTGCAATTGTGTTGGTGCTATACATTGTGTAATTTTCCTGTCATTGTTGTGTTTGGTAAATGACTGTTCTGTGGAGATGGGACGTTTTAAAGCTGCAAAGTTAGAGCTACTGTACTATGTAAAAACTAATCCTTCTGGAATGGCTGATTTACAATAAGTGAGTTGAGGATGTTCAACTGGATGACTAATTTGCAGTTTGACATGTGGAGACAGCTTTGCCTGCTAAAGAAAGCCAAGAAGATGAAGAACAGAAATGGAGCAAGATATATCTTGCTCCATGAAGCAACTTGTTTCTTGGCCTGTGTTTTGGCAGAAAGCCATACCTGTGAGGCTGGTTCCAGTTTGCTCTCTGGATCTGATTTCTATTGGAACTTTCTTCACTAAGGCCACCTGAAAATAAAGTGATAAATAAGGTTGCACAGCTTCTGGCTTCTACAGATATCAAACTACTTGCAGCTGCTGGTAAGGGGCAAACTTAACTGAATTTAACCAATGACCCATCTTTGCATGAAACTGTGCTAGCTCAAAAGCAAAAGGTATGCATTGATCATTTTCAATTCCACTTAGCTGGTGCAGGCTAGCATTCACAGCCTTGAACTGAGTGGCTTGGTCAGCTAATTGAATGTCGTTAAGAGTCAACCACACTGTGGGTCTGCAGTCATGTGATGGCCAGGTGGTTTAGGACAGCAGATATCCTTCTCTATAAGGCATTAGTGAAAAAGATGGGTTTCTAACAATCTGATGGTTGTGTGTCACCAGCATAGATACTAGCATTCCCAGATTTTTGGTGGGGATTTAACTTGCGTTTCTAGAAATTAGTCCAGGTCTTGGAATCCAGTAACATAGCTATGTTGATTTGTAGGTTGTTGCCATTAATACAGATTAGCTATCAGTAATGTTTTTTTTTCCAATGCTTTAACTGTGAAATCCCATGAAATTGATCTATTTGGTGTCTTTTTTTCATTTCATGCAATGTATGTATGTGTCTGTCTGTCTGTCTGTCTAGGCCAGCATTTACTGTCCTTGGGACGGTGATAGCGAGCTGCCAACTCTGTTTACAAATCCTGTCATGTCTTCAATTGACAGTACCTTCTTAATTTAACTGCTTAATTCTTAGAAAATAACTGTGATCATGTCTTTATGATCATGTCTGGAAGTCTCCCAGCTTCCTTTATTCATATCTTACTTGCAGGAGCAACTGAAGCACCAGTTCTTGATGTTCTGCTGTCCGAGATACCCTGTGTTTCTCCCTCAGCAGTTGAAATATTGGCATGATTTCCGTTAGCGAGGCATTCTTCTTTCTGTGATACACTGTCAACATTGCCAGTAACACATCATAATCTTACTATAGACGTATAGAGTACTGCATACCATACGTAAAAAGACCAAAATGCAAATAAATCCAAATACTCTGGTCATGGAATTAATTTGGAGCTTAATGTAAAGCCAAACACCAGGTTAACAATTAGCACCATTAAGTGATGTGTACCAATTCCTATTTCAGACTAATTATTCACAATGGCTTAGTTCTTCAATGTTAACTATTCAAAGCTCTGCATTCTATCTCTGTGATCTCTTGCAACCTTGCATTCCATTGTGCACCCTCTGCTCTTTTGATTCTACTGTTTCTCATTCCTGTCGCTAGTTGAGCTTTTAGTCATTAACCCCCTAAACACTGGAATGCTTGAACTTGATTAACATATGCATAGTATTTGGAATAAAATACATGAATTAACAGCATAATTTAATGGGTATGATCTTATAGCCATTACAGAGACATGGTTACAAGGAGATCAAAGCTGGAAACTACAGATTCAGGAGTATGTGACTTTTTGAAAAGATAGGCAGGCAGGAAAGGGTAGTAAGGTAACATTGTTAGTACAGGATGGAATAAATATAATAGCAAGAGATGACGATAAACTTGCAAGCATGAGCAAGACTGAATAGCAAGAGCTGGGTTGCTAAGTATAATCAGGGCTGAGATGGACTCTTATTCAGTGAGGAATTCGAGTTATAAGGAAAATGCATGAAAATGGAGTTGAAGATTCAGATTAGCCTTGGTCTCACTAAATGGCAGAGCAGATTCCATGGGCTGAATGCCCTAATTCTGCTCCTCTTATGGTCTTATGATTAAAAATTTACTGCACCGGTATTTCAAACCTGTACATCAATGTGATTGTAGACACGTTAAATCAAATTAAACCACTGCTGTAGTTTCAGAAGCTCTACTCATTGAATCTTGGACTCATGTAGAGCTTGCCTGCACCTTAACCTCAGTCCTTTGGTTCCCTTTATCTAAGGAAAGGTAGCAGTCCACAGGTAGTTCACCAGCTTGTTTCGTGGTATGGAAGAATCTTATAAAAGAGTTTGAATAGGTTAAGATTGTACTCATTGGGGTTTAGAAGAATTAGAGGAGATCTTACTGAAGTTTATAAGATTCTTGACAGGTTAAATGTGGAATGGTTGGAGTGTGGGAGCAGAGGGCATAACCTCAGAAACAGTCACCACTTTTTAACAGATAAGTAAGTTGTTCTCCCAGTGGTGAATCTATGGAATTCTTAACTGGAGATGGCTGTTAACAATAGGTTGTTAAGCATGTTCAAGGCTGAGATAGACAGATTGTTAATCAGTAAGGAAATCTAGAGTTACGGGGAAAAGGTCGGAAAGTGGAATTGAGGATGACCAAATCAACCAATGATGATCTCATTGAATAGGCTGAATAGACAACTTCTGCTTCTACATCTTTTCGCCTCATCTCAGGAACAATAAAGATCACAGACAGTGAGGGTGAATCTTTTATTACATGGATTAATACTCCCCTCCACTGAAGCACACCATGCAGTCCTGTTTTGTAAGTTACAATAACAATTTGATGTCCATAATAACACTGTAACCCATTGTGGCTTCACTGACAATCTTGTTCCTATTCAGGATGTAATGAAAGGGGTGAGAACACACCTCCCTCATATTACCCAGAAAACAGTAGTTGAAATTCACACCTCTTCATGAATGTGGCTGCAGCAATTGATCTACCTTAAGTCCTTTCCTCCATCTGAATTATCTGTACTTGTCTGCATATTGTTTATTTGTTCCTGTGGCTGATGTTGCAATTCCAGTATCTCCTCTAGAACACCATCCAACGTAGAATGAGCTCTAATGAAAACCACAAATTTCACTTAAAATAGTTTATCACAATTACAACTTTCGGTGCTACTTTATTGGGAAACTCCATGAACATTTTCATCATCCTTTTCTTAAAAAAAAAAAAATTAAAGTTAGTTTAAATTTAGTGAGTAATGGAGGTGCCTGTGAAGCTATGACACAGCCACGTAGGTGGACTGAATATGTTCAAAGTATGATGGGCTTTGAGTAGAATGGATATGGGCAAATTTCCAGCTCCCCACTGTGAACTGACACAGTTTAACAAAGTGCAGAGTTGTCAGCTATACCGTACAGATGGCTGATATGGGAAGAAAATACTAGTGCAATATAGGGCATCCTTCAGCAGTTGGATTAAGGCAGTTTGCTGGGATAGAACAGATGGGAAATACTTTTCCGGTGTGATCTAATTGTATGAATTAGCAGTGCAGAGCCTTGCTGCTGTACTGCAAGGTGGCCTGCTTCCTATGTTCACAATTTTTTTTTTGGTGACAAAGATCCTGCCTCACTAGTGGCAAGAGTGTTTTGAGAGCTGAATTAATTGCAGAAAAGTGTTGTATTTTATTAAGGAGAAAATGAATCTTAGAAATAAATCAATTAAGTTTTTGGTAAAGTGATATGGTCTAGAAAGTGGGGAAGAGCTGTAAAAGAAATAAAACAGATGCAGTGCTGCCACTTGAATACATGGAATGTTGGCGTGCTTTGTTTCTCTACCTCTCAGTTTCTTCCAAGGATTTCTGTAGGCTGCACCTTTCCCAGTCACTGGAATGTTCCAGCATGTCTTGAGTTGCTTCTTGTGTCCCCTCTTGCATAGCCTCATCCTCTTTCTGATTCTTTGCACACATCTGAACAATCTCTCCTGATGTTATTCCCTCTGACATTTGATCCACCTTTCCTACTGGAAAAAAAATTCTGATTTTAGGACCCTGCACCATGATGAACCCACTTATTAGATAATTGTTTACATATTTAAACTAAGGACTAAATAGGAAACACTTGCTGTTAACTCTTACATATCATGTTCTGTTTATGAATAATAAAAATAAATTACAAATGTCAGGAATTGAAAATGAAACACAATTGGGAGGCGACTGAAAGGGTGATGGAAGAGCTGGGTCTTCACGTTATTTTACAAGGGAGATGTAATTATTAGGAGATTTACCAAAGACCTTCAGAGTGTGGGCATGATTAAGAACATATGCTGCCATCAAAAAAAGAAGCTGCACAACAGAGGGAGTGAACTCCAGAAATGTAGACAGTGAAGGAGATTGGAGTGTGGCTATTAAGGGATCTAAATGGTGACAAAGATTATGATTCTCATCCCTGCTTTTGGTATACTTTCAGACTGGAAGTAATAAGAATAAATCGGTGCTCTCCTGGGTGGCCTCTCAACTTCTGTAAGCCTCAATTCTTCCAAAATGGTGCTGCCCAAGTCCTAAATTACACCATCCTCTTCATCTTTCACCTCTGTTACTGGCTACTAGTTCAGCAGAGTTTGAATTTTAAAGTTTTTATCATAGTTATTGGATCCTCATATGGTCTCGCTCCTTTCTGACCTGGCAGACTTGTAAAATCCACTGTACACTCTGCATTCCTCAACTATAATCTCCTATTCCCAAACTCTCTTGTCCTGTTTTTGGTGGTTCTACGTCAGACACTTGTCTCTCCTCCTTAAAACATAACCTGTTTGAACAAGCTTTTAGTTCCATTTTTTATCATCTTGTTTTCTGATATTCATTCCTGAATGGATGATGTCTACAATTTAAAGCATTTGGGAAGTTTTGTTTTCTGCATTATAGCTGTTCTATAAATTCATTGTTTGGTGAGGGGTGGTTAAGATTTCCACCCCATGGCAGCTCCACAGGCTTAACTGGTGCAGTGGTATACCTCAATATCTTTACCATTCCTAAACAGTTTGTCACTGATTAGCTGAACTTTTAAGGACATTGTTTTAGTTGATCAAACTCAAGACTTAATGTTTTAAAGTACTATCTCAAAGAGCTCCACTGGCACACAGCTAACAACACACTCCCAGTGACACAGGACCTCAAAATACTCCACCCCACAACCATGTCTCAAATCCCATATTCCTACTCCACACTCTGTAAATGGATAACAGGACAACCTCTCTGGTGCCTCTCCTAGTTGATGGTAAATATCACCAACTGCAACCTGACCAGGTGGTTTAGCCCAAGGTTTTAACCTGCTGTGGAACATCTGATTAACCACTTGAAGTCAGGGCAGGGGAACACAACAGACAGCTCAAATTGTGCAAGTGGCAACCCAAGTTAGACTACTGCTTACAAACTGCACTCCTGTTCTGAAAGATTCATCCCTTTTGGCATCACAATCCTTCATGCTGTGTCAGCTGAAACTGCTGAATGGATTATTCATTTTAGCACTGAACTATAGACCATTAAAAGTATGGCTCCATTTGGCCCCTCGAACCTACTCTGCCTTTCAATAGGATCGTGGCTGATTCTTCACACTCACTTTCCTGCATTTTCCCTGTAACACTTCATTCCCCAACTGATCAAGAATCTAGCTCAGCCTTAAATATAAACAAGGACTCTTGTGGGAGAATCTAAAACCAGGAATCATTTGTTACAATACAGGGACAGATAGCTGAATCATACCAGACTCTCTACCTCTGTATTCACAACACAGTGGAATTAAAACATTCAAAGGCCCTTAAAATTGACCCGAATGGTTGCTAACCAGACTTTTTGAATAACCAATCCTAGACTTTAGTGAGTAATTGATTCCAGGCTTTGGGTTTGTAGCTTAAACAAAAGACTTAACAATTTCTTAATAATACAGCAAATTTGATAAATGCATAGTTAAAAAAAGTAACCTAACTAATGCCTATGATTTAAACCCTTTAAATAACCTTTATTTTTCAACCCCATCCACACAAAAGCCAGATAGATAAACAAAGACAGATAAGGCATAAATTAAAAAGAAGAAAATAACCAAACCAGCCAGATTACTTCAGTGGTTTTCACGATGCTTTGTTCCACAGGCATCTATGATTGTTTCTTGGTTGATTTTCTGAAGATATTGATCAGTGTCACCTTTTCAGTTCATTCTGATGAAGTTTCAGTAATGCTTATTACCTTGTTACTATTGTCTGAACTTTCCCTGGCTGATAATGGAAGGTTAAGCAGGGAATTTTCAAATCTTCATGTTGTAGCATCAACAGCATGACTCCTTCTCCCCAAACACAGTCCAAAGCCAGTTCAAGCTCTGGCCTCTCCCTCATGTTGACAATCCCAGACTTGTTGGCACCAATTCCCAGGTAGTGATCTCATTAATGGCCAAACATCTGCTATCTGTTTGAGCACAAGATCTCTCTGGAGTTGAAGCATCTATGCAGCTCCTTGATCACAAACAAACCTACAATTAACTTTCAGGCCAGGCCTCAAAACAAGCAACAGCTTGTGTATCCCCCTTTTTTATTCAACACAAGCTGCTGCTCACAGTCCAAAGGTCACTTTTAAGGTCTCAGTTCACAGCTCCAAACGAAAATTGATAAATGAATAAAACAAAGATAATGAAAAATCTGTGATGATTCTAACACACTGTTTAAAAAGTTAGGATGTCCCACTTGATCAGGGAGTCATGAGTCTTTGGAACACTCTTCCTTTAAATGTGTTGGAAGCAGAAACTTTAAATATTTGTAAGGCAGAGACAGACAAATTCCTGAAAAAGTGAGGGGGTGAAAGATTATTGGGGAGTAGGCAGGAGTAATCAAATCAGCCACGACCTTAGAGAATGTCAGATCAAGAGCCCAGTAATCCACTCCTGCTCCTCATACATATATTTTTATTTAGTAACTATATATGTTAAAGGACTTAAGATGGTATATACTTGCATCTAGTCAGAAAAGGTTCTTGACTGATTCCTGGATGGATGGGTTGTCTCATGAGAAACCATTTGGTCTGAGAAGAGTGAGAGATGATCTAATTGAAACATAAATTCTGAGCAGGCTTGACAAAGTAGATGCTGAGAGGGTGTTGTATCAGAGATAATAGGTACTGCAGATGCTGGAGAATCCGAGATAACAAGGTGTGGAGCTGGATGAACTCAGCAGGCCAAGCAGCATCATAGGAGTAGGAAAGCTTGACGTTTCGGGCCTAGACCCTTCATCAGAAATGGGGGAGGGGAAGAGGGTTCTGAAATAAATAGGGAGAGAGGGGGAAGCGGATAGAAGATGGATAGAGGAGAGGATAGGTGGAGAGGAGGCAGACAAGTCAAAGAGGCGGGGATGGAGCCAGTAAAGGTGAGTGTAGGTGGGGGGTGTAGGGAGGAGATAGGTCAGTCCAGGGAGGACGGACAGGTCAAGGGGGTGGGATGAGGTTAGTAGATAGGAGATGGAGGTGGGGCTTGAGGTGGGAGGAGGGGCTAGGTGAGAGGAAGAACAGGTTAGGGAGGCGGGGACGAGCTGGGCTGGTTTTGGGATGCGGTTGGGGGAGGGGAGATTTTGAAGCTTGTGAAATCCACATTGATGCCATTGGGCTGCAGGGTTCCCAGGCTGAATATGATTTGCTGTTCCTGCAGCCTTCGGGTGGCATCATTGTGGTATTGCAGGAGGCCCAGGATGGACATGTCGTCTGAGGAATGGGAGGGGGAGTTGAAATGGTTTGCGACTGGGAGGTGCAGTTGTTTGTTGCGAACTGAGCGCAGGTGTTCTGCAAAGCGGTCCCCAAGCCTCCGCTTGGTTTCCCCGATGTAGAGGAGGCCACAACGGGTATAGTGGATGCAGTATACCACATTGGCAGATGTGCAGGTGAACATCTGCTTGATGTGGAAAGTCTTCTTGGGGCCTGGGATTGGGGTGAGGGAGGAGGTGTGGGGGCAGGTGTAGCACTTCCTGCGGTTGCAGGGATAAGTGCCGGGTGTAGTGGGGCTCTCCAGCTTGGGGACCGCTTTGCAGAACACCTCCCACCCCCCAACCGCATCCCAAAACCAGCCCAGCTCGTCCCCTCCTCCCTAACCTGTTCTTCCTCTCACCTATCCCCTCCTCCCACCTCAAGCCCTACCCCCATCTCCTATCTACTAACCTCATCCCACCCCCTTGACCTGTCCGTCCTCCCTGGACTGACCTATCTCCTCCCTAACCCCCCACCTACACTCACCTTTACTGGCTCCATCCCCGCCTCTTTGACTTGTCTGCCTCCTCTCCACCTATCCTCTCTTCTATCCATCTTCTATCCGCCTCCCCCTCTCTCCCTATTTATTTCAGAACCCTCTTCCCCTCCCCCATTTCTGATGAAGGGTCTCGGCCCGAAATGTCAAGCTTTCCTGCTCCTATGATGCTGCTTGGCCTGCTGTGTTCATCCAGCTCCACACCTTGCTGAGAGGGTGTTCCTTCTCTGTGGACAAGGAATATCTAGAGCTCTGGACACAGTTTAAAACTAAAGGGTTTCCAATTTATAATTAAGACAAGGAAGAATTTCTTCTCTCAGAGGATTTCTGCTTTTTGGAATTTTTTCCCTCAGGAAGCAGTGGAGGCTGCAACACGGAATACATTCAAGGTAGAGTTAAATTGATTTTTGATTGATAAGGAATTATAGGTGATGAGAGACAGGCAGGAAAATGGAGTTAAAATCACAATCAGATCAGCTGTGATTCTACTGGATAGTGGAGTTAGCTTGATGGGCTGAACAGCCTATTCCTACTCCTATCTGTAATGATCTTGAACTTGCATGTTGCAAATGCCTGTAGTATCCCTCAGTACCTTGTGATGGCAGTATTGGCCTTTATTCTGTTGATTCTGTGATGTGACCTTGACACAGGATTTGCAGGACAAAGAGCTTGGAGATTTGGGAGATGGAGGAGAGAGTTTATACGGTTGAGATCAGGAAGAAATTAGATTTTTCAGATCCATCTGGGTGTAACGGTGGCTCAGTGGTTACCACTGCCTCACAGTGCCAGGCACCCTGGTTTGATTCCACCCTTGGGCATGGGTGGATTGGCCATGCTAAATTGCTCATAGTGTCCAGGGATGTGCAGACTAGGTTGGTTTTCTGTGGGAAATGCAAGGATACAGGGATGGGGTAGGTCTGGGAGCAATGCTCTTCAGAGGGTCAGTGTGGACTCGATGGGGCTGAATGGCCTGCTTCGATACTGTAGCGATTCTATGATCCAACTGGAAAAGGATCTGGAACTTCAGAGTAGAAAGTACATTTTTAAACAAATCACTTCAATAATCCTCAGAACCATCTTTGATTTATAACACCCTTTTGAAAAATGGCAAATGTCTGCAGACTGAGATAAAACAAGGACAATGTGCATTTCCAGCTCATTGAATTTTCCCTTCCACCTGCTGCAGCCACAGAGGAAATCTGACAGAAGTGTTCAAATTAGCTGGAACAAACTATCCCTACTGGTTAGACAGACTTGCAGAAGCTGAGGTTTGAATGCCCTCCACCAAACCCCTCCCCACACCTACCTCCACCGCCAGACAACCACCATTCCTCCACTTCTCTGCCTACCTACTTCCACACATCCCGTCATTCTCCAGTACCTCGCTTAATCATTATTCTTCCCATGTGGAACCTAGAATGTGAATATCAAAGGGCTATTTGACTGTAGAGAGCATCAGCAGTGAAGCTAGTCTTTTCCACATGCATGGAGTAGGTATCAGTAGCCAGCATTCAGGAATTCTTGTGCTGTGGCTGATTTCAGCTCCACAACCATCTCCCGAAGACAACCTAATTCCAAATGTACTTGTGATTCAGCCTGTGTCCTGTCTGATTTGTGCATCTCCAAAACTAAATATTTTATTAATTCTCGGAATGTGGGGTAGAGGTGTGAGCACAGGATTTCCATGTTGAAGGAGTGGTGATGTATGTTTAAATCAAGATGGTGTGTGACTCCACAGGGGTGTTTCTATGCACCTGCTGCTCTTGTCCTTCTTTATTAATGTAGGTGGTGAGTTTGCGAAGTGCTGCATCAGTTGTAGATGGTATGTACTGCTGCAGTTAAGGTGTGCTGGTGGTGGAGGGAATGGATATTTAAGTGGGCAGGAGGTAGAGACCTAATCAAGCAAGCTTTTCTGTGTTTACTTGCTAATTAAACCATGACGGATGTGTTTAAACTGCTGCAAGTCTTCACAGCACTTACCTTGATTCTGTTTCTTCTTGTCCAACATTCCACTTGCAATAACCTGCCCCTCAGCCAACGGGTCACTGGCAACCCCTGGTTCTGACAACTTTGCCACTTCCTCAACTTGGCCATCAACAGCGTCTGTGCACAGAAAATACATCAGCAAACATTGTTAACTCTTTTGCCAAAGAGAATGTGGATGAAAGGTAACTCTGTGCACAGGATGGCTGTGGATATTCTAGACTAAAGCCAGTCTTGCTGCTTATTTAAAGCAGGGTCAGGTGAAACTTTGGGGTTGCGGAGAGTTTAAATTTAACTTTGGAAGTGCAATAAACAGGCTGTAGGAATGGGTTATCCATTAAACATCTGCTCTTTCCCATTCTTTGACACCACTGAAAAGGCAAGTCAGAAGGGGTGGTTAATTAGCAGCCGATCAATTACTGCCCAGTTTGTGTCCCTACCTCCCTTTGATAGAATAAGTTGTTGGCTGTTAATTGTGCTCTACTGCAGCATTCAAATGTAGATTTCAACAAAATATAAAGCTTTTCTTGCTAAAGTGTGAAAAAAATTAAATAATGTGTGTACTGTTCTGGACACTATTGGTTATAAACGCCCTAAGGCATTACAGTGACTGCATTTTCATTAAGAAGGAAATAAAAAGAAAACACATTCTGTCCACTTCCTCGCCCTGAACTAAATACACATATATGTATATCTATATATGTTAATTGCCAGGAAATATTATCACAGCTGCCTCAGAGATCCCCCCCACTTCCCTATTACTCAGCAGCAATGACAGTTTCCTTTCTCGTGATGGACGTTACCAGATGGAGCCTTTTGTGTTCTTGAGAAAGTAAATTCACTGTATTGGAGGATGGTATTTCAGACTAGCCTGGGAACAGAACTGAAGCCTTGTGAACAGTTTAGATATCACAGCTTATTCCGAGGGTCGAAAAGCTTCTGGAATCAGATAAAACTACTTTAGCGTAAGCTCATGTTGCAATAAAATGTTATCCCTCTGGGACAGTAGGTGGTCCACACCTTTAACAAATGGCACTGAGACAATAACTTTTGTTCCTGTAGTGACTTACCACTTTGGTCAAAATGTTACTTACACAATAAACTACGGTAATATACGGTAATGGTCATTATACCAGCCAAATGATGCTGTCATTTTACAACAGCAAGATGTGGAGGTGTAGGTGTTGGACTGGGTTGGACAAGGTTAAAAATCACAACACCAGGTTATAGTCCAACAGGTTTAACTGAACACACGAGCTTTTGGAGTGTTGCCTCTTCCTCAGGAGTAATGAGAGAGGAAGTATCAAGACACAGAATTTATAAGTAAAAGATCAAATGATTATACAACTGATGCGAATGTATTTAATAACATTGGCTGGCCGAAACTGGCTGGCTGATTCCCTCCTGCTAAATCCTTAATCAGTTAGAAAGGAGAAGCAGGTTTTGATTGGTTAATATGCAACCCTATGAATCTCTTTCAAGTCAATGTCCCAAGGTAACTAAAAGTTTTATCAATGAATACAAGAGGTGACATCTCAGGTCAGCCAACGCCTTTTGGTGTGAGGCCTTGTTTAGAAACTGTCTGTGTTTTAACGTGGAGTCAGACTGGTTTTATTTCCAAAGTAGGAATTTAGAAAATGCCCCACTGACTGTGTCCACAAATTGTGTGCTTTTTGAACAAAATAGAGTGTATCTGCAAATGGAAATTCACCCCATAGATTTGTGTGTGTGTGTGTGTGTGTGTGTGTCTGTGTGTGTGTCTGTGTGTCTGTATGCATGGATGTGCGTGTGAGAGAGAGAGAGAGAGAGGGGGAGACAGTGTTTGTATGAGTGCAGTGGGGTCACCTGTGGTGCAACGTGAACCCAAGATCACAGTTGAGGCCATCCTCATGGGTATGGAACTTGGCTATCAGCCTCTGCTCGATGACTCTGCGTTGTTGTGTATCCCACAGTCCGCTTTGGATGACGTTTATCCAAAGATCCGAAGCCGAATGCCCTTGTCCCCTGAAGTGTTTCCTCACTGGAAGGGAACATTCCTGTCTGGCGATTGTTGCGCAGTGTCCATTTATGCATTGTTGTAGCGTCTGCATGGTTTTGTCAATGTACCATGCCCCAGAGCATCCTTGCCTGCAGTGTACGAGATAGAGAATGTTGGCCGAGTCACAGCAGTATCTGCCATTTACGTGGTCGGTGGTGTTTCCACGTGTGATGGTAGTGTCCATGTCAACGATCTTACATGTCTTGCAGAGGTTGCCATGACAGGGTTGTATAATGTTGTGGTTGATGTTGTCCTGAAGGCTGGGTAGTTTGCTTCGAACAATGGTCTGTTTAAGGTTTGGCAGTTGTTTGAAGGTGAGAAGTGGAGGCATAGGGAAGATCTTGACGAGGTGCTCAACGTCATCGAAAACGTGTTGAAGGCTGCAAAAAACATGGCGTCGTTTCTCCATGTAGTTTCTCACACACACACACGCACACACACACACACATGTGCACACACACACACAAACACACTCACTCTCTCTCTCTACTTCTCTCACTGCACCGGGGGAAGGGGCAATTCAGATTTCATGCAGAGTCTTTCATCAAGTTAATTTCCTAGTTCATAGCGTGTCGACATCTGAGTGTTGCAAGCTGAAACTTTCCAGATTCCAAGCCTACATGTTGCACTAAAGCTTGGGGATGTTGCTAAAAAGACTCAGTGGGGAAAGGCCATTGTCTCAGGCCCTCCCACTATAAAACACTGAGAGGCTGCAAACCTACAAAACCTCTCAGACTGTACATTTGATACAAAATGGATATTATAAATACAAATTGCAACTATAGTGAGGTGAGACTTCAATATTAAAAATTGCGTCTTATGTAATGTCAAATTTAAATGATGACGTAATATATATTTACAAATTCTATGAATAAAGTTTTGTTTTAAAATGAATCTGTGCGTAGCGATACAGGTTAAAAGAAGGATATTGGCCTAGACTACGGGAGAATTATTTCCCTTCTCTTCTCTGAATATTGTAAGGGAATCTTCAGCCAATCTTATCAAAAATCAGCTAAGGACAGAATCCTATAGACATCTGAATGATATGGACTGTGGCAGATTCAGACATGAGATCAGCAAAGCCCATCTCGACATAGATCATCCCACTCCAAGTGGCATGGCCAGATGCTTGTTTGGCAGTGGCGAAATACCAGTTAACACAGATTAACACTTGTTAAATGCCTTGTTAATGCCATGACTTCTGATGCTTTGTGTGGTTCCATAATTTCCAGTTTTCTGGATTTAGCTGCCTCCTGTTCACCATGGATGGATAACCCTTTTCACATCCAAATGACATTATGATGGTCTGTTGGATCTCTGCTTCCTCCTTGAAAAGAGGTCATGAGAAAAATGCTTAGCAATGTTAATAATAACAAGGTTAAAGACTTTCTCTGCTCCACCAGGATATGTGTCACCATTTTCTCTATGCAACCAAGGCTAATGTATCTCATTGCATGGAACATCTTCCTTCACTCATTCTCACCAGCCTCGGTGCTGCCTACTCACTCAGTTGAGACACCTCTACATCTTTCCCCCATCTTCATCAGCACTAACAGCTATGACACAATCCTCCCTTTGTTTCATTCCAGGAGGAAATGGCCCACAGAAGGGTGCAGGGAGCCAAGAGAGGTGGTAAGGTGCCCTACATTCAGCACCTCGATTTCCCCAGAACTTTTATCCTTGTTCACGACGCATTCTCTCTTTTGTCACCTGCAGGTAAAAACAGTATCTGCACACTCTCCATCCAACAGGCTGGCCCTACAAGACACCTCCTTCTCCATCTCTGCAGAATAAGCCACAGATCCCTTACAGGACACACCAGAAAGGCTACCTCCTGCACTCTGCCCAGTTCAGATTCTGACACCTTGGTGGGTAGGTTAGTTACTGCCAAATCTCTGCAGCTAGCCTAGGAAGAAATGCCCCGGGTTGCTGGCACTTGGTGGACTAATGGAGACCAGGCAACTATTTAGCCCGAGGCAGGCAAGGACCCTATGGTGTTGACAATTAAGTACTTCATAGAAATGCATAAGCAAACAACCAAGCTCGACAGAAATATTTTAAATCTCCCAGCTCTGGCTAAAGCAGCAAGGAGCAAAAAGGCCAAGACGCTACGAACATCCAAGTAGGCACAAAAGCACTATGGCGGCAAACAAGCAACCCTGAGACACACCCAGTTAAATTTTTGAGATGGATATCTGTTCCTGCATGCAAAGTAGCCTGGCAGCCATTCCATTGAAAGGTACCCGTGTGCTCCAAAATGCAGCATTCAAGTGCAGAACCACACCATAAGTCAGCTGGAGATGCACCATGAGGGTGCAATGAAGGTGGTATGTGTCGGATGCCTAGGTCTGTGGACAGGGGTTTCATGAGGTTGCCACTCATGGAGCGTGTTCTGAGATGTTGATGCTGGATTTCCAAATTGCAGGTCAGGAGGAGCATGGAGTGGTCTGAAGTCACCAAATTTGCCTCTGACTTTCATGTTGGTAATTATTGGTGTCCAGTTTATATTTAGTTTTCTATTTATCTAGAATGAGAAACTTCGTATAAGTGAGGAGAGATGAAGCAAAAATGAGATGCTAACTATGTAAATAGGCCTCTGCACTCACTACCAAGAATCTCATGCAACACTTGGTTGGAAAATGGGACATTTTTGCTCTCAACATCGAGAAGTTATTCGCTGGCCAACTCATATGATTTTTCCAACTTTCTCACCAATGTCCATGTCAATGGGAAGATGCTGCCCTTTGTTTCTCTCCATAGATGATACATGACTAGCTGAGTACTTCCAACAATTCCTGTTCCTATGAGGGACCATTAACATTCAGTGAATAAATCAGAACTATAGTGCAAAATTTCTTGTTTTTAAGGCACAACAAGCTATATTGTGTATAAAGAGAAATTAAACAAAGCAAGCAGCATTAACTTAACACTATAACTTCTAAAGCCTTATGTAATAAATCAGTTCTACTTTAAATCCTTTTTCCACCCACAAAAGAAAAGTTGGCTTACATTAAGAAATCTTGAAGATTCATTCAGCCTTCGTGGGCCCAACCCAAACGTATGCCACAGTGTTCCAGAATTAATTCAATTCTATCCAGTATTCCAGCTATTCCTCTGAGGTTAGCATTCTACAAAGGTTGTTCCATTACTCTCCACCTGTACAGATTTCATGACTGTGGATGGCCTCGTTCGTCTTATCAGCAGCTATTACCCAACTGTCTTGACACAGCTTTTCAAGCTAATGCTACTGGCTTCTTTCTGCCACAAGGTTCTGTCAGGACCACTGTATATTTCATTCACTGGCTGCAAGCTAGTGTGAATCTTCCAGTTGGCTTCCCACACAAATTTCAAACTGAGATAGCGTTCCATGCACTTTTCACATGGTAAGTAATGAAGTTGATACTTCTCTGGTTAAAGGGAAGACCTGACTATCATTTCCTGTTGGCTTTCAAACTGGTAAGATGCAGTCCATAGTGCAGCAAAACTACAACTGCCTCTGTCTGTTCCCCAAACTGAACTGTCTTCTTCTGTCAGCAAACACATACGTAGATAGATTAAACAAAAGAACCTCCTAACCAAGGCTCCATCTTGAAGCAGAATCTCTGTAGCAATGTGGCACACTTTGAGATGGTTCAAACAGAGATGAAAATAAACCATTTTACCTTTGAAACAACTCTTTGATTTTATGAATCATTTATAATTTATAATGATAATAGAATTTTTAGACGTATCTCTCCCACGATTGATGGTTTTGTAAAGGAACTCTCTTAGTGTTTATCTTCTTTTGACCTGCGAACTACACACATATTTCAAATCATTTATTGAAGTAAGCGTAGACCTTCTGACTACATTATAAGTTCGGATGTGGGTTATTCAGTGTTCAGGTTTTGCACTTCTACCTCTGATCTTGTAAAATGAATATAGGTTAGCTTTTAATTGTAATTCCAAACCTTTTTAAGTGCATTAACTTGAGATGCCTACCAATTTCTTAATCAGATTTCCCCATTCACCAACGAGTAAAAATCTTAAAAGTTATCCTCTAAACTATATGAAACATAATCTAGATATTCACATTATTACAAATAGTAAAATGATTAAACAGTGAGTTACTGCAATTTTGCACAAGTATGTAACAGCAAATGGAAGGTTCACCGTGAAGTGATGGTGGCGCAACCCGCTCCAGGCTTTGATTACACCGTGATTTGTGAGGTGCAAGCATTGCAATCTTTGATGAAAATATTTCACTGCAATGTTGAAAAGAAAATACTCCCGTGACCTTTCTCCCCCAAATCATTCAGATTAAATTGTGCTACTAAAGAGAAATTCTACCTGTTTGTGGTGTGAGGGAACTGGGTGGCATTGCACACGGGAGCTTTTCACTGACCGGTTCTGATAGGAAAGCTGCAGTCACCTGAAATCAGAACAACACTTACAGCCATTCTCTATTCAATAAAAATTTACTGTCAGAAGATTAACAGGCAATGTTATGCCTAAGGACTGTCCCAATATAATAAACCTGGCCAATAACAAACATCTTGTATTAAATAATACTGAACACGTGGGAAAATATCTCATGGAATACGGCAAAAATTAATACTGAACCAAATGAGACATTAGGGCAAGGGGGCATGTTGTTGGAAGTACTAATGTTTTTGTATTTGCAGCAGTCTTTACATGACTCCTCAGCTTCTAAATCAACTGTGATCTCAAATACAGATGGGGACTAGAGTCAACTAGTCATTCATGAACATTTGTTAAGGCAGGTTTCACCACAGTATAACAGAAACATTCAGTAGATTATCAGATTAATTAAAGCAGAAAACAAATAGAAAAGCTGGCTGTTAGTTACAAAAATGTTGGGCCTTAACTGTCATCACTAGACCAGTATTTCCCTCATTTTTCATTAAAAGCTTTTCTGTACTATTTTGTCTCTATAATCAATGCAATTATACCCAATGCCCATCTGAACTTTCTTCTCTGTTCTTGCCAATGCCCACCCTAGAAATACATGCACCTACTTCCTTGGGTTCACATTGTGATAAGACCACAGTTCAATGCGCTATATCCAACTGTAGCTCACTTACTTTCTTCTAATCTTCTAATGTCTGTGTCTAAACAGTTCATAAACACAAGCTGACTTTCTACATAAAATCATGAAAAATTCTGCAAATGTAATCTCATAACATTTAATTACAAATATTCTCCTATATTGAGTGTTGCTCATAAAGGAGACGCGCCATCAAAGTTTGCACGCATCAGAACCTTTGCAAACTTCAAAGGGAGCAACAAATTTACACTTCACAAGACAATGGATCTGACAAGTTGACAAGTGACTGATTGGTTGAGGCAATGCTGTGGCGCACGCACCAGGAAACTATCACTCTTGTGCTTTTGTTTATTTCAAAAATGTTCATTTTACTTGCACAAGACAAGTCCTTGCTTTTTGATATATGGGGCTTTTAGCAAGTAAATGACAGTCAAATTGTGAGCACAACTGATAATCCTGACAATGTGTCATCAGCTGCTATAATTTCTCTGCTCCCCTCACTCACTCTTATCTGTCTCCCTCTGAATTTGCTGCACTCTGCAGTCTCGTGTAACCGTAACTTTATTATCAAATCAGCTGATAAGTGTGGTGCTGTTGTCATCTGGCATGTTGATCTCTACTTTGCAGAGGTTGAGCATCAACTCTAAAGACATTTCCTCCACCCAGACAATGGCCCCACCAATGAACATCAAACTGGAGTTGCTTCCAGGACTATTACTGACCTCACCTCCAATGGAGATCCTTCCTCCACAGCCTCCAACCTCATAGACCTCAACCCCACACAGCTCGTCTCTACCTTATTCCCAAAATCCACAAACAGGACTGCGCTGGCAGACCTGTTATTTCCCTACTGAACAAATTTCTTCCATTTGTCACTCTTTTTCTCCCCTTGTTTGGTCTCTTCCCACTTACATCGTGATTACTCTGATGCTTTATGCCAATTTTCTGGCCCCAGTCACCTCCTCTTCACCATGGTTGTGCAATCCCTCTACATGTCTATCCCCTGTCTGGATGGTCTGAGGGCTATCGGCATCTTCTTTGAAAGGGGGAGTGAACAGGCCCCAACCACCTCAATGCTCCTTCATCTGGCTCAGTTCATTCTCACTGTGAACAACTTATAACTCATCTCTCACTCTCCCAGACAAAGGTGTGGCTAATGAGTACCCACATGGGTTCCAATTATGTATGTCTTTATGTGCGGTTGTGGAACATTCTTTGCTCCAGTCCAATTTGGGGACCCTCCCACATTTTTGAGGACATCACTTATATTATAGATGCTGCTTCCTGCTCTCATCCAGAATTGGAAAAAAATGATCAATTTTGCTTCTAATTTCCATCCTTTCCTCACCTTCACCTGCTCCATCTCTGACTCTTCCCTTCCTTTCCTTGACTTCTCTTTAGGCTGTTCACCAATATCTATTACAAATCCACCAATGTCAACAGTCACCCTGACTACACTTTCTTGCATCCTGCCTCCAACAAGGGCTCTATTCCATTCTTCCACTACTTTTCCATCTCTGTCACATCTACTCCAATGATGCCAACTTCCAGAAGGGTGCTGCTTACATGTTCTCCGTTTTCTTCACCCAATGACTCTCCTTTCCCTGTCAGATCCATTTCCTGCACTTCTGTCTTTACTCTTCTCCTGCGACTCTTCACCCTGCGACACCCTAGTCCACTCCTCCGTCACTCTTAACACACATCTCTCCTCCATGGCACCTTCCAATGCAATCACAGTAGGTGTAACATTTGCCCTTTTACCTCCTCCCGCTTCACCCTTACTCTGGATATATATACCATAAATTGTTAAGATATTCAAGCAATATGTTGCCACAGCACACATCTACATGAGGTGGAAAGACACAGGCTTAATACCAACTCCACTGAGTTACCCATCTCACAAAAGCACAGGAAAAAGCCAAATAATTTCCCACTGTGGAGAGTGGGAGATGTAGAAGGAAACACTGGAGCCTCTGCTGCTGAGGGTCTGCAAGCAGCTTAACTGGGTGGACAGGAAGGGAGAATAGGAGGAAGGAGAGCTGGTTTAACCTGAAAAGGAAGACAAAAGAAAGGAAATATAGACATTGATGAAAGAAAGAAATATACTCACAGATCCAACTGCTTTTCCTGTTGTGGGCTGAATTTCAGGCACAGTGGTTGGGGATTGTATTTTGTCAGTCTCATCAAAAGCTGTAGCAAATGTCCCAGGGGATATCACACTTGAGTCAGGACTTGGCCACAGAGAGGTCTCCAAAATTTTATCATGTAGTGGCATTGGTTCATATTCAGGAGGATGCTGCAAATGACCTGAGGAAACATTCTTCTCTTGATTAGATTTTATACATTTAAAATAAGTACTTAAATAACTTTACCTAACCATCCCTAAAACACCTGTATTAATCACTTAAAGATCTGACAAAACATTTAGAAGAATAAGATGCTTGCATGTTTCATGACCTCAGGCCCTTCACATACAGCAATAAAATACTTTTAAAGTGTAGTTACTGTTGCATCGTAGGGAATGCTACATTTAGTTTACACACTGCAAGCTTCCACAAACAGCAGCGAGATAAGTGAGCAGTTCATTGATTTCAGTGCTTTTGATTGAAGAACAAATGTCAAAAAGAGAAGTATGCTCTTATTCCAGTAACGCTTAAGGGACAATACTTTTCCTATACTGAGTATGAAATATACATTGGAGCAAATATACACTTCATGCCATCAGTGCATTTATAATTTTCACATTGAGAACTTTCTTCAGCATAATGTACAGCCAATGTTTCTTAATGGACCCATTAGCTAAAGGCAGAAGGCTCCCTATCCTTCTTCCTGATCCATTTGGTGACACATGCATGTGTACAAGTGTCCACTTACCAGAAGGATATTTTACAAAGTTGTGGAATGTGTAAATGACGAATACGGCAGCACCACATCTGTATTGTAATCAAAAACAAACTTCCATACTTTTGACAATATCTTTTTCTTCATATTACATCACATCAGCCACATCACAGCCACGCAAAGTGGGTAGATAGCCATACTGATATTGATTCCTGCTATCCTCAGACCCATTCAGGTCCACAGCATGGAAAAGGCCCTTCAGACCACCAAGTCTGCTCTGGTCAAAAATAAGGACTTAACTATTTTCATGCCATTTTCCAGCACTTGGCCCATAGTCTTCTATGGCTTGGCATCGCAAGTGTACATCCAAATACTTCTTAAATGTTACAAGGGTTTCTATCTCTACCACCCTTGCAGGCAGTGAGTCCCAGATTCCCATAACCGTCTACTGAAAATTTGTTTCCTCACATCCCTTCTAAACGTCCTGCTCCTAACCTTAAAATGTATTGCCCCTGTCACTAATCCCTCCACAAAGGAGAAAAGTTTCTTGCTGTCTACTCATAATTTTATACATTTCAATTATGTGCCTCCTCAGTTTCCTCTCTGCATAGTGTGATGATATACTAACACACCGGGGTCCCCTAAGCCAAGTTTTCCATAAATTTAAATAGATACATCCATTTATTTCTTTTTACACTTCCTTGCACCTGCTACGTACCTGTACTGATTGAATATGGAGTACTGTTATTAATAGGAGCGCCTGTTGATAATGGTGTTTTGGATAGCAGTAGGTGGTTAGTGAAATGTTCATCACTTGGAATACAGGAAAGGTCCTGGATATCAGAAAACAACCTAGAGTAAGGAGAAGAAAAGAAAACATGTAAAGGAGGAACATGTTAGAAGCACACATGAACAAATGAAACACTTAAACAAGTTACAATTAATTGGAGAAGATATTTGTAGTTTTTGCAGGGTTAAAGTGGATAAATTACCAGGCCCAGATGAGATGCATCCTAGGCTGTTATGGGAAGCAAGGGAGGAGACTGCGGAGGCTCTGCCATTAATTTTAAAACCCTGTCTGGCTACAGGAAAGGTGCCAGGAGACCTGGGGGTATCTCCAATATGGTACGATTATTCAAGAATAGTGGTAGGAGATAAACCAGGGAACTTTCCGCCAGTGAGTGTAACAGCAGTGGTGAGAAATTTCTGGAAGAAATTCTGAGGAACAGAATTAATCTACACTTGGAGAGGCAAAGATTAATTAAGGATAGTCAGCATTGCTTTGTCAGGGGAAGATATGTCTAAAATATTTGACTTTTTTTGCTGAGGTGACTAGTGCACATGAGGGTAGAGGAGTGAATGTAGTCTACATGAACTTCAATAAGGCTTTTGCGAAGATATTGCATAGGAGACTGGTCAAGAAGGCAAGATCCCAGAGGATGCAGGGTAATTCGGCAAGTTAGATCCAAAACTGATTTCATGACAGGGGGCAGAGCGTGATGGTTGATGGTCTGTTTTTGACTGGATACCTGTGTCGAGAGGCGTACCACAGGGGTCTATGCAGGACCTTTTGCTGTTTGTAGTATTAATGATGATCTGGATTTAAATGTAGGAGGTTTGATCAGTAAGTCTGCAGATGACATGAAAATTGATAGTATGGTCAATAGCAAGGAGGGAAGCCTTAGACTACAGGATGATACTGATGGCCTCGTCAGATGGACATAAGTAGCAAATAGAATGTAATCCAGAAAAGTGTGTGAAGGTATGTTTTAAGAGAACTAACAAGGCAATGAATGGCAAGATCCTAGGAAGATCAGAGGGACTTCGGTGTGAGATCTATGAAGGCAAGAGTACAAGTAGATAAGGTAGTTAAGAAGGTATATTGAATACTTTGCTTTATCAGTCAAAGCATGAAATATAAGATCATGGATTTTATGATGGAGCTGTTCAAGGCCACAGCTGGAGTACTGTGTGCAATTCTGGTTGCCACAGTATTGGAAAGATGTGTTTGCCCTAGTGAGAGTGCAGAGGAGATTTGCCAGGATGTTGCCTGGGATGGTGTACTTCAGCTATGAAGGAAGGTTAGATAGGTTGGGTCTGTTTTCCCTAGAACAGAAAACACTGAGGGGGGACATGACTGAGTATACAAAATTATGAGGGCATTAGACAGGGTAGATATGAAGAAACATTTCCCCTTAGTAGAGAGGTCAATAACCAGGAGGAATAGATTTAGGACAAGGGCTAGGAGAATTAGAGGGATTTAAGGGAGAACATTTTCACCCAGAGAGTGGTGGGTCTCTGGAATTCACTGCCTAAAGGACAGGAACCAAATTAACATTTAAGAATTACTTAAATGAACACCCGAAATGCTATAGCATACAACTCCATGGCCCAAGTGCTGGAAAATGGGATTAGAGTAGATAAATACTTGATGACTGCTACGCACATGATGGGCCTATCAGCCTCTTTCCAAGCTGTAAAACTACAAGACATTTCAATGTCAGAATATTACATTTAAAAATCATGTTGACATTTTCACTGACACTTTACTGGCGAGTTTATGTCCCATGAGATAAGTTTCTTATTTCGGTGAGTAGGGGAAGCAGTAAATGTAGGTTGGAAAGTTGTGGCATTCACAACTGTAGCTTTTCATAAATGACAATTCTTTAATCATTGTCAGTCACATTGCTCAGTGGCACTCTTGTCTCTGGATCAGGAGAACATAGAACATTGAACATTACAGCGCAGGACAGGCCCTTCGGCCCTCGATGTTGTGCCGACCTGTGAAACCAATCCGAAGCACATCTAACCTATACTATTCCATTATCATCCATATGTTTATCCAACGACCATTTAAATGCCCTTAAAGTTGGTGAGCCTACTACTGTTGCAGGCAGGGCATTCCACGCCCTTACTACTCTCTGAGTAAAGAACCTATCTCTGACATCTGTCCTATACCTACCACCCCTCAATTTAAAACTATGTCCCCTCGTGCTAACCATCACCATCCGAGGAGACTGTGAGTTTAAGTCACATCCCTAAGATCTAAGTGTATAATCTATGTAGAATTGCTCCCTTTCGAATGAGATGTTAAACCAAGCTGGTCTCTTAAGAGAATATAAAATATCCTACAGTACTTTATGAAGACGACCAAGTGATTTCAAAGTTCTTGCTGATCTTTTCCCCCATAATTAACATCAATATGAGAAATACTTATTAATTTATATCATGGATAACAAGGTGTGGAGCTGGATGAACACAGCAGGCCAAGCAGCATCATAGGAGCAGGAAAGCTTGACGTTTCGGGCCTAGACCCTTCATCAGAAATGGGGGAGGGGAAGAGGGTTCTGAAATAAATAGGGAGAGAGGAGGAGGCGGATGGAAGATGGATAGAGGAGAGGATAGGTGGAGAGGAGGCAAACAAGTTAAAGAGGCGGGGATGGAGCCAGTAAAGGTGAGTGAAGGTGGGGAGGTAGGGAGGAGACAGGTCAGTCCAGGGAGGACGGACAGGTCAAGGGGGCGGGATGAGGTTAGTAGATAGGAGATGGCGGTGGGGCTTGAGGTGGGAGGACGGGATGGGTGAGAGGAAGAACAGGTGAGGGAGGCGGGGACGAGCTGGACTGGTTTTGGGATGCGGTTGGAGGGAGGGGAGATTTTGAAGCTTGTGAAATCCACATTGATACCATTGGGCTGCAGGGTTCCCAGGCTGAATATGATTTGCTGTTCCTGCAGCCTTCAGGTGGTAGCATTGTGGCACTGCAGGTGGCCCAGGATGGACATGTTGTCTGAGGAATGGGAGGGGGAGTTGAAATGGTTCGCGACTGGGAGGTGCAATTGTTTGTTGCGAACTGAGCGCGGGTGTTCTGCAAAGTGGTCCCCAAGCCTCCGCTTGGTTTCCCTGATGTAGAGGAGGCCACAACGGGTATAGTGGATGCAGTATACCACATTGGCAGATGTGCAGGTGAACATCTGTTTGATGTGGAAAGTCTTCTTGGGGCCTGGGATTGAGGTGAGGGAGGAGGTGTGGGGGCAGGTGTAGCACTTCCTGCGGTTGCAGGGAAAACTGCTGGATGTGCTGGGGCTGGAGGGGAGTGTGGAGCGGACAAGGGAGTCACGGAGAAAGTGGTCCCTCCGGAAAGCAGATAAGGGTGGGGAGGGAAAACCTATCTTTGGTGATGGGGTCGGATTGCAGATGGCGGAAGTGTTGGAGGATGATGCGTTGGTCCGGAGGTTGGTGGGGTGGTACGTGGGGACGAGGGGGATTCTTTTTTGGTTGTTATTGCGGGGACAGGGTGTGAGGGATGAGTTGCGGGAAATGCCGGAGACACGGTTGAGGGCATTCTCGACCACTGAGGGGGGTAAGTTGCGGTCCTTGAAGAATGAGGACATCTGAGATGCACAGGAGTGGAATGCCTCATCCTGGGAGCAGATGCGGCAGAGGCGAAGGAATTGGGAATAGGGGATGGCATTTTTGCAGGAAGGTGGGTGGAAGGAGGTGTATTCTAGGTAGCTGTGGGAGTTGGTGGGCTCGAAATGGATATCGGTTTCTAGGTGGTTACCCGAGATGGAGACAGAGACGTCCAGGAAGGAGAGAGAAGTGTTAGAGATGGCCCAGGTGAACTTAAGGTTGGGGTGGAAGGTGTTGGTGAAGTGGATGAACTGTTCGAGCTCCTCGTGGGAGCACAAGGTGGCGCCGATGCAGTCATCAATGTAACGGAGGAAGAGGTGGGGTTTAGGGCCAGTGTAGGTACGGAAGAGGGATTGTTCCACGTAACCTACAAAGAGGCAGGCATAGCTTGGGCCCATGCGGGTACCCACAGCCACCCCCTTTGTCCGTAGGAAGTGGGAGGAATTGAAAGAGAAGTTGTTGAGGGTGAGGACGAGTTCGGCTAAGTGGATGAGGGTGTCAGTGCAGGGGGATTGGTCAGGTCTGCGGGACAGGAAGAAGCGGAGGTCCTTTAGGCCATCTGCATGGGGAATACAGGTGTGTAGGGACTGGACGTCCATAGTAAAAATGAGGTGTTGGGGACCGGGGAATTGGAAGTTCTGGAGGAGGTGCAGGGCGTGGGTGGTGTCACGGGCGTAGGTACGGAGTTCCTGGACCAAGGGGGTGAAAATGGAGTCGAGGTAGGTGGAGATGAGTTTGGTGGGGCAGGAGCAGGTGGAGACAATGGGTCGACCAGGACATTCAGGTTTGTGGATTTTGGGAAGGAGATAGAAGCGGGTGGTGCGGGGTTGGGGAACGATGAGGTTGGAGGTCGTGGGTGGGAGGTCACCTGAGGTGATGAGGTTGTGGATGTTTTGGGAGATGATGGTTTGGTGCTCGGGGGTGGGGTCATGATCTCTCAATTTATATCATTCCTGTTTGTGGACTTCCCATCTCTGTAACTTTCTCTAGTTCCAAAACCCAACATAATAAATATAGTCATCTAACTCTAGCCCCTTCAGTATTTCTGAACATAACTGCTGCAGCACTGAAGGCTGAACCTTCAGCTACCCAGGCCCTAATCTTCGGAATTTCCTGTCTTTACTTCACTTTCTACCTTTAAGATGATCCTTGAGCCTTATTGTTTGACATGTCTTTCAGTCATCTGCCTGAATACCTGCCTGTGCGAACTGGTGTCGTACTTTGCTTTTTCTAGGGTTATCGTCCAAATGGAAGATGTGCAGGTGAGGAGTGCCACAGTGTTAGTTTTCGCTGAAAGGTCACCCAATCCTGGCAAAGTACAAGACAGGAGTGAGACACAGCTGAAATGAATTGACAGCATGAGCCTGGAGGATTGGGATCCTCTGTTTTTAACCTGGCTGAGAGAGGAGCTGAACCATCGCTCAAGATTCACAGCTGAAAGGACGTTGACCAGGAGAGGACTAGATGACCAGATTTTAAAATATCAGTTAGGACACAAAGAAAAGCCTTGAGGAGGAGGGGCTCTGTAGCAAAGAACATGCTGAGTGACCAACAGTAAGAGTCTAAGGAGGGATAACTGAATGTGGGAGATCATGTGATGATATCTTGCCGAACATGTCCAGCCAGTGCTGGTAACCCAATTTATAAAACGACTATGAAGCACCTTGGAATATTTTGCCTTGCAGTCCAAAAACTACATACTGTATTTCCAACGACATAATAATTACAACTTCATAAGTACTTCATTGGCTGTGACATCTGAGATCATTGAGTGCTTAGGAAACAGCACTGATACTTGAGCCCCACCACTCACTGGGTTATCACAAAAGTTAAAGATTTAATTAAATTACTCAAAGTCCCCAAAGTTCACCTGCCAGATGGACACAGGTCAACAGAAAACACTGACCATTCGACAAGAAACTACTACATTTTACAAATAAATCAATTCTAACCACAGGAATACCCCTCGGTACACATGCAGACAGACACAGACAAAGAAACAAACAGGTGTTATGGTGATGGGGAAAATAATGGGGAAATGCAGGTCAATGGCACTAGTCAGAGATAGTAAGAATTGCAGATCCTGGAGTCAGAGATAAAACAGTGTGGAGCTGGAGGAACACAGCAGGCCAGGCAGAGGAGCAGGAAAGGTGACGTTTCGGGTCAGGACCCTTCTTCAGAAATGGGGAGGGGGAAGGGAACTCAGAAATAAATAGAGAGGAGGGGTGAGGCTGGGGAAGGTAGGTGGGATGGTGATAGATGAGTGCAGGTAGGGAGTGGTGAGGATTGGTCAGTGAGGTGGGAGGGGCGGGTAGGTGTCTCCACACTGTGTTATCAATGGCTCACTGACTCATTTATTGTTCAGTTTCTCAGTCCCTGGTTACAGCCAAGAGCTTGTAGCAAATGGTGGGACAGAATAGCTAGCTACTTTTCGGTTTTTGGTTACTTCACTGCAGAAAGGGAAAAAGAAGCTCTCTGTTGCAGTCTAGTCTTGTACTAATTACATACAAGCTGTTCACTGGTCCAGCAGCCAGAGTTTGTGGTCGCGCTGATGGCTCCTAGCCCCCAGGACTGGTGCTAATTGAAAACACAATCAACATTCTTACCACAATCCAGAAAAGTAAAAAGATGTGGACTCTACGCCAGATAAAACAAGTTGCTTCTTTCAGCATGGGCCTATCTACTGACTGAAAGCTGCATCTCTTCCTGTAATCTGTCCTCAGATCATTACGTTCATGAGGAATTATCAAGCACCTCTTTGCAGGAATCTGTTTGATTTAATACAGTCTTACGCTACACTACTGAAACACATTTGAAAAGAGTACGTTATCACAGAGAGCAGGGGTTTATGGTAATTATATACTTTATCATTCTCATTCTGTATCAATAGCAACAAAGATGCTCCTGCTGTGCTAACATAAAACTTGCCTGTGAAACACAATCATTTACATTCAACATGGCTATCCATTACCATGGAGTTTGTAATTACCCTTGTAGTACAGATAGCTTCTGACTAACTGATTAGTTGACCCAAAACAGCCAGGATGTAGCTCCAAATTGAGTTAGAAATTTCCAGAATGAAAAACAATTACAATTCTCCTAAGCACATGGTGGTCAACTATTCACAGTATGTCTACAAAAGGCAAATTGCTTATTCAGAGATAGTAGGAACTGCAGATGCTGGAGAATCTGAGGTAACAAGGTGTAGAGCTGGATGAACACAGCACGCCAAGCAGCATCAGAGGAACAGGGAAGCTGACATTTCGGGCATGGGCCCTTCTTCAGAAATGGGGGAGGGGAAGGGGGTTCTGAAATAAATAGGAAGAGACGGGGAGGCAGATAGAAGATGGATAGAGGTGAAGATAGGTGGAGAGGAGACAGACAGGTCAAAGAGGTGGGGATGGAGCCAGTAAAGGTGAGTGTAGGTGGGGAGTTAGGGAGGGGCTAGGTCAGTCCAGTGAGGACGGACAGGTCAAGGGGGGGCGAGATGAGGCTAGTAGGTAGGAGATGGGGGTGGGGCTTGAGGTGGGAAGCGGGGATAGGTGGGAGAAAAGACAGGTTAGGGAGGCGGGGACGAGCTGGGCTGATTTTGGGATGCAGTAGGGGGAGGGGAGATTTTGAAGCTTGTGAAGTCCACATTGATACCATTGGGCGGCAGGGTTCCCAAGCGAAATATGAGGTGCTGTTCCTGCAACCTTTGGGTGGCATCGTTGTGGCATTGCAGGAGGCCCAGGATGGACATGTCGTCTGAGGAATGGGAGAGGGAGTTGAAATGGTTCGCGACTGTGAGGTGCAGTTGTTTAGTGCGAACCGAGCGTATGGGTTCCGCTAAGCGGTCCCCAAGCCTCCGCTTGGTTTCCCTGATGTACAGGAGGCCACAATGGGAACAGCGGATACAGTTTACCACATTAGCAGATGTGCAGGTGAACATCTGCTTGATGTGGAAAGTCTTCTTGGGGCCTGGGATGGGGGTGAGGGGGGAGCTGTAGGGGCAGGTGTAGCACTTCCTGCGGTTGCAGGGAAAAGTGCCGGGTGTGGTGGGGCTGGAGGGGAATGTGGAGCGGACAAGGGAGTCACAGAGAGAGTGGTCCCTCCGGAAAGCAGATAAGGGTGGGGAGGGAAAAATGTCTTTGGTGGTGGGGTCGGATTGCAGAGGTCGAAAGTGTCGGAGGATGATGCGTTGTATCTGGAGGTTGGTGGGGTGGTACGTGAGAACGAGGAGGATTCTGTTCTGGTTGTTACTGTAGGGAGCGAGTGTGAGGGATGAGTTGTGGGAAATGCGGGAGACACGGTCGAGGACGTTCTCGACCATTGAGGGGGGGAGTTGCAGTCCTTGAAAAAGGAGGACATCTGAGGTGTTTGGGAGTGGAATGCCTCCTCCTGGGAGCAGATGCGGCGGAGGCGAAGGAATTGGGAATAGCAGACGTATTTTTGCAGGAAGGTGGGAGGAAGGAGGAGTATTCTAGGTATTCTAGGTGTATTCAGAGAACTTCTGGAACCTTCCAAAGCACAACCACCTTCAGAAAATACAAACCAGGGACACTGCATGCGATAAGAGTTAACAGGTTTGGTACTGAGCAGACAGCAGCTTTTATTTCAGCAGAACAAGCAACAGACACGTGTGTCAGAGATAACAGATACTGCAGATGCTGGAGAATCCGAGATAACAAGGTGTGGAGCCGGATGAACACAGCAGGCCAAGCAGCATCATAGGAGCAGGAAAACTTGACGTTTCGGGCCTAGACCCTTCATCAGAAATCAGACACGTGTAAATGCCTACAGCTTATTGGCTATCACATGTATTCCATGCAATTTGATGAATTATCTACCATGACCTAATCTTAAATGTGAGCCAATAAAAAGGAATGAGTGAATAATCTGTTGAAGGCAAATTCCTTCATTTTTGTCAGATATCTGGTGAAGAGTGGTACATTATGAGCTCTACAACACTTCAGACTTAAATTCAACTCACCGATTATTGCACAATGTTAAGCACAACTCATGATTCCTCAGATACTGAAGCAGTCCATGCTCAAATGCAACAAGATCTGGACAATATCCAGGCTTGGGCTGACAAGTGACAAGTATTATTCACACCACACAAATGCCAGGCTATGACCATCTCCAATACGAGACAACTTAATCACTGCTCCTTGAGATACAATGGTGTTGCCATCACTGAATCCCCTACTATCAACATCCTGGGGGTTACCATTGACCAGAAACTCCACTGGACTCACCACATAAACACAGTGGCTACAACAGCAGGTCAGAAGTTAGGAGTACTGTGGCGAGTAACCCATCTCCTGACTCCTCAAAGCCTGTCCACCATCTACAAGGCACAAGTCAGGAGTTTGATAGAATACTCCCCACTTGCCTGGATGGGTGCAGCTCCAACAACACTGAAGATGCTTGACACCGTCCAGGATAAAGCAGCCAACTTGATTGGCACTACATCCACAAACATCCACTCCCTCCACCACGGATGCTCAGAAGCAGCAGTGTGCACTATCTACAAGATACTCTGCAGAAATTCATTCAAGATCCTTTGACAGCTCCTTCCAAACCTGCAAGCATGTCTACCCAGAAGGACAAAGGTAGCAGACAGATGGGAACGCCACCACCTTCAAGTTCTTCTCCAAGCCACTTGCCATCGTGACTTGGAAATATATCGCCGTTCCTTCACTGTTGCTGGGTCAAAATCCTGGAATTCAGTCCCTAACAGCATTGTGAGTCAACCTACAGCATGTGGACTGCAGTGGTTCAAGAAGGCAGCTGACCATAACTTTCTCATGGCAACTAGAGACAGGCAATAAATACTGGCCAGCCAGCAACACCTACATCTCACAAGCGAATTAAAATAAAAGAACAGAGACAAAGCGATTACAAATATATGATGCATCGCCTGGAAGAAGTGACCATGCTACATAGTGTGTTGAATATATGTAAACATTTATATAATGAGCAACCAATGTTTTACCAGTGGGGAGAAAATGCTGATAAGTAGTCAAAGACACAAACTTGGTTCATTTAAGCGAAAGGATCTGGAAGCAGACTGCCACTGTAGGAATCAGAGGATATGGGAATAAGGTGGAAAATGGAGTTAAGGTCGAAGATCATTCATGATCTTACTTAATCAGTCTCCTTTTACTCTTTACATTTTCAATATTTGTATTAGCAGTTAATAGTGTTATAACATGAAGACAGATAGCCAAAGCAAATCAACCTCCCTACCTCTCTATTTGCTACACAGTAAAATTCAAACATTCAATGATTTTCAAAAGTGACTCCAAAGGTTCCTAACCAGAGTGCATTAATAACCAGTATCAGATTTTGTGTATAAGCAATACCAGATTTCTAGTGTAACAAAAGATTTAACTATCTATTAATAATACAGTAGCTTTAGCAGAGCAAAATTAAACAAGGTAAACCAATTACTGTAAATGATTTAAACCCAATTTCCATCAATTCTAGCTCCCACTCCCACACAAAGACACACAGATATAGTTAAAGAATAAATCAAAAGGGAAAAATAAATGAGACTAAACTGGCCAATTCACTTAAGCAATCAAACCTGTAGGTTTCAGAGGCACAATCCATCTGACCCAAACACAGTGCAAACACAGCCAACACAGACTGACTGTCCCACCTTGAGGCTCCAGTTAACATTCAACATCTGCCATCTGCTTGAGCACAAGGCCTCTCCAGATTACAGTCTATACAGCACTTTTTAACAAAAATCAATCTGCAATTAACTTTCTGGTCTGGCTTCAAACAGCAGCTTGTTCCTTTTGTTAAAAACAAGCTGCTGCTCACAGTCCAAAGGTTGCATTCAGCTCTCAGCTCACAAAACAAAAACATAAAAAAGAACAAAACAATATAAAACCAGCATGGGTTCTAATAATATGAATATTATTTCACTATCAAATTTATTCTAATAAAGGGCATGTCTAACAATTAGTTACAAAAAAAAATCAGTTACACCAGACAAACTATAATGATATGAAAATTCCAGTTATCAGATGCTCATAAGGAAATCAGCGCTTCATTGGTGTGAGGGTGTGAAAATAGGTGGGAGCCATTCTCAGCTATACAGCTAGTAGATAGCTAGTTTAATCCTTAACACTGGCATTTAATTTGATAAACTACACTCTAAGAATATATAACTGCTTACATCTCATTTTTATGCAGTGCTCCTTTTGATGTTTGGTCTGGCTGATTCAGGTATAATTCTATGATCTTTCCGATTTCTGCTGCCTGGCCAAAACTGCAAAGAAAAGCTTAAGAAATCAATAGTATGCTCATGGATAAAATCAAAGAGTATAATTTTTAAGATATGTTTTATTCACAAAATTTGTACAGATAAATCACATGGCAGTTCAACTTTAACATTATTGGAAATGCAAATCAAATCTTTTTTCATTGAGTATGTGGCGCTCTGAATTGCCTTACAGATTATACTTACTGACTTTTTTTTATATCAATCACATAGCCTGAGGAGTTTTGTAAGGTTTCCAGCCCTCATAGATGGGCCATAGATGCCCTTTCCCATTTAGTCTTTGTGGTAAATGCACCAACTTTAGTGCCTTCCTCAGCACATGATCCAGTGCCTTGGAATGTGTCAGTCTGCAAACACTTGGGTATTGACATCTCTCTGTGTTGGAAAACCAACAAGTCTTGGGCAGATCAAAGTGCATCTTTTACCTTCTTGATCACAACCACTCCCCTGCCAAGTAAGTGATCAAAGAATTAACTTTCCAATCTAGTCCTTTTGGCTCATACTCGCCAAGAACAAAGTGGAAACCTGGATAATCTCGACACATATACAAAACTTTGGTTAGGCCACAGTTGGAGTGTGTAGCTCTGGTTGCCAAACTAAAGGTATGACGTGATTGCAGAAGAGGTGGTGCAGGCTGTTGTCTGGGCTGGAGCATTTTAGGCATGAAGAGAAGCTGGATAAACTCAGGTTATTTCCTTTGGAGCAGAGAAGACCGAAGGGAGATCTGATTGAGATATATAATATTATGATGGACATAAACAGGTGGAAAAGAGCAGCTATCTTCTAAGTTGAACAGTCAATAATGACGGGGCATAATTTTAAGGTGAAGGGCGGGAGATTTGGAAGGGATTTGAGGAATATGTTTTCACCCAGGGATTCTGGAATGCATTGTCTTTGGGGAGGTGGGTTAGTACAGACTGTAAACCTCACCATCTTCAGAAGAATATATGAATGAGTACTTGAAATGTCATAACATGTTAGACTATAGGCCAAGTGCTGGAAAGTGGGATAAGTGTAGATATGTTTGTGCAGACTCAATGGGTCAAAGGGTCTCTTCTGAGCTGCATAACTCTATGATTTTAGGGCATTCTAAATGATTATAAATTTTGTGAATTGGACTCCCAAGTTTATGAAGAGATGCAGGAGGTGAGAAAACTGCCCCAATCTATGTTCCGTTGAAACAATTGTGGGTCTTGAGTGCAGTTACATTTCAGCAACCTAGGGAATGACATAAACAATGATCTTGCCACAACACAGGATTTGTTCTCTCATTTTCCAGCAGTATCTTCAAATGCAACTTTTTAAAATTCATTCATGGAATGTGGGCGTCACTGACCAGGACTGAATGCATTACCGATTCCTAACATCTCTTGAGAAGGTGCTGGTGAGCTGCCTTCTTGAACTGCTATAATCCTTGTATTGTAGGTACACCCAAAATGATGTTAGGGGAGTTGTTCCAGGATTCTGACCCTGCAACAGCAAAGGAATACTGTTGTACTTCCAGGTCAGGATGCTGTGTGGGGAATGCGCAGACTGGAGTATTCCAACTACCGACTACCTATGTGTTCTGGACAGCAGAAATTGCAGGTTTGAGAAGTGCCATCTAAGGAGCTGTTGCTGCTATGAATGACGCGGAACATTATGCAAACATCAATGATCACTCCCACATATTACTGAAGGAAAGCTATTGAAGTTCGTTGGGCCAAGGACACAACCCTTAGAAACTCCTGTAGTGCCATCCCATGGCTAAGATGATTTTACCTCCAAAAACCACAAATACCTACATTATGCTAGGGGCATGATGCCAACCAGTGAAGAGTTACTCCCAACTCCTGTTGATTCAGATTTTTTTCTTGGGCTCCTTAATGCCACTCTTGGTCAAATGTTACCTTGATGTCAAGTACATTCACCCTCATTTCCTCTCGAGTTCAGCTCTTTTCAGACTTGAAAAATTATTGTGTTGCAGAAGGGGGCTATTTGGCCACTGTGTCTGCATCAGCTCTCAGCGTATTTTGAGTATTAGTTATAACTTAGGCAGAACAACACAGCATTAGATTCATCAATTAATATACTCTAAACTACACTAAATTAATCATGAAACACTAATTCCCTAAAGTGCTAATTCCAGTCTTTTCCTCTAACCCTGCACATTTTTCTATTTAAATAATCAAGTGCCCTCCTCATTGCCTCAATTGAACCCGTCTCCACCAGGATTCCAAGCAGTGCATTCCAGGACTTAACCACTCACTCTGTGATAACGTTCTTTCTCACCTCGCAATTGCTTCTTTTGCAAACCATTTTTAAATTGTGTCCTCTGGTTCTCAACCCTTTTATGAGTGGCAGCACTGTCTCTCTATTTGTCCAGACCTCTCATGATTTTGAAAATTTGAGTCAGATCTCCCATCAGCCTTCTCTCCAAGGAAAACAGCAGAACTTCCCCTATCTATCCTCACAACTGAAGTTGATGAGGATGAACCATCCTCATCAACCTCTTTTGTATTTTCTCTCGTGCTGAAACGTCCTTTCTAAAGTGCAGTGACCAGAACAGTACTGGGTACTCCAGATGAAGTCTTACCACTGTCCTATATTCATTATAGACTCCCTAATCTACTATTTTATTTCACCTAAATTTTATAATTAATTATTTTTAAGCACTATTTATTATTTTTATGAGAGATATGACTGCCAAATGAGTAGGCTCCTTGGTGTCAGTTAAGCACAGCCATATTTTATACTGTCTCTCCGTGTTCTTTGTACCAAAATGTATCACCGCGCACTTCTCCACAATGAACTTCAACGAACTTCATTTATTTGCCCACTCCACAAAATATCAATGTCCTTCTGAAGTTCTGCATTGTCCTCCTCAAAACTTACAATGCTCTGAAGTTTGTGTCATCTGAAAATTTTGAAATTGAAATTGTCCCCTGTATGCCACTACTTCGATCATTCATATAAAAAGCAATATTAACTGCAAGAGGAAACACAGAAGCATTGAAAATAGGAGCTGGAGTAGGTCATTCAGCTCTATGAGCCTGAAACAACTCCACATAGGCCAATGTCCCATTACCAAGTCACCCTTTATTTACACATGAACAGTCCTTAACTCTAGTACTGCCTCTTTCAGGGTCAGCTGTCAGACTGGCAGGTTCTCTGACGCTTTCGTTTTTATCAGTCAGCCAGGGCTCCCTGATTGGACCAGATTAAAAGCCCCAATCAGGAAGCTCATATTCTATGAGGTCCAGCTGGCTGACCTCGTTACAGTCACTACAGGGCCTGCCCACATTCAATATGACCATGGCTGATTATCCGAATCAGTACCCTGTTCCAGCTTTCTCCAGTACCCCTTGATCCTTTTAGCCAAGAACTATATCTAGCTCCTTCTTGAAAACATTCAATGTTTTGGCCTCAACCCTTTCTGTGGCAGAATATTCTATAGTCTGACCACTGTGTGGGTTCAGCAACTCCTCCTCATCTCAGTCCTAAATTCCTTTAGACTGTGACCCTAATTGTGAAATGTCACTGTAAACCTTCTTCCAGTCCAAAATATACTCATTAAACACTATTCTCTGTTTCCTATCCTTCAGCCAAATTGGATTCAAACTGCTACTGGCTCTTTTATTGCACAAGCTATAAAGTCTCTTGATATAATGTAAGTGAATCGAATTGGCTGAAGACTGGTATCCATGATGCTAGGAACCTCAAGAAAAGGCTCATATGGATCATCAACTCAGCAGCTCTGAAGATGTTTGCAAATGCTTTTGTTTGACTTTTGCACTTATGTGCTCAGCTTCACCATTACGCAGGATGAGGATAGTTGGGGAGCCTCCTCCACCAGTGAGTTGTTTAATTGCCCACCATCATTTGCAACTGGATATGGCAAGACTGTACAGGTTAGATCTGATCTGTTGGTTGTGGGATCTATTAGTCCTGTCTTATCACATGCTGCTTATCCATTTGGCATGCAAAAATCCTGTTTTGTAGCCTCAGCAGGTTGACATCTCATTTTTAGACATAAAATGCAGTTTTTGGTGCAGCTTTTGGCATGCCCTCCTGCACTCTTCATTGAAACATGATTTATTGTTTGGATTGATTGTAATGGTAGAGTGGAGGATATACTGAACTATAAGATTGAATATTGTGGGGTTGAATACAATTCTGCTGGATGCACAGAACCTCATAGGTACCCAGTCTTGAGTTGCTAGATCTGTACAAAGTCTATCTCATACATCACAGTGGAGGTTGCATACAACCCCATGGAAAGGTTCCTCAATGTGAAGATGGGATTTTGCCTCCACAAGGACTATGTGGTGATCACGCCTACCAATACTATCATGGACGTATGTACCTGCTATAGGTAATTTGGGGAGGTCAAGATCAAGTACATTTTTCTGTCTTGGTGACTCCATTGCTGCCTGGCCAGGCCCAACCTAGCAGCTATACTCTTTGTGACTTGGCCAGCTTGGTCAGTGGTGATACCGAGTCACTCTTGGTGATGGACATTCAGTCCCCCGCACAGAGTTCATTGTGTGCCCTTGCCACTCCCAGTGCTTCATCCAAAAGTTCAACATGGAGGTGAACCAAATCATCAGCTGAGGGGAGGTGTTAGGTGGTAATCAGCAGGAAGGTTCCTTGCTCATTTTTGACTTGTTGCCATGAAACTTTATGCGGTCCAGAGTCAATTTTACACTTTGGATGAAACTAATAAAAGCTATATAGTATATTGCCACATATATTAGACATTCACAGTCTAATTATCAGTTTCTTGATCTTTAATAGTAGTATTACATACAGTTTTGCAGAAGCTCCCCTTTTACTGCCCAATGTCACAGCAGCACATCAGGCATTTGGTATTTTAGATACAGCAACAAAGGAGGGTGTGTGGTAGAAAAAAAAGCCAAAGAATGTTTTAATGGGTGTAGACATTTGAAGCAGCTCAAATAGTTTTGTATAAAGTGCCAAATGAGAAACAGTCAGAAAAAAAAATAAGCTGCCATGCTTTACAGAATGGGTAGGTAAGAAATGCTGCCAGTTTAGACAAAATTATCTTGCTGGGCAAGAAGACTGAGCACCAACTTTGTCAAGATCATTTCCTTTCCATAGGAAAAAAGGGAAATGTATTTCTACACATTGCGTGGGACTAGAAAACAGATTGCAGCCAGATAAAAATAAAAGGAGGAAACACCCCTGAGGAATTTGAATCTAGTGGCTGCTGGATGCATAGGAAGTGGTGGAGAATTTGTACAAGATACCAGTGGGCTAGTCACAAATTTAGCCTCCAGAAAACCTTGAGTCAATCCATTGTATAAAACAAGAGTTAAATATTTATTCATGTATCTATTTACCCAGATGAAGGTATACAGCTGCCCTGGTCTTCATTCTTGCTCCTTTTTTCTTCTACTGTCAAGACAGACAAAAGAAATTATTTTTGTAATCAAGGAGAAAACTTGTTTCACTTTTGGTTTCTTGCTTTATATCTTCTCACTGATTCCCAGAAAGTTCCCTTTGACATTCTGGAAACTTAAATTGCCCTGCCTTTACTAATTAATTAATTAACAAGTCATTTCTGACTCAGAAGTCATTTGTGACATGATCCGTTGAACTTTCGCTATCATAGTTTTATTGTTGTTAAACTGCAGTTTATTTGTAAAGTGGCAGTAACAGTGTAACCGGATGTTTTAAAAGCATTTCTTTTTCTTCCTAGTGACTTGGCCATTTGAATCAGGAAGATCCCAGGGTTGATTTCTAGTCTCAGCTTGGAAACACACTGGGTGCTACAACATGCAGCAGTCCTCTTCGGCTAGGGAGGGGCACATCAGTAAATGTTCCTGCACCTGACTGCTTGGCACTGCATGCATGCCAAATATTATTTAGGAAGAGAATCAGATTTAGCTGTGGTACCAACCATCCCTATCTCAACAAATCACTGACACACACTTCATGCTGAGGCTGTCAACTGCATGAGGTAGTAAAGGGTTGTTGATGCCTGAAGGAGATCATGTAGAGTGAGCAGCATTTCCCCACCCTAGTGAATCTTAACGCAACAGGCTAATTCAAAGCATCTAAATGAAAGTGATTAAAATTGCACCAATGATACTAACCTCATTAAGCAAGATTACTAGGCACACTGTGCACTACTTGTGTGATCGGAGGGTTTACTATGGAGGTGTTCAACTACTAATTTGTGATTTCTCATTATGTTATAGTAATCCAAGAATTGAGCTGTTTGCCAGTGGGAGCACACATGTGCTTACGCTGTATTTTTTATTCATAACTATGTACTAAAACTGAGAAAGCTGCCTATTTCCAAAACTGATAAAACATCTACAAATGATGATCGCAATACTTATGACCTATTACAACTCCCTTGAAAAACTGTTGACGTACTTACCAACACCATCAGTATCAAAACTGCTGGAGCTTCTGAAAGAGCCTGCGTTTTTCTGATAAATTGCTGTGGTAATTTCTAACTCCTCTTCAAAACTAGTGGACTATAAAAGAAAATTAAATTTTCTTAGTAGAGATTTTGTTTGCTCAGTAGAACACATAACACCTGCTTTCACATTGGGACAATTTCCTGGAGTAAAAGGTTGCTGTATTTCCTCTCATATGCTGGTGTAAATGTCCCAGTAGTTTATCAGGCTAATACATTATTTTTAAACCTAAGTCATTCTAAATCCATTTTTCACAGAAGTGAAGTTTGAGGTTTTGCTTATCTCTATAATATGAGGTTTACACTTAACTGGGAAATCCAATAAAAGGTCAAAGACACAGTGCAAGACAGCACCAAAGGCTGAATTGATCACAGAAATTATATCAATCAAGGAGTGATCAGGTGAAGCCACATTTTGTAATTCACGCACTGGCAGATTGAAAGAGGAAGGGAAGGCATTGGAAGTCTACAGTTTCTGGGAAAGAGAGGTTACAGTAGAAGGCCTGATGAGTCTAATCCTTCCTTTCCCTTTCACCCAGCAAATCTTCCTATTTCAAACATTTATCCAATTCCCTTTTTGAAAGTTCCAACTGAGTTTGTAATCATCACTCTTTCAGATGAATCATAATAACTCACTATGTAAAGAAAATATTCATTTATCGTGAAGTTCATTTACCAATTATCTTAACTCGGTGTCCTCTGGTTATCAACTCTCCTGCCAGTGGAATCAGCTTTGCACGTGCTAACAAACCCTCAATGAATTTTGAAAACATTGATTAAATTTTCCCTTGGCCTCCTCCTTGTTCTGTTTTAAAAAGAACAAGCCCAGATTCTCTGGCATAAAGGCAGAAAATGCTGGAAACACATAGCAGATCTGATGATATCAATGAAGAGACAAACTGAGTTAACATTTCATGTCTGCAGCCTTTTACCAGAATTGGAAGAAGTTGGAGAGTTAACAGTTTTTAAGTAAGTTTCAACCCTGGCTTAAAACCCAATGTTTCCCAGTTCTAATAAACGGTTATTGATCTGTTTCTCTCCCCACAGCGTACATAGCATTTTTATTTATATCTCAGTTTTTTAGGATGTGCAGTAGTCTATTTTTATCCCAACTTCTCTAAACTCTCCATACATAACAGAAATTCCTCAGTCTAGATTTCACTGCAGCGAGGATACAGCAGAAGATAATGTGAGTAAAATAATCCACGGGAACGTTAAAAGGAAAAAGAAAGGCAGCTCACAGGAGCAATGAACATTGCAGAATTGATAATACCTGGTGAGTTAGTTCCATTTTACCTCTTTGGTAAGTTGATTTGAGTTGAGCTCCACATTAGTTGAAGTTTCAGAACAAAGGGAGACCATTTCAGGACTGGGAGTGAAAAACTCATCAGACACACTGAGGGATGAATCTGACACTGAAGAGTGGTACACATTTTCCTGAAAACAATACATTGAACAAAATGAATACATGCCACCTCTTAAGCCACATATACAGCTAACGACAAAGAAGTGATCATTCCCTCCAACCAGCTCAGGCTTTCTTCTTTAAGGACTTTCATCTAACACTTTGCAGAAAAACCACAGGCTCCCCTATTTTTTCAGGAACTTTATCCAGACTGTTGCTGAGGCATGCAGACCAAGAATGTCAAAGATTCAATCTCAGCTATGATGGGAGTAAGTACACTGCAAGTGGCCTCAAGATCACTGAGAGGCAAGAATGAGCTATGGTTGCTGCTCTTAATTGCTATCCAAAGATTCTTGCTCAAAATGCACACTTGGACACTCATTCAAGGTCAGGTTTTGGTTGGGCTGAGATGTCCCTTGAGCTGAATTTGCTGCTGACACTTTGGAAGTGTACCAGAGTGCAGCCAGTGCCTGTGGGCTAGGACAGGTCAATGAGAGCTAGTATCTGGGTCAGAGGTTGCTGCCATTGGGAAGGTGAAAGTTGGGAGAGGTGATAGATGACGAAATGTAGCCGCTGGTGGAAGAAAGGTAATCAGGGGCAACTGCTGTCAAAAATACTACATCATTACAGCCCACCTACCAATAATAAAGACTAGATAAGAATGAATGCAGCTTCTTTTGAGGAAGCATAAACAGACCAAAGCTATAGCCAGTAGGGTGGTGTGCAAAGTCCCCTTTAACCTGCATTGGTGCTTACACATGAAGCAATGGGGAACTCAGCACGCACATGCCAATATTGGTAACTTTAAGATACTACATGCAGGCCAATCTTAAAGGAATCAAGTCATCCAAGAAACAGGTCACACACAACAATGGGAAATCAGAAGGGCCTTTGATGGTGTGGGTTGCAGATGCCAAGGCACTTACCATAGACTGGGAAGCTGCTATGCAGATAGATAAGGTCATGAGAATAAAAATTGCATAGGCAACTGAATCACAGAATTGCTTCAGTGCAGAAAGAGGCTTTTTGGCCCATCATGTCTGCATTAGCTCTCTGAATGAGCATAATGACTCAGTGCCATTCCCCTAACTTTTTTCCCCATAACCGTGAATGTTGTTTCTGTTCAAATAATTATCTAATGTCTTCTTGAATGCCTGAATTGAGCTTGCCTTCACCATAATTCAACAGTGTGTTCCAGATCCTAGTCAGTTGATGTATGAAAAAATTCTCTCTTATATCACATTTACTTCTTTTGACAATTGCCTTATACCTGTGCCCTCTTTTGATCTTTTTAGGAACAGTTTCTTCCCATCTACTCTATCCAACCCCCTGACAAATTACCAAATTTTCTCCTAGCCTAAGTCAGGAAAAAGGCCCCTATACCAACTGCTGGGGTATTCCACTACGCACCTTCCTTCAGCCTGAAAAATATCCATCAACCATTGCTCTGTTTCTATCCCTCATCCAATTTTGTACTACATAGCTACTGAACCCTTTATTCCGGGAGCTGTATTTTTCTCACAAATCTGCTATCTGACACTGTATCCAATGTCTTTACGAAGTCCACGTACACCACATCAGCAGCATTGCCCCCATCAACCCTTTCTGATACTTCTTCAAGAAACTAAAGCACTAACAATAGCCATCCAAATACTAACACTTTTGAAATGAATTCTGTCATGCAGCCTGGCACTGACGCTTTCAAATGTACTTTGAAATGGGACATTGCGATCCATTCAACACATATCTATATTTTATGTATAGGTATAAAGCAAATCTCCTTTGATTCTGTTCATTGCTATTGACAGGATGACTTATTTTATGATAGCAAGAATGTTTGTACATGTTCTTCAGGTATAAATTACTGGAAATATCTGTATCTTTAAGGCTACAAATGCTGGAGCTGTTCAACAGATTCTGGGTAGGGTTAACACAAAAGCTGCAGACATTATCAATACATATATTGGAGAAATATATAATAATGATTATAACATTCATTCTGGCTGTGATTATAGTTTCAGCCAAAATGAATGCATGGAATAAAATTGTGAATTTGATTTACTTATGCAAAGTGTAATAATCAGTATCGTTCAGATTAGTTGGGGTAGTTAATATATATATTGATATGCAATACTACTGCTCTAGGAAATGTCCATTAGACAGGAGATGGCGGTAGTGTTTTATTTCCCAAAAATGTATCTCTAGTAGGTAACTAACACATTGCTAGGTAATAGAAAATGCTAGAAATAATCAACAGTTTATACAGAGAGAAAAATAGAATAGCTTTAGGTTGATGATATGTCATCACAACTCCCAAATTCAGCATCAACAGTACTTTGTTTATATGTCATTACTTGATCTGTCTGTTGGACTGTATCATACCATCCATGGTTTTTCTTTGAAGATTGTACTCCATAATGGAAATAAATATTTTAATGGTTTTAACATGCACAGACATTGGTCAATGCTGAATGCATCATCTTTGGATAAAAAATGACTAATTGGTACACATCTGACTTTATTTCTGACAGTTACAAAAATATACTTTATTCATGAAAACACTTTATTTACTTTCATAGGTACTAAAGCACTTCTGTACAGTCTTTGCATATCAAGAAAATCAAACATTGGAATTTGACATTCCCTGCAACTGCAACAACCAAAGGCATTTCTGATTCATGCAGGACAGTATTCACATGCATTTGGGCAAGGAGCACACCCTTGTTATAAAAAACCAAAAGAACTGCAGATGCTGCAAATCAGAAACAAAAACAGAAAATGCTGGAAAAAGTCAGCAGGTCTAGTGACATCTGTGGAGAGAAATCAGAGTCAACATTTCAGGTCCAGTGACCCCTTTCAGAACTGTTCTGAAGAAGGATCACTGGGCCTGAAATATTAACTCTGATTTTTCTCCGCAGATGCTTACACACCTGCTGATTTTTTCCAGCATTTTCTGTTTTTGTTTCTGACACCTTCATTATACTTCGGCAGAAAGACCTTAGATGGTAGTCTTTCACAGAATCACAGAATCCCTACAGTGTGGAAACAGGCCATTTGGCCCAACTAGTCCACACCGCCCCTCCGAAGAGCATCCCACCCCGACTCATTCCCCTACCCCTGCGATTCCCCATGTTTAACCCGCCTAACCTAACCATTCCTGGGCACTAAGGGCAATTTAGCATGGCCAATCCACCTAACCTGCACATCCTTGGACTGAGGGAGAAAACCGGAGCACCCAGAGGAAACCCACGCAGACACGGGGAGAATGTGCAAATTCCACACAGACAGTCGCCCGAGGCTGCAGGACGTAGTCTGTGGGGATCAGGTCTTGCTGATTCTAGCATTAAAACAATCCCAACTGCAGTACTGAGGAAATGCTGCAGCGTCGGAGGTGCCACCATCCGAGTGAACAGGCCTCCCAGTCGCCCCTCCTCAATATTTAACTCCTTGGCAAACAAGGCTTAATTAAAGTTTGGGTGGTCAAGATCACGTTGCTGGTTTGGGGGTTGGCTGAGTACAAACCGATTGCTGCGTTTCCAGAATTACAATGATGACCGCAACGCAGAAGGTATTTCACTGGCTCATCCTGAGGTTGCAAAAGGCACTATATAAATGCAAGTCTTCATTTTGTTTCTTTTTTCTTCAATGGCCTCTGCCTGTCCTTTTAAGGCACTGGAGTTAGGCCACTACGGAGCCTGAAAAAAGCTCAGGGCTTAATTAGCACGAACCTCAACCAGTCTCAGTGAAAATGGGTGTGGGCTGCAATGTTGCTGTTTCTTAAATAAATGGCCCAAATATGTGCATTAAATTTCTATGGTTCTCTGGCAGATCCAATTAAGAGTGTTAGGATAACATCACAATGATCTAGAATACATTATCTGAAAGACAGCACTGGGGAGTAGATCTAATTGCATAGGACAGAGAGATTGTTTTCCCTTGTGGAGACTCTAGGGCCAAAGAGCGTAATCTCAGGGTAAGGGGGTCACCTGATTAGGACAGAGACGAGGAGGAATTTCTTGTCTCAGAAGGATGTGAATCTGTGGAATGATTTACTCCAGAGTTTGGGTCATTAAGAAAATTCAAAGCTGAGACAGACAGATTTTTAATCAGTAAGAGAATCAGGGAATCGAATGGCAGAGCAGATGTGTGGACTAGTTGGGCCGAATGGCCTGTTTCCACACTGTAGGGATTCTGTGATTCTATCGAGAGGGTCAAAAGCTATCGAGAGTGGACGGGAAAGTGGATTTGAGACGAGAACCAGAGCAGCTATGGGTTTATCGAATGGTGCGACAAGTTTGAGGGGCTGATTGGCCTTTTTACTAGCTCCTGATTTGTATGTGTTCACGTAGACAGTGCTACACATCACTGTAAGCTTGTCTGGGAACTGTCACTACCCAGTGGAACAGGATTAGAGAACTAACCTTTGCCATTAGGACACTGAGGGGAGAAAACAGAAGGATCCATTGAAGAAGGAAATGATGAATGGACAAAGAGCAAGGAACAGAGTCTCAGGACAGACAGAGACCCTGCAGAGTGATGAATGTTGCTCTCCCACCATCAACTCTCACATTGCCTGGGTACTAGGCAAGATCTTTGCTTTAGCTGTGCTGTAAAAACCAGGCTTTATGAATATCAGGAAAATGGGGAAGACGCTAAACCAATGAACAGGAAGAGAGATAGTAATCTTCAATTTCTGGAGTCTCCATAGACAATATTGCAACACTGACATTTTTTATATTCACTTGTGGGATGTGGAGATCGCTAGCTGGGTAGCATTTATTGCCTGCTCCTAGTTGCCCTGGAGAAGGTGGTGGTGAGCTGCCTTCCCGAACCGCTATAGGTTTACCTACAATCCGTTAGGGAGGGAATTCCAGGACCCTGATCCGAGAACAGTGAAGGAATGGCGGCACACCTCCAAGTCAGGATGGTGAACAGCCTGGAAGATAGTGGCGTTCCCATGTATCTGCTGCCCTTGTCCTTCCAGATGGAAGTGGTCATGGGTTTGGAAGTGACCAGACCTCGGTTCCAATCAATAAACCCAAACAAGTTTGCTCTTTATGGCAGAGGCCTCCTGTGGTACAGTGGTAGTGTCCCTACCTCTGGGTCAGGAGGCCCAGGTTCAAATCCACCTGCTCCAGAGATATGGAATAACATCTCTGAACAGGTTGATTTGGTGATATCCCCTCTTGAAGGCACACAGCCAACACTGGCTTTGTAATCCCAAGGCCTAGACTAATGATCTGAGAGATGTCAGTTCAAATCTCATCACTGCAACTGGGGAAATTATATTCAGTTAATTAAACAGATCTGGAATAAAATGCTTGTGATGACAAAATTATCCCTCTGACAATAGGTCATCATTGAGGACACACCCCTCTATTTCTCTCTCCTCTGTGCTTTTGACCTGCTGGGTACTTCCAACATCTTATAGTGTAGATACCCCTATACTGGGCTACTGTTGGCATAGACGGCACAGAAACCTTTCAATCAAAATGGATAATTCCCATTTACAGAAATTGCTGTAAAATAATATCCAGATATATAACATACCATTTGAGCTTTCTTCCACATTCGTCTTGTGATGAATGTTTTGTTCACATTTGTTGCCTCCATTTCTTCCTCACTGCATCCTGATAACTGGCTACCAAAACATTCATTCTGTCCTAAGACATGAAAGTACATTATCTCAAGTGAAAAGATGTAAATCTTTTCTCCTTTCTGATTATTTTCTGGTCTTTTGTCAATCATGTTATTTAAATTTTTCCTCTCGATTTCAGCTTTCTGCTTATTCATATTCAAAACAAAACCATTGCGGCCAATCACATCAAAACTGTTGTTATAAATTATCTCCAGTCGATCACTGAATAAATGCAAAATTTATAAATGCTGGCGTATATACGGATTTGCATACCACAAATGAGTGACTAAACATAATAAAAACATTTGAGAATTTAGGGGAAAAATATCACAAGCTTAACCATCCCACTTTCCATCTCATCAAATTTCATCTACTACATTACTTTACAATTCGTAAACAAAACGGACAGTCTCTCTCAATGGGCAGTTTGCACCAAGGACAAAATAAAACTCTTTATTTCTTTAAAAGGCACTAATAAAAATTCATATTTAAACACTTCACCCGCAAAACTCTGAAAAATTTCTTCCACACCTGCACTGCTGTCACTCTCAACCAGCGTGTCTTTGGGATAGTTCTTGTGTGAGCTGTCCTGCATTTGTTGGTGACCTAGATCTAGTCCCTTTCTCTCTTTGCTGTTGTTGTGATGTCGTCCATGTTCCTTGTATTGCCACGGTAGTTTTGCAAAGCGGCGGAACAATTCCTCTTCATTTATGTGTGGGCTACCATTCTCCTTTGGTTCCCCTGGTGCCGCTGGCAGGCATCCAAAGGCCATCTTTTCGATCACTTCTGTGACTTCATCTATGAAAATAAGAGTAGGCTATGAATTCTGTACACTGAATTATGAAACAGACCTACCATTATTCCCCTACCACGTTGTAGCACCGTGTGTGAGAATAATTAAGTTTCTCAAAACGAAAATACTACAGATGCATGAAATCTGGAATGTACAGAAGTTGCTGGTACCCAGCAGGTGAGGCAGCATCTCTGTGGAGAGAGAAACAGAAGGAAAGTTTAAGTTGATGAACTTTTTTAAAAATTCAGATTTCCAGCATTCTCAGTATTTTGCTTTTCAGTCAATTTTCCCATCATGATTAAAAGAAAACCTATTTTTGAGTTCTCCCCAGATTGAGTAAGAAAAAAAAGGAAGAATTTCATTTACATAATGGCTTTCAGTCTCAGGACACTCTGAAGCATCTGACAGCCAATGAAGTTCTTTTGAAACGTAGTCAACATCGTAACATAAAGAATTCTGGCAGCCAAGTTATAAATAGCAAGCTCCCATGAATGGAAGCATGATAATCTTTTTCTAATGATGTGGATTAGCCAGGGCATTGGATATATCTCCCCTGTTTTTGCTGGAAACAGTACCATGAGATCTTTTATATCCACCTGATTTCTTATGATAGGATTATCAGAGATCTGGATCTGTTTCCTTACTTGTCCAATTGTTAGTCCCAGGCGTTTCCTCCGATTTTAACTCTGTTTTTTTAATATAGTTTTGATGTTGTGTTTTTCTCCTGCTGGTTAAAGGAGAAATCTCATGGCTTTTCTTCTGTCTCAGTTTCACTCCTTCTGGCACAATATTACAGCTGCACAAATTAAGTGAAAACATACTTGTGGTTAATAATGTATTACAATGATAGTTACATATAGTTTAGGACTTGTAGTCCAGTGCTTACTGCTGGATGAGAAATTCAAGATTCGAGCCCCATGCTAGGACCATGCTAGGACTTTTTGACCAGGGAAGGTGTGTTTGTAAAATGATCAGATAGATTCATTGTCAGCCTGTGAACCCTTCTAATATGCCTGAGCAGGGGCATCTCCTTGTCTGCCATGCTGCCAGAAGCTATGGCAAACCACAATAGTACTTTGCCTGTAAGTGTGGAGTAAACCAATGGAAGTTCATGGCCAACCCTGGGAAATGGGAATGGAAGAAAAGACAGACATATGGTTCAAAATATCTACCTTTTGTACCTTACGAAATCAAACATACATCCAATACTGATTACTTTACCAAGCTATGTGCTGTTTATTTGTCAGTCTTGACTTGGTGATAGCACTCTCACCTCTGAGTAAGAAGGCCTGTAGTATTAAATTCCACTGCAGTGATTTTATTATATAATTTGGATTAAAACTTTAATCCAGTACCAAAACAGTGCTGCATTACTTGGAGAAGGGGCTGGCATCCATCAAATCCGATGTTGACATTGGCTCTGTCCACTATCCCAGGTGGATGTAAAGATTCATTGGCCCTATTATTGTTTGTGGGAGTTTGGGGCTGGGCAGAAACTAGTTGTCATGTTTCCTTACATTAATGTACCTCAAAAGTACTTAATTGGCTGTGAAGTGGTTTGGGATATCCTGCAACGATGGGAAGTTCTAACACAAATGTAGGTTGACTCTTAAAGCACTAAAAGTTAGACACCATATAGGTTACATGCTATCATGTCTCACAACATTCAGAAACACTTTGTACATGGGGCACTACTGTAGTCAGTCATTCGGTGGGCAATGTATCAGCCATTTGGTGCCTTTAAAAACTCATAAATAACAGTGACAACTCAAGCTGACATACAATGCTGTAGGTGTGGGAGAAATGTTGAATAGGTCAATAAGATTTTTTATGAATACTTCCAAACGATTATCAAAAATGAAATCTGCATAGCTCTGGTGCATAATCCAGGTCAATAGGACAGTGCATTAGAGACACAGCTGCAGAGGTCACTGTAGTCATCTGTAATGCTCCAAATTAATAATGGGCAATAAGGAAAATGGTAGAAACATACATCAAGTATTTTGTGTCTGACTTCAGTGTAGAACGTACATTAGAACATCCCAAGAATACTTGAAATTCAAGTAGTAAAAGGGAGACAGGAACTTCAACCACAATTATCAGTGAAAAGTACTGGGAAAACTATTAGAACTAAAAGCTAACAAATCCCTTTGACCGGATGGACTTCATCCTAGGGTCGTACAACAAGTGGCTGAGGTAGCAGATGTGATCTACGACAGAAAGTCTTCCAAAATCCTCCTGGATTCTGGAAAGATCCCAGTGAATTGGAAAAATCACAAATGCAATTTCTCTATTCAAAAAAGGAGGGAGCCTGAAACAGGAAATTGCTAGAACATATTATTATGAGTAATTAGAAAATCAAAATGTGATTGTGCAGAGCCAACATGATTTTGTGAAATCAAAATAGTACTTGACTAATATTACAGTGTTGTTTCAGGCAAGGTGGATTATAGAGAACCTGCAGATGGAGTGTACTTGGATTTCTAAAAGACATTCAATAGGGTGTCATATAAAAGGTTACTTCATAACATAAGAGCTAACATAATAACGTAAGAGTGTAGGCAATAGCATGGATTGAAATTAGATTAACTAACAGAAAACAAAGAACTGAGAATGCACAGGTCATTTTCAGATTGGCAAGCTGGAACTACTGGAGTGCCACAGAGATCAGAGCTGGAGCCTCAACTATTCATAATCTATATTAATGACTTGAATAAAGGGATGAAATTATGTTTGTTAAATTTGCTAATATCACAAAGATAGGCAGAAAAGTAAGCTGTCAAAAGAGCAAAGTGTATATGAATTGATTTAAATAGGTTTACTGAGCAGGCAAAGATTTGGCAGATAAAGTATAATTTGGGGACGTGCAAATTTGTCTACTTTGGCAATAGAAGGGCAGTATACTTTTTAAACAGACAAATATTGCAGTACCCAAGTACTAAGGAATCTTTTTTTCTGCTACATATATCACAAAAACTTAGAATGCAGGGACAGAAAGTGATTAGGAAGGCAAATGGGTTATTGGTGTTTATTGCAAAGGGAGATTGAATGTAAAGGTAGGAAAGTGTTAGAGATAAAAGGCACTGCAGATGCTGGAGAATCCGAGATAACAAGCATGGGGCTGGATGAACACAGCAGGTCAAGCAGCATCATAGGAGCAGGAAAACTTGATGTTTCGGGCCTAAACCCTTCATCAGAAATGGGGGAGGGGAAGAGGGTTCTGAAATAAATAGGGAGAGAGGGGGAGG
>JAHRHZ010000066.1:24560779-24611531 GCA_024137785.1 Ginglymostoma cirratum | reverse complement strand
AAACGTCAAGTTTTCCTGCTCCTATGATGCTGCTTGACCTGCTGTGTTCATCCAGCCCCATGCTTGTTATCTCGGATTCTCCAGCATCTGCAGTACCTTTTATCTCCAACATCCTGCACTATGTTTGTTACCCCTCCCTACACCCTTGCGTCCTGTCTTGTATGGGTTGCTCCCAGCACAACCTTCCCATTTTCAACCAATGGCACTTCTCATTAACACCCTGCCCAGCATTTATTTCTCTTCAGCTTATTGTCAGCAATTTCGTTATTTGCTATGCCTTTTCTCTCTCTCTGGACCTGGTGTCCATGTACTTTATTCTGTCCCCCATATTGTCAGCATAAATACTGCTCTTTCCAAGCTACGCTCAGTTCCAACAAAGGGTTACTGGACTTGAAACACTAATTTTGATTTTCCTTCTCAGCTTTCTATTTTTGTTTCAGGAACATTCAGCTCTTTTTGTCATTTTGCCTAATCAACCCATCAGAGATGATACTGCACACCTTGGGAATAGCTGGGACCTTTTTCTGGGCCTCCTGGCTCAGAGGTAGGGACATTACCAATTACCTCAACACCACCCCACATGCCCGACACCCCACTCCCCTAAAAATACGCTAACTACTACCCTAGAGAAATGAAACTGAAACTCAGCTCTCAATATTTTATCTTCAGAGTTACTATACACCTCTGCAGCAGATGGGACTTGAACCCAGTTTTCCTGGCCTACAGGAAAGGACACTACCACCAACCCTCAAGAACTAGTTCACAATTAGAAAGAAACTTCTGACTTATTATTTGAAAGTCACAGTTAACAGCAACTACTAAGGCAGGTACTGTGGCTATTCAGGCAAGTACAGGTGGTGTCTTGAGAATACACTAGAAGTGTATGTTATGTGCAATCTCACACAATCCCTAGTTGTTGTTTCAAACGTAACACAAGAGGAGGAAAAGTAGTGGTACAGTCCCCATGCTCACCAGCCCATGTCACCCTGCATACAGGATAACTCTCAACTATCTACTGCCTTATTAATTACACAAAAGCAAGTTATATTACCTGTGTATTATCAAATCTCAAACTGAAAATTATCATAAAAGTAAACACACACAAGCCACTTGCTGAAAATTATTTAAGTTAGTGTTTCTGGTAAGAAGATAGATTAAAAAGCTCAAAACATTTTAAGAACACTTACTTGAACTACTCGATATCAGAAGCAATGCTCCCACAGGAAAGTAGCTTGAATCCTGCTCTCAGTTCCTGGTTCTCCTGATATATTACTCGGCTAACTGGCTTAAACTGACACAAATCTCTCCATTCAGTGCACACTCAAACTATTTAAATTAGAGATGAACCTTCAGAAACAGTACTGAGATTCTACCCATTTTCAGCAATAGAAAGCAGAGATAAAATAAGATACATTAACTGGAATTGACAAAACCAAATTAAAACCAGAAATTCAAAACATGCTCCAGGCAGCATTTTATTGTGTGCTATGTATTCAGGCCCATGGATTATTTTCTGTGTCAGAACTTCTGACTAGTGTATGCATGTCTCACATTCAATGGCCTGCTCTGTATCCCCTCTCTATTCTTTTAAATACGGCGTTTGATAAGGCTCCCCATGGTAGGCTCATGCAGAAAGTAAGGAGGCATGGGATGGGGGAAATGTGGCAGATTGGATTCAGAATTGGCTGACCCTTAGAAGACAATGGGTGGTAGAGGATGGAAAATATTCGACATGGTGCTCAGTTACGAGTGGTGTACCACAAGAATCTGTTCTGCGTCCTCTTCTATTTGTGATTTTTGTAAATGATTTGGATGAAGGAGTGGAAGAGTGAATAGTAAGTTCGCGGACGATACGAAGGTGGGTCGAGTTGTGGATAGTGCGGAGGGCTGTTCTAGGTTACAAAGGGACATTGATAAGATGCAGAGCTGGGCTGAGAAGTGGCAGATGGAGTTTAACCCTGAAAAATGTGAGCTAATTCATTTTGGAAGGACAAATTTGGAAGCATAATGCAGGGTTAATGGAAAGATTCTTGGCAGTGTGGAGGAGCAGAGGGATCTCAGGATTCATGTCCACAGTTCCCTGAAAGCTGCCATCCAGGTGGATAGAGTTGTTAAGAAGGTGTATGGTGTGTTGGGTTTCATTAATAGAGGGATTGAGTTCAAGTGCCGTGAAGTTATGCTTCAGCTTTTCAAAAGCCTGGTTCGGCCACATCTGGAGTATTGTATCCAGTTCTGGTCAGCTCAGTACAGAAAAGATGTGGAAGCGTTGGAAAAGGTGTGGAGGAGATTTACCAGGATGTTGCCTGGAATGGAGGGAAGGTCTTACGAGGAAAGGTTGAGAGAGCAAGGGCTTTTCTCTTTAGAACGACGAAGGATGAGAGGTGACTTGACAGAGGTGTACAAAATGATCAGAGGTATAGATAGAGTGGACAGCCAGAGACTTCTTTCCTAGGGGTGGAGGTAGCTATTACGAGGGTGCATAGTTTTAAAGTGAGTGGAGATGTCAGGGGTAGGTTCTTTACTCAGAGAGTGGTAGGGATGTGGAATGCATTGCCGGAGAGGGTAGTGGAGTCGGCCTCATTAGGGGCGTTTTAGCTGCTATTAGACAGGCATATGGATGATAGTATAAGGTAGGGGTGGAGGTTAGATAGACCTTAGGTTTAGGGTAAAAGTTTGGCACAACATCGTGGGCCAAAAGGCCTGTACTGTGCTGTACTGTTCTATGTTCTATTCTGTAGCTGGAACACATATTTAGTCAAGACTGGAGCACGAAACAGGAGGCCTGAAACAATGTCGACACTAATTCAACTGAAACAGTTATATACCATTATAGTGTTATTTAAATTCTTTCATAAGACGTGGGTATTGATGTCTGTCTCTAACTGCTCTATGAGGACAGTTAAGAATGATTCATATTGCTATGAAATTGAAATCGTATGTAGGCCAGACAAGGTGAGGATGGCAGATTTCCTTTTCTAGAGGACATTAGTGAACCAGAAGGGTTTTTATGATAATTGATGAGAATTGTCATAATCACTATTACAGAAACTAACTTTCAATTCCAGATTTTCTTTATCAATTGAATTTAAAACCACCAAATTAGTAGTTCTGCTCTCCCCCATATCAAATAAATCTATAATACCAATAAAGTTGTCTTTATTTGTGTACCTGTTGTACTCCTGCTCTGCAATCAGTAAATCAGCTGACAATCGTTTGCTGCAGTTTTGATGACTGGGAAGATTCATGTGTTTCACAGTGACCCGAATTCCATTCCATGTTAAACTGAATCAGAAATAATGTTAAATGTTTGACAGCTAAGCCAATGTAAAGCTCACTGCCATGAAGATTCTGGCTTCTTTACCTTTCGCATCTGAAGTTTATGTCCTCAGATCACCCTGGCCACTCAATAAGTTTATACAAAGTAACACAGAGAATAGGATAGTCTCTGGTTGGTTGCCCGAGAGGTATGTGTTGATTGATCTCAACCAGGACATGGGTAAAGGACTATGACTGGCCTCAGCATCGCTATGGAGGTACAAACTGGTCAGGATTCCTGCTCCAGTTTGCGATCCAGTGAGCTCTGGTGGGAGTGCATTTTTAATTGTCTCAGGTGAGGACAATATTAAGCTCAAATCTCACATCCAGACCATCACTCTGTCCAGACTCAAACATGAAGAATAATCACTAGGCAAAGTGCTAATGGGCAACCTCTGAAATGAAACAATATCGCAGAAAGGAGTTGTTATCTTTAAATAGGGCAAAGGGTGAGGGAGAATACAGGCAGAAAGTTGGTAAGAAATGCAATGTTTCAATCGTGTTTTGAGAAGGTGTAGATTCACACATCACCAGAAAGGCACATATTTTTCTGAACACAGCTCTCCATGTGCAGAAAGATGTTCACAGTATACAATACACATCTGTCCTTCTGATTTAGTACAAATAGAACAATATATATTATTGCTAGATCATTACGATTGTGAAATGCATTTGATACAGGAATGTAATATACTGTAAAAGCTTACTTGGTCATTGTTGTGTAAGGTCCATTTGCATACGAAAATGTTGGCTCATCATCTGCCTGCACCAATTCCTTCTCATTAACAATAGGGATGGAAGCAAGGTAAGCTAACTGTGCTTGTCCTTGTACACAAAACTGCAAATATACAGATGTAAAACAAGGAAATAGTTGCAGCCAGATAGTTGTCTCAAGGTGAGAAAAGCTTTCTCAAAAGGTTCAGGAAAATGGGTCTCTCATTCAGAACCTAGAAAAACATTTGATTTCAATTTCTCATTTTTAAATATGTCATTTATCTGTTTACCTTTTTTAATCTCAAATGGCTGGTGAAAGGGTGATGGCAATAATTGAGTACTCTAATCCTTGACATTATTACAATACCAGGCAGTTTTTCCTTCAGTATAAACAAAAAGATAGCAAATACTAGAAAAACAGGGAAATGTTATGCATCTAAACATTAGATCCTACACCAGATTTTCTGAAACATGTTTAGGATTTCACAAGAACAGAGAAAAACCTCAAATAGAGTTATGATGCCTGTAGCATGCTGACCAGGAAAAAACAATCTTACTAACACAGTAATCACAGAGAACCTTCCAGATCTTCAAGCAGCTATCATTATTACTGGTCATTACTACAAGGCTTTATGCAAGCAGATTGAACTAAATTTACTTTTACTACATGGGATTAAAGAAACTTTATTTGGTGTTTTGCAAATATGCTCCAAAATTCTAGATAAACATCTCCCCATAAATAGAGCTACTAGACTATCACGGCTGAGCAAATCAAAATTCCATCTTTATACTTGATCAATTTCATCCATTTAATTGTCAACTAGTGGCTTTGGCTATACCCTAGTTTTAACTGGAAATTATTTGTGAGATTCTGATGTCAGAAAGTTTCCAGGAAAAGATACTGAGTAGATTTCACTCTGTGCATTATCAACTGTTCAGTTTCAAAATGGAATAACCAAAGTAGAAAAGGCATGTTTTAAAAAATAAAACCAAAAATGTGGGAAATACTTAACAAGTTGGACAGCCCTTGTGGAGAGAGAAACAGAGTTAATGGGTGGAATTTAACACTCCGCAGGTGGCAAGTTCGAAGATGGAGGAGCTGTCTAATTGAACCATGGAATGTGCTAGCTTCCTAATTCCTCTCGTTTGGGGAGGCAAGGTAGTGCTTGTGGTGATTGTCCTTCATTCTCAAAACTGTGCACTCAACTGAGGAACGCAACATCACAAAGGAGGTTGGCCCTTGTAGAAAGTCACTATTTTCACAGTCCTTATTGTTGATCCCCTCACCCCACATTTGATAGCACTCCCCTTCTCTGATACCCTCTTCAAGGTTCCAGCAATAATTCACAGCCCACAGTGGCAATACCATGACTGGACAGTTTCTACTTGCTGACTGACTGTCATTTCTCAGGTGTGGGATTTCCACCATGTCCCTGGTTTGATTCAACAGCAGGTAGATAAGTGCCCGATTGTGAAAGGAATCACCTCTCGAAAAAGGTTGCAGTTGGGTTGTCACCAGTTTTCTGGATGAGATCCCATTATGAAAACCAAATTTGGCCCCGTTTATGGTTAATAATCGTTTATCGTAGATTTTAAGCAAGACAGTGGAAGGGAAAAGGGTGTGAGAGGATATGGGAAAGTCTGTGATAAAGCAGAACACAGGAGAGATTAAATTACAAAGGAATTGATGCTGCAAGCAAAAAGGTGTACTAAGGTGATAAGAAGCAATTACTCTTTCATCATTTAATCCCTCCAGTCTTCCGAATCTATCATTGATCTCCCCTTCTATTCTTCCCTTCTACCCATTTTACTGTCTCCATACTAATTTGAAAATCTACTAAATCTTAGTTTTTCTCAGTTCTGATGAAAGATCACAAAACTAAAATATTAATGTATTTTCCTCCCCACAGATGTTGCCAGACCTGCTGAATATTTTCAGCCTCTTCTGTTTTATTTCATATTTCCAGCATCCTCAGTATTCTGCTCTTATATTAGTTTGTTACAAATTTGTTACTGAAGAAATTAAGGAGGCAGCAAAAAATAGGTCAGTTTCATAAAATAAAAATCGTGATGAAAGATATCATGAATATTTATACGTTCAGTTTTAAACGTGTACAGATTACCTTCCCAAATCCAAAGCACTGAACACTTTGTGATGAAATACTTTTGTCTTTAGGGATATTGAGAAACTCCACGTCTTTGTTCCTTAAAAACACAGAAGGTAATAATTATTAGATAATAATTTCTCATTTTGCCCTTGCAGAAGCTGCACTAAATTTTAGGATGGTCTTCAAAATGTACTCCGAAATCTTGGAATTGGGGGATCTAAAACAGGCATTTTTGCATATATTGGTTGTAGTGCCTTCAGTCAGGTGGGAAAGGTGGTTAGGTGGGAGAGAAGATGGACAGGTTGTGTCAGGTCAAGGAGGGAGGATGAGAGGGAGGATTGGACATGGGATGAGGCCGGGTTGGGGAGATTTTAAAACTGGTGAAATCCATATTTAGGCCATTGGACTGTGGGCTCCTGAGGTGGAATATGAGATGTTGCTCCTCCAGTTTGCAAATGGCGTCATTGTGACACTCTTCAGTCAGGTGGGAGGGGCGGATAGGAGGGAGAGAAGATTTTTGCCTATATTGTTCCACTGGAAAACAAGCAGGTTGACCAGAATGCCTCTCTCATCAACATGATCCTTTATCATCAACAATTAATTCACATCTGTGTACTTTGTGTGCGTGCAATCGGGCCACACAACACACACTCATGTATAATGGAGCTACTGGGAAAGTACGTTAGTAAAAAAAGCTCTGATTCTAGACTTCTGCAAATTAACATTTAATGAACTGAGAAATGTTACCTATTAACAGCCATTTTTATGAGTATTTTAATGTATGTGTGTATTTAAAATATAACCAGAACATTATTTATGTCAGTCAAGTCACATTCCAGGACTTCAGCATATACTATAGGTGAAACGCAGCTAAGGAATATTGTGCTGTCATAGAAACACAGAAAATAAGAGCAGGAGTAGGCCACTTGGCACTTCAAGCCTGAGCTGCTATTCAGTACGATCAAGGTTGATCATCCAGTTCAGTACCTTGTTCCCACTTTCACCCCATTTTCTTTGATCCCTTTAACCCTAAGAAGTATATCTATTTCCTTCTTGAAAACATTCAATGTTTTGGCCTCAACCATTTTCTGTAGCAGAGAATTCCACAGATTCACACTCTCTACGTGAAGTAATTTCTCAGAGGTGACGTCCTTTGGATGGGACGTCAAACTAAGCTTACCCTTATCAGCTTACCAAAAAGTATTCCAAAGCATGAATTCAAAATGAGTAGGGAAGTTATCCTGGTGCCTATCTAATATTTATCTCTCAAACAAATCTCTCCCAAAGTAGATTATATGCCTATTATTATCCTTGGTATTTGTTTGATCTTAATGTGTGCACATCACCAGTTGCACTTACTTGCGTTACGACACTTCAAAATGTCTGCCTATAAAGTATTTTGGGCTGTTGAGAGGATATGAGATAAGCCGCCATATAAAGGAAAATTCTTCTTTTCTTTTTAAAAGATGTTGACTGACCTGATGGATTAGATTTCTGTCTTCAGCTCCTAGGCAGTAATCCAACTGGGCCGGGTGGATCGAAATGCTCTGTGTAGTGTCCATGTGATTTTGCCCATCTCTCAACGATCATTTCAATCAAATGAAAATTAGGTTTGATTTCGTAACAGAAATGGGACACTTGACAGATAATCACTTTGCAAGTGGAGGTAGTGCAATGCTTGTTTCTAGAATTTTCTTTTGAGCAGTGTATGTTGAGCTGCATGATCTATAATGGTGTTGTTAGATCATGCTGGTGACTGGACCAATGGGCTGAGAAGTGTTGCATGGAGTTTAATTGGGATAAACTATTTTGGTAAAACGAACAAGGGCAGGACTTGTACAGTTAATGGTAGGGCCCTGGGTAGTGTTATCGAACAGAGAGATCTAGGGGTTCAGGTACACAGTTCTTTGAGAGTTGCATCACAGGTAGACAGGGTGGTTAAGAAGGCATTTAGCATGCTTGCCTTCATTGCTTAGACCATTCAGTGCAGGAGTTGGAATGTTGTGCACAGGATGTTGGTGAGGCCACATTTGGAGTACTATTTGGAAGGATATTATTAAATTGGAGAGGGTTCAGAAAAGATTTACAAGGATGTTGTTGGGCTGAAGGGTTTGAGTTATAAGGAGAGGCTGGATAGGCTGGGACCTTTTTCCACTGGAGCGTAGGAGGTTGAAGGTTGACCTTATAGAGGTTTATAACATCATGAGGGGCAGAGATAAAGTGAATAGCAAAGGTCTTTTCCCTAGGGCAGGGGAGTTCAAAACTAGAGGGCATATTTTTAAGGTGAGAGGAGAACGATTTGAAAGGGACCTGAAAGGCAACTTTTTCACACAGAGGGTGGTTCGTATGTGGAATGAACTGCCAGAGGTAATGGTAGATGCATGCACAGTTGCAACATTTAAAAGATATTTGTACAGGCACAAGAATAGGAAAGTTTTAGAAAACTTGGGCCAATTGCAGGCAAGTGAGACTAGTTTAGTTTAGAAACTTGGTCAGCATGGACAAGTTGGACCAAAGGGTCTACTTCCATGCAGTATGACTCTATGACTCTGTTCAAATGACAGTGATCATGAATGTTCTAAAACAGCTTACTATCTTCAACTTTCAAAGGCCACTCAATGCAATTCACTGCTTGCTGGACATTTTTTTCATTCTGCGATTAGAAGTGGCGTAAAACTCTTACCCTGAAGTGATTTTGTTGAGCATGGAGCGGTTCCGTATCAGGGCTTGTGATGAACAGCCAACTCGATGTGTATTACTGCAGACAACCTGTTGTGTGATTCCCTGCATGTGTGAAGCACATCTCTGCATAAACTCCAGGATCTGCAACACAGCATTATTTGGAAAAATTACAAGCTAAGCAAGAACATATAGTATCTCAGATGGAATACTGTGTAATTACATTACTTTCTCTGAGAACACTGGTTCCAGAAACTTCAAATATCTAGTATCATTACTGCTGTCTTCACACTGAAGACAGAGAACCCTGTCATAGGAATTTATCTCAACTGCTCTAAAAAATCCACTTAGGCAAATGATGGGACCAAATTTTTTGAGTGCCAAGTTCAATCACAGATAAGCTGAGAAACATATTATTTTCTTCAAAGTTAAAAATATGTTGTTATGACTTATTTCTGTTTCTCTCCTCATAATTATACCCCCTTTCAACTTTAAATTAAATTGACTCACATTCAAACCTAAGTATGATTAGATTCTTCAAACAGAACACAAATTTTAGAATGTTGTTTCACAAAATTTTAAAATGCAGTCATGAAGAAAATCAAAAAATTCTGCTTGATTTAATTTGGGTTTGTAGACACCTAACTATTTCATCCTTTAACAGGCTCCAGGAGTGGCATGAAAGTGATTCATCTGAAAACTAACACTTTCCTCTTACAGAGAACTTCCACCAAAAGCATGGCAAAACAAAAATGTACCCCAGCATTTGATTACAAAAGTTGTGATTCAGTACACTGGCAATTTTTTAAATTTCAAAAATATACTTTTTTCACAAAATCATCTACAAGCATATAAAATGTTCTAAATCAGTTCTGTACAGTTTTTGCAGAGAGAAAAAAAAAAAGACATTGGAATTTTTACATTTTTCAGAGCTTCTCTACAGTTGTAAAACAAAAAAAGGCATTTTTACATATGCAGGAAACTATTTAGGTTCATTTGAAGATAACAAGAGTCTGATAACTGAACAGACCCTTGTTATACTTTGACAGAAAGACCTGGTCTTTCCCCACTGCTCCTTGGTGGCAGCTGCAACAAGCTTAGTTGCATCCCTCAGCATGTAGTCCTGGACTTTGGAATGTGCCAGTCTGTAACATTCGGTTAAGGTCAACTCTTTACACTGGAAGACCAACAAGTTTTGGGCGGGCCAAAGAGTGTCTTTCACTGGGTTGATGGTCCTCCAGGAGCAGCGTTATCTTTTATCTGTGGTATTAAATTGTGGTTTTCTGTCCACTTAGCTGGTCTTTAAAGATACCGTCACATTATTTGAAGAAAAGGTTACAGTTCCTGGTGTCATTTATCTCTCAACAATTTTTATTCATATTTAAAAATATCCTTATTCATTCAATGCTATCTATAAGTACACGCGAAACATCTCCACAGCCAATTACGTAGTAATGTTAGCAGAGATATCACTTTCGACTTTGCAGAGAAAACCAAGTAACACGCTGGAATTTGACATTCCTCAGAGCTTCCCCAGATTTGCAAAACAAAGGCATTTTCTACTCATACAGAAACTATTTACGTTCATTTCGGGGCAGTGAGGTGGTCTGACAGTTGAACAGACCCTCATTAGACGTTGACAGAAAGATCATAGATGGTGGTCTTTGCCCACTGTACCTTAGCAACAGCTGCCCCAAACTTTAGCACATCCCTCAGCATGTAGTCCTGAACATTGACCACAACTCCATCAGGAAATGGTCAGCATATTAGCATCCTTGAGACCTTCTGGGAATAGGATGTTCGTCTCAGAACGGAACAGCTGTAGAGCACAGAGTCCTGCATCACAGAACTGCTTGGGACAAATCTCGACAAAAACCACCGCATCTCTCTCCAGACTTTCATTACAAAGGCACATTCCCGAAGGAGATGAGTGACATTCTTTTCACCAGTCCAGCCACTTCGAAGGCAGCATGCTGTGGTACACAGAGATTGGGCATGCATGAAGGATTTGACAGGCAGTGGCCTTCTCACTACCAGCCAAGTTATGTCTTGATGCTTGTTGGAAAGTTCTGGTGATGAGGCATTCTGTCAAATGACTTTGACAGTCTGCTCAGGAAACCACCTGATAGAATCCCACAGTTTCTTATTCCCAGAAGGTCTCAAGGATGCTATATGCTGACCATTTCCTGATGGAGTTGTGGTCAATGTTCAGGACTACATGCTGAGGGATGTGCTAAAGTTTGGGGCAGCTGTTGCTAAGGCACAGTGGGGAAAGACCACCATCTATGATCTTTCTGTCAAAGTATAATCAGGGTCTGTTCAACTGTCAGACCGCCTCACTGCCCCGAAATGAACGTAAATAGTTTCTGTATGAGTAGAAAATGCCTTTGTTTTGCAAATCTGGGGAACCTCTGAGGAATGTCAAATTCCAGCGTGTTACTTGGTTTTCTCTGCAAAGTCGAAAGTGATATCTCTGCTAACATTACTACGTAATTGGCTGTGGAGATGTTTCGCGTGTACTTATAGATAGCATTGAATGAATAAGGATATTTTTAAATATGAATAAAAATTGTTGAGAGATAAATGACACCAGGAACTGTATCCTTTTCTTCAAATAATGTGACGGTATCTTTAAAGACCAGCTAAGTGGACAGAAAACCACAATTTAATACCACAGATAAAAAATAACGCTTTTGATAACATGGAACTTCTAGTATTGTATTGGTGACAACTTAGATTACGATTACTGACTGCCATTTAAACCCAAAATTTTCTGAGTCAGGAATCGAGAGTGCTACCACTGAAGCAAAACTGGCAGAACTGTTCTGAGTGTCTAGTCTCACACATAAGTAAAATCCATGGCCAAATACTACAGACAAATAGCATGACTCACACGAGGAGAAGAAATTTGCAATGAGAAAACGAAATCCTCTTTTAAAAAATATATTTTCACCTTTTTTCTTCCATTTTTCCATATAATCCAATATTTCCTGGTCAAGAAATAAGAAGCTTTGCCTCCGCTAACATTTCTATGTAATTAGCTGTTAGGAGATATACAAAAGATGGTCATTCCTTAACTTTTGCAATGTCTTGCAATGCCAAAAGACTACTGCACCTCCGACAACTGACTCAAGAATCAGACTCACTGTATGGGAATGGGCTGTAAAAGTGACTTCTAAACTACCATCTAAATACATCAGACCAGTTAAAGAAACTGAATTGCCCACTATCAATATCTTGAAGGTTACCATTAAGCAGAAAGTGAAATGGACTCACCATATAAATTCATTGACTACAAGATCAGGTCAGGGGCTAGGAATAAAGCAGTGAGTAACTCACCTCCTGATTTATCAAAACCTTTACACCATCTACAAGGCACAAGTCAAGAATATGATGGAATAATCCCCACTTGCTGGATCAACACAGCTCCAACAACACTCAAGAAGCTTGACACTATCAAGGACAAAGCAGTCGCCTGACTGACACCACATCCATATACATTCAGTCACTGCACCACCAACACCTAATAGCAGCAGTGTAAACAATCTATAAGATACAATGCAGAAATGTGCTAAAGATCCTCACACAGCACCCTCCAAACCCACGGCCACATCCATCTAGAAGGACAAGGGCAGCAGACACATGGGAACACCACCACTTGCAAGATCCCCTCCAATCTACTTACCATCCTGACTTGGAAATATATTGCTGGAGATATAACGGGTTAAACGCCTGGAATTCCCACCCTAACAGAATTGTGAGTTTACCCACAGCACATGGACAGCAGCCTTCAAGAAGGCAGCTAAACACCACCTTCTCAACGACAATTAGGGATGGACAAAAAGTGCTGGCCCAGCCAGTAAAGCCAAAAGTGAATTTTTAAACAAACTCCAATGCTTCTTACCCGAGTACTACGTTCCTTGCCAGCTGACTTGGCCCAGGCACGAGGTATTCTTCCATCTTTATCATTCAGACGCAGATCACCTCCAGCATCCAGTAACTTACTGAGAATCCACTGATTGCAAGAAAAAGCTGCTGCATGTACTGGAGTACTCCGATCTTCACAGCGGCTAGATGGAATGAATTGTTTACAAATCAATCAATTTTTTATTCAACCAAAGAAAATGTGAAGTGGTTACTATTCTAATTATGATTTTGAACAATGCAAAAATAACTCCTAATCAGCCTCAAAACCTTTATAAAAGCAAAATACTGCAGTTCCGGAGATCTGAAATAAAAACAGTGCTGGAGAAACTCTCCAGCTCTGCCAGCACCTGTGGAGAAAGAAACAGAGTTCACATTGCAAGTCCGACGACTCTTCTTCAGAACTGAAACTGAAATGAACAGTAACTTTGAAATTGGTTTGCTCAAATATCTGCCTAAATATTTGGCAGTGAAATGTTCCTTTGCAAAGCATTCACTAGAGCAATGCGTTGATCTTTGAGAATTGAATCTGTTTACATATCTTTGTCCTGTTGCAACAAATTCCATCTGCATTTTGTAAAACACTTCACGTGTGGCTCTACTGTGCAGTCTCTGAAAAAAAATGCCCTACAATTCTCCAACAAAAATATTGCATTTTGGAATACCATGTTGATGAACATAATGCAAAACTGTGCAAGGCATCTTTGGTCATGACATACTGTAGAAAAGGGCAAGAACTGGTTGTGTAAGCCTACTTTTTTTCCATATTATCACATTATTCATTTTATCCAAAACTAAGGTGCCTGATTCCTACAAGTATGAAGTCCAACTTGCTCATCACTTGCTAACTTACACAGGTCCCCAACCCATGAGTTGCAAAATTTGACTCTTTATCCTCATTTCCAAAATCTCTCATGTTCTCATCCTATCCTCTCTCTGCAACTTCCTCCAGTCTTCGATCCTCCAAATCTGGCCTGTGCAATCATACCTCCCCATACCTGACCTTTGATGGTAGGCTCTTTAGTTGCCTTAGCCTGGTCTCCAGAATCCTCTCCATAGTATCCTTTACCTCTCAATTTTTTAAAGCCCTTCTCAAAGCCCATCCTTAGTCATCTCTTCTCATCTCCAATCATTGCTCAGCATCCTTTCTCTTGTACCTTACTTTATCTTATCATCCTGCTCTTTGAAAGCATTTGCATCATTTTCCATGTAAAGGCTGCTATGTTTATAAACCTGCTTTCACCACAGTTTGAAGTATTCAGTTTAGATACTTACTTGTTAGGATTTGCTCCAAACTCTAATAAAACATCAACAACTTTGACAAGGTCCAGCAAAGCAGCTATAAATAGTGGAGTCTGCCCCAAATTATTTCTAGTGTCTACTGCAGCACCTGGAAAAAAAAAACTGAGATTAGGTCAAAACCAAAGCTGTAATATATTGACCGGTTCCAGAGCAATGTTGTGAAGTACATTATGTTAAAATCTGACAGTTATAGAATGTAATTCACAGCAATTGATATATTATGTTCATTGTGTGGCTCATGTTAAGATCCCAGCTGATGGATAAGACAAATCCCAGAATGAAACCTAGAATGATAATTTTTTGTTAAATTTAATTAATGTAGTGGTTATCATTGAAGCATTTTAATATGAGATTGCTAATGTTCTTTAACAGCAAAACATAAGGTTTTGATACAAAATAAAGAGAACAAACAAACGAAATACAAATCAGTTAACAAGATCTTAAGACTAACATCAAAACAAAGTTTCAGCACGTTTCTCAACACCATCCATGACAGTCACTTATGTAAAAAAGTTACTCCCCTAACTCAACTCATTAGATTTTTATATAACTGACTCACTCCAAGTTCTTTACTGTGTAGTGTGGAGACAATTTGATTATTCCTTTACGGGTTTGCTGTCATTAACTTTTCACGAATCTTAAACATTCTGAATTCTAATAATGCATAGATTTCTATCCATACTTCTTGTCTGGAAGCTTCACGAACTAGACTCATCAGCTGAAGTAGCTTGCTTCCCTGAATTGACCTGAATTCTTACCAGGAGAGAAACTAAACCCTGCTTCTGAACTCAACTCTCATTTTACAGCAGGTCTGACAGCATAAGACTATAAGTAGGACGTGACATTCTTCATATCCACTTTCCTTTATTTTCCCTGTAACCCTTGATTCCTCTACTGATCAAGAATCTTGATCAACTCAACCTTAAATATACACAATGTCTCTGCCCCCATAGCTCTCTATGACAAGGAGTTCTAAAGACTCACAACCCTCTGAGAGATGAAATTCATCCTCATCTCAGTATTAAGTTGGTGCTCCTTTATTCTGAGACTATGCCTTCTGGTTCTAGACTCACTCAAGAGGTGAAATATCCTCTCAGAATTTATCCTGTGGTATATGTTTCAAGAGATTATCTCTCATTCCTTTAACCTCCAGAGAATAGAGTCCCAACCTGTTTAGCCTATGCTCGTAAAACAATCCCTCCAGATCAGGGATCATCCTAGTGAACCCAAATCTGAAGAAGGGTCACTGGATTCGAAACATTAACTCTGCTTTCGCTCCGCAGATGCTGCCAGACCTGCTGAGTTTCTCCAGCAATTTCTGTTTTTGTTTCAGATTTCCAGCATCACTGGTTCTTTGTTATATTCTTGGATTTTCTTCACCAACTTCTTTGTCACCTTCTCCTCCAATGAATCTGGATTCTCGGGTGGAGGTTGAACCTGTTGTGCCGCTGTTTTGGCTTCCTGTCTCTCCCGTCTGGCCTGCCCCTCCTTCTGTCTGACCCTCACTTCATTTTTCCTGCTAGAGGGTGGTACCTTTCTGTCTTTTGGAGGTGGCATGGCTCATGTTGAATGTATGTGGTCCCCCAACTTGGGCATGCCTTATACAGGTCACCTGTTTCCCCACCTAGGTTACAGTTCTTTACCTATTGGCAGTCTTTGGTCAGGAGCCCCTCTAACTTACAGTTCCTGCACAGGGTAACCATGCAGACCGCCATAATGCACCCTGACCTTCCACAGGTTTGACAGACGCTGGGCTGCCTTGCATACATCAAATAACCTCAGCTCCCTCCAATCGCAAAGCTGAGTAGTGGGTGGAGGACGGTACCATCAGCATGTGCCCTCAGGGTTACCGTGACCTGCTGCTTGCTGCCACTTTCCACTTGGCATACCCTCCCAAGAAGTTCAGGACATCTGCTGCTGGCACATGGGGGTTATACATATGGATGGTGAACATCCAACTCCTTTGTGCCGGTAGCACGAATAATGGCACTGCATTCAGGACGGAGAGGGGACCCTCACCTCCTTTCTCCTCAAATATCTTCAGGAAATGCTCATATTGCTTCACGCTCCTAAAGGTCATATCAAAGTACCTGCCACTGGGGAAATCCTGCAGGCAGTTCAAGTCTGTTGCATTTTTTCAATTTCAAAAATATACTTTATTCATAAAAAACATCCATTTGTATATGTACATTAACATATTAGCATTTTGGTTCTGCACAGTTCCATACTAAGCAAACAAACACTTTGAACTTTGAACTTTGAACTGTAGATGAGGGTCATAATGCCTTTTCTCATGGAGTCACGATGGTACCTGGCAGAGGCATACTGTTGTACACCTCCAACAGATCCTGGCCAATCAAGTCCAACAGATCAGAATACAAATCGACCAGTAAGCCATTGCATCTGCGAGTTATATTCTTTTCTAAGGACTCGAGGGCCTTGGTCAGCTCATCCAGAGACAACAACTGGTGCAGACTCTCCCGCACGTTGTCATCTAAGACCTCTGTGACAGATGTCAGGAATGACTGGGAGGCTGTGCTGTCTGTGGGTGCAACAAACATCACTGCGCCTGGAGGACCATCAACTAGGTGAAAGACAGCCTTTGGCCTGCCCAAACCTTGTTAGTCTTCCAGAACCAGGAGTTGTCATACTGTCTGGCATAAAAGGATATGCGGATCGTCAGTGTTTCAGACTGAGATGACGCTACTGAGCTATCTTCTTCCCTCAGGCTGCTGAGCACACACTCATCAAATGAGTGCCAAGGTGCCAGCTGAGTGGGGGATAGAATGTCAGCTGGGTAGTATGTGGAATATGTTTGGAATCAGGTAGATGTGACGCCAAGTGAGCACCAGGGTGCCAGGTGGGCAGGACAGCAAGTGGGTAGGGTGCCAAGGTGCAGGATCTCAGATAGATAATTTGCCAAGTTAGAAGTGAAAATTTGGCAAAGGACAGGGTGCAAATTGGTTGGGATAACAAACCAGGATGTAGGGCATGTCGGTAAGAGGGCAGGTGACTGTTCCTGTGTTTAGTGTTACCACAGGGAGGCTGAGAAGGATGGCGTCAACCAGGGGCATCAGGTCAGGCGGAGGGCAGAAGTAGCAGATTTTCTACCAGTTCGGAGAATGGATAAGGTCACAGGAAGGGAGTCATGGGATGGATCAGTTCCGGAGCAGATGGAAGGGCTTAGAAAATCGAAGGTACAAACGTAAGGGTGAATACAAATTCGACAAAAGCAACTCAGAACCCGGGCAACTTAAAGCAGCTGGTTCACATCCCGACTTCTTTGGTTCTGTACAGGAGAACAAACACCCATCAGAGTTTAGCTTTCCTGACAATTCCAACAAACAAACCCAAGGCACTTCTTATTAATGCAAGATGCTATTTACATCTAGTCGAGGCAGCAGGAGAATCCAATAACAGAACGGACACACGTTGTACTTTGGCTCAAAGACCTCAGATAGTGGTCTTTCTCCACTATGCCTTAGCTGCAGCTGCCCCAAATTTCAGGGTGTCCCCAGCAGTAGTCCTGGATCTTACAATATGCCAGTTTCCAACACTCACTACTAGTAGCTGGAGCTGCAAGATATTTTTGAATTGCAGAAATACACTTCATTTGTAAGCTCAAGCTGAGGGTTACTGCACCTAACACAAGGGGGAAAATGACTTGAAAAAGGACATCCAAGCAACTGAGAGTCTCCTTTTCAGATTGGCTTTAGGACAAGCCACTCAGACTGCATTCTCCTCTTCCAGCTCTCTGCAAAATAGAGAGACAGAACAGTCATCAACAGCAAAGAGCAGATGCTAAAAGCAACACTCAATGCCTATTTCCTGTTCAGAAGAGAACACTACAAATCCTCCTCGTGGTTTGTGAGACCAAACACTCTAGAACCCATTTCTCTAGGAAAGAACTATAGAAATGATCCCTAAGAGTATAGTCTTAAAAATGCAGATGTGCAAATTCAGGTGGCAATACCACAGACACACATCACAGTTAGGGACACAGTCTCTAATTCATCAATTTATTCATTAGTATTTTTGCCAGTCATTTAATTTACATTGTGTTATAAAATAAATGTATATACTGGAGTAGTTTTCTATTTTATTACATTGAAACCCTCAGATCTACAAACTAATTACCATAATCTACTTGATAGACAAATCAAAAGTCAAGCATGCATCACCACAAACCAGCAGGCAATGTCACATGATATTGTTTTCAAATTCATCGCTCAGTATGATATTGTATAGCTCTTAAATCATCCAAACAAATCACTATCAGGAAGTGCAGTACAGTCCCTGAGAACAGGGTAAATGAATAAACTCCATTTAGGATCGCATATCAGCAGCATAACTTTTACCCTTCACCACTGCAGCAAGCGATTTCCTGTCTGAGACTGAACTAAACTGCTTGCAACCCTGGCCTAACATTTGACCTTGAGATGAGGTCACACAGAGCTCTGCATTTCTGACAGGCGATTCCGATCAGGGCTTCTTCAGAAATGGGGAGCAGTATTTCCATTCTGACAATTCTCTCTTAGAGTAGAACTGTTGGGGAAGCAGAAACCATCTCCCCATTCACAGCAGTGAGCACAGCCTCTTCTGAAATTTAAAGGTTCAGAACCGCAGACAGCCACTTTGATCACTGCCGGAAAATGCTAAGAGCATAAGGTTAGTGTTCCGGGGCTGATGGGTGCCTGTTGATCGGGTATTAACTGTATAGGGTGTCAAGGAGCCATTTGAGGAGGGGGTAGAATGTCAGCTGGGTAGGATGTGGAATGCCAGTATTTTGGAGTCAGGTGGATGTGGTGCTGAGGGAGTAGGGCAGGGTGTCAAGTGGGTAAGGTGCCAACTGGCTATGTAGTACAATGCTAGGGTGCCTGGTGGCAAGGGGACAGGGTGACTGTTGCTGTGTTTAGTGTTACATCAGGGAGGCTGAGGAGGGTGACGGCAACCTGGGGCATCTGGTCAGGCAGAGGGGAATGGTGGCAGATTTTGTATGAGTAGGCAGAATGGACATGATCCCGGGAAGGGAGGGGTGTGATGGATCAGGTCTGGAGTGGATGGAATGGATTAGTGAGTTCAGGGTATAAACATAAGCCTGAATATGGAATTGACAAAAGCAGGTCAGAATCTGGGCATTCGAAAGCAACTGGTTCACATCCCAATTTCCAATGGTTTTTCACTGTCTACTTAGGACTACCCAAGAGTAGGATGGAACACTTGATTGATTGGTTTGTTTATTGTCATGTGTATTTCTTACAAGTACAGTGAAAAGTGTTTTACAATGCCTCCGCTTTCCAGCGCCATCCTAAAACGCAGAAATAAACCAGTAGTAGAGTAGAAAGTTAGAAAAATAAAGAAATCAAGCTAAAAAATTCAACATTACAGTCCTTCTGAAGTGCTTAGCCCTGGGCCTCGATCCGGGCTCTTTCACCCCGATGCTGACACCAACATCAGCATGAAGCAGTCTGGAATATATATTGCATATTCCAGTCGGGTCAACCTTGAGTCCCTTCACCGTGCCACTGCCTCAGAACCGTATCACCATTCTTTGGCGCCATCTTACCTCTATTGACGATGCTACCGCCATGAGTCCGCACTGCACCGATCTCTCCGATGCAGCCGCTGCTGACGTTACCAAGTCCCACACCAGACACTGGGTCCAAATTAATCTCCTTCTGCCACCACCACCCAGAACAAACCTTTCCTGCGACATGTTGGACACCTAGATACTATCCGAGCTCTCCACAAGAATGTACGTAAGTAAGGCTAAAGTTTTAAGAAAAGCAGAGAAAGAAGAGGGAAAAAAGAAAAAGCAGATGGACCGGATGAGCTGCAGGCACACTTCCCACTTGTCTGGAAGTGTGGAATTCCAACAATACACAAAAAATTCTAACACCTTCAAGGATGTAACAGCCTGCCTGATCAGCTATCCAGCATCACTCTAAACATTTGATCCCTCCATTCCTGGCATGCACTGGCATGGTATTGTCTACAAGATGCACCACTGCAACTGAACTTGCGAAGGGATTCCTCGACAGCATCCAGCCGATGGCTAGAAGAAAAAGGGCAGCAGAACACATAAAAGCCAACGCCTATACTCACATCACACAGCTTGGAAATATATTATTATTTCTTCAGCCACCAGATCAATCTAAAATTCCACGCTGAACAGAACTGCTGATATACAAAATGGGCTGCACTTGTTCAAGAAGCAAAAACAGTAAAGTTGCCATACTCCTCTTGGAGGTACTTGGATTGGAACGGCTTAGACAGATATAGGCTAAACATAGGCAGATGGGACTAGTTCATTTTAGCAAAGCTTGTCTGCACAGACGAGTTGGGCCAAAGGGCATGTTTCCATGCTTTAAGTCTCTATGACTACAAGCTGTTCCCTCGTTAATGGCAGACATTGTGTTTGTTTCAAAAATATACTTCATTCATAAAAAAAATTTACATACATAAATAGTTCCTGAAGCAGTTCGGTTCTGTACAGTCTTCTTTCCCGACAATTCTAACGAACAAACTCAAGGCATTTCTTATTTATGCAAGATGCTATTTACATCTAGTCGAGGCAGCAGGAGAGTCCAATAACAGAACGGACTCACGTTGTACTTTGGCTCAAAGACCTCAGATGGTGGTCTTTCTCCACTACGCCTTGGCTGCAGCTGCCCCAAATTTCAGGGTGTCCCCAGCAGTAGTCCTGGATCTTGCAATATGCCAGTTTCCAACACTCACAACTGGTAGCTGGAGCTGAGAGATCTTTTTGAATTGCAGAAGTACACTTCATTTGTAAGCTCAAGCTGAGGGTTACTGCACCTAACACAAGGGGGAAAATGACTTGAAAAGGACATCCAAGCAACCGAGAGTCTCCTTTTCAGGTTGACTTTAGGACAAGCCACTCAGACTGCAGTCTCCTCTTCCAGCTCTCTGCAAAAGAGAGAGACAGAACAGTCATCAACAGCAAAGAGCAGATGCTAAAAGCAACACTCAATGCCTATTTCCTGTTCAGAAGAGAACACTACAAATCCTCCTCGTGGTTTGTGAGACCAAACACTCTAGAACAAAAACTATAGAAATGATCCCTAAAAGTATAGTCTTGAAAGGACAGTACCACAATTTGGTTTGGGAATACGAGAGGTACACATCAGAGTGCATGTGTGTAATTCCTTTCCATAGCATTTCTAAACTATTTTCAACAAGCTTTCTATTTATAAGTCTGCTACTTGCAGCTATATTTCTCAACAAGACGAAAACCAGAGTAGAAATGAACGCCAACGATATTCAACTTAAATTCCTAATCGGAATTATCGTCTGATCATGCAATCAAAACTGAAGAAATGAGTGGGGCGGAGGCTGCTGGTATTCACAGCCGAACAGTTGAAGCGATCCCTGCTGGAAGCTCGCAGACGTAACACTTGCCAGAAGACAACAGTCGCCTTATGTTCCTACTCGTCTCTCTCCATAACTACCGCACCCGTTTGCCCTCAAATAACAGACGTGAACGATGTGACAAAGGACTTGTCGACTTAACTCTCATTCCTGCAAAAGGACGCGAGTTTGATGTAAAATCCACAAGTAAAACACTCAACGACATAATGATTTGTGAAATTAAGCGGTTTCCGAATTGATTAATTCTGAATTCAACTCCAGAAGCAGGGTCACTGGACCCAAAACACTAACTCTGGTTTCTCTGCACAGATAATGCCAGACCTGCCGAGTTTTTCCAGCATTTCTGTGTTTGTTTTAGAACGGAATTGCTGCTTCCATCCTCATTATTATTCGGCGATGATCTCAACATAAATCTTACTCGAATTATGACCAATTTGTCATTAATTAAGAGTGAATAGTTACTTCCTTAAATTGCCTGAATGACGTCTAAGAGCGTGGTCAAATATTTAAAATCTTTTGCAGCACAATGTGAGGCTTGGCATGTAATTCAGGAAATACAAAAGCACTTCACACAGAACAGGACTGATGTCTCGCAAAGACGCACATGCACACATACTCTACTATGGTTGCTTTAAACCAAAAATATAACAAAATAGAACATTTTTTCTAATGGATAAAAGCATGAATGACATTTACTGGCGTATTTTTTTTTCCTCTATTCACATTGCTACCAGTCAAAGATACCACCTGTGGACAGAAAAGTAGTTGAAATGTGTTAGATCACAGAAACTGCCTGGACTAGAGGTTTTCCAGTTGTTTCCGCTTTCAGTACAGATTTTGAGCGCTATGTGTTTGGATTTGTTATTTTACAAAGTGGTGCTTTCCAATTTAATACATAGGGTAAAGGAAGCGGAATAGTCAAAATGCCATAATAAAATTATCTGCAGCTGAACATCAGATTGTTTTAACGAAAAAAATTAACACCCATTGCCGTGCCATTGCATTTCCGCAATGCCGTGACTCGGATTCGAACCGAGGTTGCTGCGGCCACAACGCAGAGTACTAACCACTATACGATCACGGCGAGCTACATGGGCTTCGAAAGTCCACGTTTGAAAATTAGTCTGAAGTGTAACAATATTGTCGGTTATGTGTCAGGAAGATTGCGGTCTGTAACTGCCATTACACTAGTGTAATGTTTGATGTTACTAAACAGACGCTTCTTTGACGTGTTTTACGATATTTGGGGATATCTGCTCTCCGTCTGCTTGGCTTTAGTTACTAATCACTCCTTACGTATACAGAGGAAAATTGAATCCTTCTTGCTGTTTAAACAGTAGTTTTGAGCAGCTAGGTCTGTTTTTAACAAATTCTCTCAGTATCTGAGCATCGCTGGCGACGCAGTTTTATTCCCCATCGCTAGTTGATCATGTAAAGGTGGTGAGCCACCTTCTTGAACCACCACAGTCCATGTGGTATGGGGATAGCAAGTGTTTTTAGGACGGGGGAAGGGGGGTATTTAAGTTGTTGCTCCCACACAAATAGTCTCGTCACTGAGGCAAAAGCCCCAGCACGTAATCGCAGCCAAGTAGCCTTAGCCAAAAGACTAAGAACAACACTTGGCCTGAGCCAGATGGGAGCTCAAGCTCCAATTCATTTAGCGTAAAGCAAAGTCAAGTTTTCCTGCTCCTATGATGCTGCTTGACCTGCTGTGTTCATCCAGCCCCATGCTTGTAAAGGGCTGTATGGCGGCTTGGTGGTTGGCACTGCTGCCTCACAGGTTTGTTTCTAACCTTGGGTGACTGTGTGGAGTTTGCATGTTCTCCCCGTGTATGTATGGGTTTCCTCTGGGTGTTCTGGTTTCTTCCTACAGTTAAAGCTGTGCAAATTAGTTGGATTATGATAAATTGTACTGTAGGAATTCTATGACCTATTATAAAGATGCCATTGTCCTAGCAGGCCATTGGGCTGCTCTCTTATTGGAGAGTGGTGATTAATGTTGGTTCAACCTGTGAGTCGCCACGCTAAGGGTTAGGGTTAGGTTGAGGAGAGTCCCTTCATGGCAACCTCACCCAGTGTGGGAATTGAATCACACTACTGGCATTACTCTGCATCGCTATGCAGCTAACTGACCACCACCCCCCCACCCCCGCCAAAAGAAAGGTTATGTCACCAGCTGGACATAGGCCCAAGACTGTAACTGTGTTCTGGAAAAAGGACTACATCCAAAACGTTAACCTGCTTCCCACTCAATGCTAGTAGGCCAACTGTACATCACCAGTATTTGCCACTGTAATGGTAATGCAGGCTGTAGTGAAGGTCTGTAAGGGGAAAGATTTAGAAAAGACCTGAGGGGTAACTTTTTTGCACAAGGTTGTACGTGTACGGAATGAGCTGCCAGAGAAACTGATGGGTATATGAATAGGAAGGGTTTAGAGGGATATAGGGCAAATGCTGGCAAGTGGGACTAGGTCAGATTGGGATGTCTGGTCGGTGCAGTGGAGTTGGACCAAAGAGTCTGTTTCCGTGTGTATGATTCCATGACTCTATATTCTCCTGACTCACTTAATACTCTCCTGTGAGGCAACAATACCCAGCTACATCAGAGTTTGATGAAGGGTCACTGGACTCAAAACATCAACTTTGCTTTTCTCTCTACAGATACTGTCCTGACGGCTTCTCTAGCAACTTTTGTTTTTCTATAACAGTAGCTTGACTTTGCTGGTATCATCAGTAATCACACATGAATAAAGCCAATGCAGGAGGCTTCTGAACAGCAGTGCACCAACCTTCAAATGAGTATCAACCACAATCTCAGGACAAGACAGAGCACAGAATAAGACTGGTGCAAAGAAGAAAAATGTTCAAGTCATAGAGTTTTACAGCATGAAAAGAGACCCTTTGGCCAACTGCATCCACGCACATCATCAAGGACCTATCTACTTTTATCTTCTAACATCTTCTTCAAAACCTATCCACGAATCACAAGTTAGGCATGTGATAGTCTGGATGAATGCAGCTCCAAAAACACTCAAGAAATTTGACACCATCCGAAACACTTGATTGGTACCATATCCACAAACATCCACTCTCATTCCACCACCAATGCTCAGTAGCAGCAACGTGTACTATCTACAAGATGCACAAAATTCATCAAGGCTCCTTTGACAGCTCCTTCCAAAGCCATGACCACTTCCATCTTGAGGGCCAGGGTGATGGGAACACCATCATTTCAAGTTCCCCTCCAAACTACTTGACATGCTGATCTGTTTCCTCAGCGTCGCTGGGCCAAAATCCTGGAATTCCTCCCTAACAGCATTGTGAGTCGATCTACAGCCTGCAGCAATTCAAAAAGACAACTCACTACCATCTTCTCAAAGGCAATTTGGGATGAGCAAAAAAGTGCTGGCCCAACCAGTGACACTCACATACTATGAATGATTTTTTTAGAAAGACTTGTAGGTTACAGTGCTTCAGGTGATCGTATAAATACGTTCTAAATGTTGAGATAGTTTCCATTTATACCACTCTTCCAGGCAGTGAGTTCCAGATACCCACCACCCTCTGGATGAAAAAGTTCTTCTTTAAAAAGTAAATTTTAAAGCTTCTTTAAATTATTACCGTGATTAGCAATTGCAGAATACCACATTTTTCATACTGACCACAATATTTTAAAGGTTTGTATAATTAAAGCACATTATGTTTGCTGTCATACACACCAAAGAAAGCAAGCAAATTCACAACTAAATCAACATTAAACAAAACCTTTCTATATTTATACTCCATTCCCTATAAATGAAGGTTCAGCATTCCATTGCCTTCCCTATTACTGCTGAACTTGAATTTTAGCTTTTTGTGATTCACGGACAAGGACTTCCAAGTCCCTCTGTTTATAGCTTTCTGCAGTCTTTCTCCATTTAAATAACATTCAGCTCCTCTATTCTTCCTGTCAAAATACATAACCTCGTGTTCCATTATATATTCCGCCACTTATATTCCATCTGCCAAGTTTTTACCTATTGTTTAACTTGTCTGTATCTCTCCTTGTGTCATCCTCACCACTCGCCTTTCCAAGTATTTTTGTGTCAGCTGTAAACTTGAGTTTAGTATATTCACTTTTCTCATCCAATTGTACGTTGTAAATAATTATAGCCACGTCACTGATCCCTATGGTACTTCACTGGTTACAGGTTGCCATCCTGAAAATGTACCCTGTCACAACTCTCTGTCTTCTACCAGTTAGCCAGTCCCCTATCTGTTTTAATATACAACCTCCAACACTATGCGCTCCACATTTGATGTTTACCTCCGTATGCATCCCTGGGAACACATAGTTCTGTAAGGTAAAGACGATCAGGATCAACCTCAACTAAAACGTACATTCCTCAAGAAGGTGGACAATAGGTGACTCTGAGATTTTTCTTCTCCAACAATATACATTATTCATAAAATTTATAAAAATACATTACATCATGTCAGAAGTGAGCCAAATACCCCAGTAGGTTGATTTAGCATATTGGCAACTGTCATTTCAAACACCATGAACACAACATCAAACCCCCTCTCGGCCTCAACCCTCTCTGTCATTTCACTGAAGAGTTCAATCCGAGTTTAATAGGTGTTTTACACTTTGAAGTGGTTACATTTTAAAAAAAAATCATGTCACTGAAGCAACAACTAGGTTCAGTTTCTGAATATAATCTAAATGCCATGACCATATATCACAGTTTATCTCTGCAATGTTTTGATACAAATTTAAAATGAATATTCACTTTGTTTTTACGACTATAAGTTAACATAGTTAATCAATTTGACAGTTTGATTTGGCTATCAGTTAACATTATCCTCTATTCTTTTATGTGATATTGTTGTTAATATAGCCATGCTTCAAGTGTTGCTTAAAATTCAAGGTTGCAAGCACCTTTCAACCAATGTTGCTGCAGGGTAACACACAACAAAGCAATAGACCATTCAACTCAGGCTGCTGTTTATACTTCGCACCAACATTCTCCCACCTGCCTGTTCATACGCCTTCATTAACATATCCTTCTATTACTTTCTCACTGATGTGCTTATCTAGATTTGCCTAACATGCATCTATGTTATTCACCTCATCCACACCTTGTGGTGGTGAATTCCACATTCTAACTAATTCCAGCAAATACAGTTCTTCTGAATTCCCTATTGGATTTATTAGTGACTAGCTTCTGGTCTAACTTGAAATGGAAACATATTCTCCATGTCTACCTTTACTATCATATTCATAACCTTGGGGAGCCCTATCAGGTCTATCAATTTTCTCTGTTCTAAAGAAAGAATTGCCAGTTCAATTTTGAATTGATCTTGAATATGGCTTCATGCACACCAAATTAACTGAAGTAACACGAGTTCAATTTAATTGTGAGTTATTAAAATACAATATAACAATTAATTTAACTTCTGCTTATAAAGAAACAGGTTACTCGCTGAATAAAATGTAAAACCTATCACCATGTCATTCATATGCGCTGTGCCATGTCTCAGATTTGGACCATGTTCCTGACGGCACAATGTGGAACACTAACTACTATATGATGTCAGCATGTTAAATGGACTATGTTGAAGAGTTCCAAAGTATTTTTTAAATACAACAAGAAAATCAACATAATGATTACTGAGACTTAGTTTCGTTGAAGGGGAACCAGAAAATTGTCTACTCTCTGAGAACATCCTCCAGTGCTTAGTGATTGGTGACAATTTTTAAATCCTTTCATGGGACACCGGTGTCAATGGCAATATAGGTACTTGTCGCCCATCCCTAATAGCCCTTGAACTGAGTGATTTGGTAGGCCATTTCTGAGGTCAGTTAAGAGTCAACCACATTGCTATAGGTTAAACCAGCTAAGGGTGGCAGATTTCCTTCCTTAAAGGATAATACTGAACATAATCACTTTTGTGGATTAGTGACATAATCACTGTAATCTCTTAACAAAAACTGAAGGCTATCTCACAAGCAACGGTAACATGATTAAACAGTAACAATTATATCCTCCCATTAGCTCCCTTTATCCAGCCAATTTTAGACCATAAGACCATAAGACATAGGAGTGGAAGTAAGGCCATTCAGCCCATCGAGTCCACTCCGCCATTTAATCATGGCTGATGGGCATTTCAACTCCACTTACCTGCACTCTCCCCGTAGCCCTTGATTCCTTGCAAGATCAAGAATTTATCAATCTCTGCCTTGAAGACATTCAACGTCCCGGCCTCCACTGCGCTCCGTGGCAATAAATTCCACAGGCCCACCACTCTTTGGCTGAAGATATGTCTCCTCATTTCCGTTCTAAAATGACCCCCTCTAATTCTAAGGATGTGCCCACGGGTCCTAGTCTCCCCGCCTAACGGAAACAACTTCCCAGTCTCCACCCTTTCTAAGCCATGCATTATCTTGTAAGTTTCTATTAGATCTCCCCTCAATCTTCTAAACTCTAATGAATACAATCCCAGGATCCTCAGCCATTCATCGTATGTTAGGCCTACCATTCCAGGGATCATCCGTGTGAATCTCCGTTGGACACGCTCCAGTGCCAGTATGTCCTTCCTGAGGTGTGGGGCCCAAAATTGGACACAGTTTTCTAAATGGGGCCTAACTAGAGCTTTATAAAGTCTCAGAAGCACATTGCTGCTTTTATATTCCAACCCTCTTGAGATAAATGACAACATTACATTACAATTTTGAGACATAGTCTACAAGAATAAACTGTAATTTTTCTGTTGATTTAACTGATTTCAGCCAGGGTGAGTCAGCTTTTTAAAACTGATCTAAACATCTTTGAGATAATGAGTAATAACCTTTAGTTGTGTACTTCTCACAAAGTAACCATACGAATGAATTAAAATTATGGCACCCTTTGTAATTTGAACTGCATATGATATCATCTCCACTCCCTTAAAACAGAAAAGAAATGGAAAATAAAGTTCTCTGATACCGTCCCCATTAAACCCTCCCAGGACAGGGGCAACAAGGGAGTGACATACAGAATAAAACTCTCTTGACTCCCTTATTTAAATAGGAAGTCAAAAATAATAAGTGAAACAGCCCTTGGTGGGGCACCATATCAATATCAATCACAACTTAACAGTTGAAGGAAACTTATAGAATGAAACAGAAATTTACTAAATTAAAATAACATTGTGGTGATGTTGCACTCAAGGCCTGTGGCACCCACCAGTCTCTACAGGCCTCTAACGTGCCAGTGAGCACTACATGCTCCCTCTCCAGGGGTAAACACAACCGCGTGAGGGGGCAGACAGTCAGGAATGACGAGCCCTCCATGGCCTGCTGCTTGGACCTGTTGATGACCACCTTGGCCAGGCCCAGAAGCAGACGTATGAGCAGGCCTTTTGACTGGTCCGTCCCTCCCTCCCTATATTGGGCGGCAACAGATCAGGAGCATGGAACTGAAGTGCAACCAAAATTTAAGGAGCGCTCCCTTCAAATGTCTCGAAAGGAGCTGCAAACAGAAGTATTCTACATATAAATGACAACTGTCTCCTACAGGCCACAAAAATTACATGTTTCCTAGCACCCAATGAATTTGCTCAATCTACGATTGCACGAGACTGCCTCATGCAGCACTCTCCACCCCAGATCCCCGATAGGAAAGGGGAGGACCCCTTTGTAGAAGGCACTTCACTGGGGATCTGTGATGAGACGTGGCTAAATATGATTTACTTAACTGTTTTATTTCACAGGGAGTGACTTTAAAGAATTTCTGGCATAATCAAATCTTTTGATTCAACAACTGCAGAACCTACCTCACGAACAAGAAAAATAATGAAAAATGCACTTCATCATATTCCAATTCCTGGAAGAAAGAATCAACTCGAAAATACAGTGGAGAACCAGCTGGTTACAAAATGTTGGAAGGGGAAGTGAAAAAACAAAGAAGAGAGGCAAAGGGGGATAATGAAAAAAGCTAGCAGCTGACATGAAGGAAAATCTCAGTCTTCTATAGACAGATGAGTAGCAAAATTGTGGTATAAGTAGAAAGACTAATTAGAGATGAAACAGGAGATTTACGCATGGAGGTGGGGGATTAGCTGAGGTATTAAAAAAAATTTTCCATCTGCTTTTGTCAAGAAGCAGATGTTGCATGGACCACAGTGGTACAGGAGAAAACACAGTCACCAGAAGGATTCAATTGATAATAAAGAGGTACTGGATAAGGTGTTAGTGCTTAGATTTGACAAAACAACAGGACAGATGAGAAGCATCCAAAGATATTGAAAGATGTGAAAGTAGAAATTGCAGAGACATTAGCTGTCATATTTCAGTCTTCCTTGGATGCATGGACCTTTCAGTACAGGAGTTGAGACGTTACGTTGAGGTTGACAGGATATCGACAAAGCAAGTGTGTGCAATTCTGGTTGCCCTGCTATAGTTAAGGATATTATTAAATTGGAGAGGGTTCAGGAAAGATTTATCAGGATGTTAATGGGAATGGAGGGTTTGAGTTATAAAAATAGACTGGATAGGCTGAGATGCTTTTCACTGGAGTCTATGAGGTTGAGGGGTGACTTTACAGAGATTGATAAAATCTGAGGGGCATATATAAGCTGAATAGCAAGGGTCCTTTCCCTCAGATAGGGGAGTTCAAAACTAGGGGGCATATTTTAAGATGAGAGGAAAAGTTTTAAAAATGACATGAGGGGCAATTTTTTACACTGAGAGAGGTTCATGTGCAGACTGAACTGCCACAGGGAGTGGTGGATACAGTTACTGTTACAACTTTTAAAAGACATTTAGACAGGTACATGAATAGGAAAGGTTTGGAGGGACATGGGCCAAACACAGGCAAGTAGGACTAGTTTAGTTGGGAACATGGTCAGCGTGGACTAGTTGGACTGCAGGGTCTGTTTCCATGCTGTATTACTGTATGGAGTGGTGCCAGAAGAGAATTGTAAATTGACGCGCTTTTTCAAAAAAGTTGTAAGAATAAGCTCAGTGATTACAGATCAGTTAGTTTAACTTTAGTAATGGGGAAATTTCTATAAGCAATCATTAAGATAGAATTAATAATCACATGAACACATGTAGTTTAATTAAGGAGAGCCAGCATGGTTTTCCCAAGAGAAAGTAATGTTTAACTAACTTGTAAGAGTTCTTTGAAAAGATAATAAAGAGGTTTGATGAGAGTAATTCTGTTGATGTGGTGCACATAGACTTCAAAAAGGCATTCAATACAGACTTGTAAGAAAATTTAGAGTTTTTGGAATAAAGGGGACAGTAGGAACATGGATACATAAATGGCTGCGTAATAGAAAACTAACAGTAGTAGTTAATGAGATAACAAGCATGGGGCTGGATGAACACAGCAGGTCAAGCAGCATCATAGGAGCAGGAAAACTCGACGTTTTGGGCCTAAACCCTTCATCAGAAATTTTTCAGGCTGGAGGAAGATCTGAAGTTCCCCAGGGGTCTGTATTGGGACACCTGCTTTTCCTGATTTCCATTAATCATCTAGATCTTGATGTACAGGAGACAATTTCAAAGTTTGCAGACAAAACAGAATTTGTGAGTTTTGTAAGCTATAAGGAAAACAGTATACAATGTCAAAAGGATTTTGACAAGTTGGTGGAATGGGTGGTTAAGTGGCAGATTAAGTTCAATTCAGATAAGTGTGGGATAATACATTATGGTGGAAATAATATGGAGTGACATTATAAGAGGTATTAGACTAAATGATGTGCAGGAGAAGAATAAGTGTGCATTGGTTATTAAAAGTGGCAAGAGAGGTGGAGTTAATAAAGTATATAGTATCCTGAACATTATTAAAAGGGGCATGGAGTACAAGAGGAGGGGGTTACATTGAAACTTTATAAGGCACTTTTTAGCCTCAGGTGGGGTAACGTGTACAGTTTTGGGCGTCACATTCAGGAAGTATATGAACACAGTGGAGAGAGTGCAGAACAGTTTATAAATTTGATAGTTTATATGAATGATTCCTAGAATAAGAAACTTCTGTTATAAGGATAAATTGGAGAAGTTAGGACTGTTTTCCTCTAAGAGAAGGGTAAGAGGAAATTTGATTACATTTTCAAACCATGAGAGTTCTGGACATAGTAGGCAGAGAGAAACTGCTTCTGCTCGTAAAAGTATCATGAATGAAAGGCCTCAAATTTAAAGTGATTTGCAAAAGAATCACTTTTAAAGCACCTTTAAGCAGAAATATTTTTTCACACAATATGCAGTTAGGGTCTTGAATGCACTGTCTGGAAGGGCTATAGAGGCAGGATGAATCAAGGTACTCAAGAGGGCATAGATGATTATTTGACTAGAAATAACTTGCAGTATTAAGGGGAACAGGCAAGAGACTGGCATTAAATCATGAAAATAATGCAGAAAGTGAATGCAGACAGGATAAGCTGAAAAACCTCCTAATGCACTGTAACAATTCAGTGTTCCTGTGACTGTTCACTCAATTTTGTTCCATCAGACTTATGACTCTTACTGGATCTGGTTGTGAAACGAACATGAATCTGTTTAACAGCCTATGCTTCCTTCCCAGTCCTAAGTAGATGACTGGCCATATGTCCTTCTGTCTTTTTATCACTCTTTCCATTACCAACAACTTGCATTTATATAGCAGCTTTATAAATATTAAAACATTTCAACGCAAATCACAAGATCATAAGCAAACAAAGTTTGATACTGAGTCAAATGAAAACATTAGGACAAGCCACTACACACTTGGCCAAACATGTAAATTTTAAGGATTGCCTTAAAGAAGGGAAGTAAGAAAGGAAAGAATTTTGAGATCAGAGCAAAGGCAGTTCTAGATATGGTCCTGTGCGACCCAACTGGCAGAGGTATTCACCAACATCTTCAATCCCTCCCTCCTACAAGCTGAAGTTCCCACCTGCTTCAAGAAGACCACCATCACCCCTGTACCCAAGAAAACACATGCAATGAGCCTTAATGAGTACCACCCAGTAGCTCTGACTTCAATAATCGTGAAGTGCTATGAGAGGTTGGTCAACTCCAGTTGGTCAACCTGCCTCGATCCCCTACAGTTTGTCTACCGACGTAACAGGTCCACAGAGGATGCCATATCCCTAACCCTGCACTCATTCTTGGACCATCTGGACAACAAAGACACCTACGTCAGACTGCTGCTCATTGACTACAGCTCTGCCTTCAACACCATTATCCCCTCCAGACTGATGTCAAAACTGCATGACCTTGGCCTTGGCTCCACCTTCTACAACCGGATCCTCAGCTTTCTGACCCACAGGCCACAATCAGTGAGGAGAGATAACTGCATCTCCTCCACAATAACACTCAAAACTGGAGTCTCCCAAGGATGCATCCTCAGCCCCCTACTATACTCCCTGTATACCTACGACTTGTGTTGCCAAATTCCGAATGAATGCCATCTACAAGTTTGCTGACAACACCACTGCACTGGGACGGATATCTAACAATGATAGGCCAAAATGCAGAAGGGAGAGAGAGGACTTGGTGACATGGTGCAATGAAAACAATCTGTCTCTCAACGTCGGCAAAACCAGAGAACTGATCGCTGACTTCAGAATGAACGCAGGAGAATATGCTCCCGTCTACATCAACAGAACTGAGGTTGAGAGAGTGAAGAACATCAAGTTCCCTGGAGTGACGATAGCCGACGACCTGTCCTGGTCTTCCCATGTAAATGTGACAGTCAAGAAGGCACAACAACGCCTCTTCTTCCTCAGGCATTTCAGGAAATTTGGCGTGTCCATAAGGTCCCTCACCAACTTCTACAGATGCGCCATTTAAAGCATACTGTCCAGGTGTGTAAAGGCCTGGTATGGCAACTGCTTTGCCCAGGACCGTACAAAACTACAGAAGGTGGTATGCACAGCACAGACCATCACAGAACCCAACCTTCCATCCATGGACTCTGTTTACACAGCCCACAGCCGTTGAAAGGTGGCCAACATCATCAAAGACTCATCGCACCCTGGTAATGGCCTCCTACAACCTTTTCCATCAGGCAGAAGATAAAGAAGCTTGAACACACACATAAGCAGGTTCGGGAATCGTTTCTTTCCGGCAGTTATCAGACTGTTGAATGGACTCTAGCCTCAAATAATGTAACCTGTATGCCTCTAAGTCTGAGATAACAAGGTGTAGAGCTGGATGAACACAGCAGGCCAAGCAGCATCAGAGGTGCAGGAAGGCTGACGTTTCGGGCCTAGACCCTTCTTCAGAAAAGTGCCTCTAAGTCTTTTAGATCTGTACATCCTTTGCTTGCTGTGATCTGCCTGTATCGCTCGTAAACAAAGCTTTTCATTGTATTTCGGTACACGCAATAATAAAATCAAAATCAAAATCAAAAATCAAATATGGGTGCAAATGGCAGAGTGTTTAAAATTGGGAATCAAAAGGCCAGAACTGGAACAGCACAATTACTTCATTGCAGGTTGCAGGAGGTATCAGAGATAGGGAGGGACGAGGCCATGCAAAGATTTGAATAAAATGATAAGAATTTTATAACTGAGGTATTGCTTGACCAAGAGGTAATATAGATCAATGAACACGGGTGAGTAAAACTTGATGCATGTTAGGATACAAGTTCAGGGTGATGTCAGTGGAAGATGGAAAGCTAGTCTGAAGAGCACTGAGAAACCAATAAGAAGGCAGTACATCTGAGAACATTACTGACTAATTTCTGTGGTGAGGAAATTCTTGGTGTTGAAAATCAAGGATGGGGTAACTGAACACCTTGAAAATTTTCAGTTCATCAGAGTAAGCCAGCATGGATTCAGGACAGGTGGGGCATGCCTGATAATTCTCAGCGAATGTTTTAAAGAGGTGACTAAGGTATAGGCAGGTGTATGTCTATGGATGTCATTCATATGGACCTCCAGAAGGAATCTGATAAAGTCCCACATAACAGCCTGTTAACTAAGGTAGAAGCTTACTGAGATAGCTTGGAATAGGTGGAGTGACAGGCGACAGGAAGTAAGGGTAATGGATAGATGATAGATATTCAAATTGGCAATATGTGGCGAGTGGTCCCACAAGGATCTGTCTTAGGGCCTCAATTATTCGTATTATCTTTTAACAACTTGGATAATGGCATAGAAAGTCATATATCCAAAACTCCTGATGACACAAAGTCAGGTGACATTGTCAACAGTGTAGATGATAGCATAAAATTACAAAGGGATATTGGTAGACTCAGTGAATGGGCAAACCTGTGGCAGACGGAGTTCAATGCAAGCAAGTATGAGGTTATCGTTTGGTTTTAAAAATAATACAGATCAGGGTAACTTTCTAGATGATATGAAGTTAACTACAATGGATGTCTAAAAAGATTTGGGAGATCAGGTGTACAAATCTATAAGATGTCAGAAACAGGTGCATAAAATAATAAAGAAAGCTAATGGAATGCTAGCCTTTATATCTCGAGGACTGGAGTACAAGGATGCAGAAGTTATGCTGCAGCTAGACAAATATCTGGTTAGACCCTACTTGGAGTACTGTGAGCAGATCTGGGCACCACAACTTAGGAGGGATATATTTACTTGGAGGGAATACAACATAGGTTTACAAGAATTATACCTGGACTTCAGGGGCTACGTTATTAGGAGAGATGATGCAAATTAGGCCTGTTTCCTCTAGAATTTACAAGACTAAATGGTGATCTGATTGAAGTCTTCAAGATATTAACAGGAAAAGACTGGATATTTCACTTAATGGCCTGACCAGATCTGTTATGCATGCCACCGTCTGAACCATTAAAAACTTAACTCCTTTGTCTCAGTACCAATTTAGGTGGGCAACATCCAACTAGTGAGGTGCCACAGGGATCAGTGCTGGCGTCACAAGTACTTACAATATGTAATAATAACTTGGATGAGGAAAGTGAATATGCTAAACCCATATTATGTGGATGACACAAAAATAGGTGGGAGGACAAGTGGTGAGGATGACACAAAGAGTGTGAAGAGGGATATGGAAATTTTAAATGAATGGGCAAAAAATGGCAGATGGAATATAATGTGGGAAATGTGAGGTTATACATTTTGGCAAGAAAAATAGAAGAGCTGAATATTATTTAAATTGAAAAAGACTGCAGAAAGCTACAGAACACAGGGATTTGGGAGTCGTCATCCATGAATCAAGAAGAATCATCCAAAGTCAGAAGGTAATAGGGAAAGTACTTGGAATGTTGGCCTTAATTCCAAAGTGAATAGAACATAAAAGTAGGGAGGTTCTGCTAAAACTGTACAAGGCAAATTAGATCACAGCTTGATTACAGTGAACAGTTTTGGGTCCCTTATCAAAGGAAAGCTATTCTGGCAACGGAAGCAGTCCAAAACAGGGGCTGACACAAGGTATGGACGGACTGTTATTTTTAAGAGATGGTTGAGTAATTTGGGCCTGCATTAATTGGACTATAGAGGAATGAGAAGTGATCTTATTGAAAAATACAAGATTCTCAGAGGACTTGGCAGGGTAGATGCAGAAAGGTTCTCTCCCGTTATGGACCAGTCTGAGACCAGAGGGCATAATCTCAGATTAAGGGGTTGCACATTTAATAAAGAGATGAAGAACTTCTTCTCTCACAGGATAATGAATCTGTGGAATTATTTACTGCAGAGGACTGTTGAGGCTGTGTTGTTAAGTATATTTGAGGTTGAGATAGACAGATTTCTAATCAGTAAGAGAATCAAGGGTTATTGGGACAGGGCAGTAAAGTGGAGTTGAGGATTATCAGATCAGCCATGATTTCAATGAATGGCAAAGCAGATTTAGTGGGCTGAATGGCCTCCAACTGCTTCTATGTCTTATAGCCTTATTTAAATATACTCACATTTCTTTTGTTTTAAAACACAACTAAATTAATTATTTTCATTTTAAACAAACTTGTTGGATATGTTTTATTTGAATGTACTTTATTCATAAAATATCTTTATGTACATACATAGCCCCTAAATTAGTTTGGTTCTGTACAGCAGCATAAGAAGAAACAAACAAACATCAGAGTTTGATTTTATTCAGCAAACAAACCAAAGGCATTTTTTTACTTGCTCAAGACTATAGTTACATGCATTTGAGGCATCAGGAGGATCTAATAACTGAACGGACCCCAACTTATCTTCAACAGGAAGACCTCAAACAGTCTTTCCCCACTGCGCTTTGGCAGCAGCTGTCCCAGGCTTTACTGCATCCCTCAGCACGTAGCCCTGGACCTTGGAACGTGCCAGTCTGCAACACTCGGTCGAAGTTATCCCCTTGTTCTGGAAGGCCAGCAAGTTTTGGGTAGACTAAAGAGTCTTTCACTGAATTGATGGTCCTCCAGGTGCAGTTGATGTTTGTCTTGCATCCCACGATGGAATACATCCCAGGGTACTCAAAGAGGTGGCAGGGGAAATAGCAAATGCACTTGTGGTAATTTACCAAAATTCAGTGGACGATGGGGCAGTTCTGGCAGATTGGAAAACAGCAAATATGACACCACTATTTAAAAAAGGGGGCAGACAAAAGGTGGGTAACAATAAACCCATTAGCTTTACATATGTAGTGAAGAAAATGCTTGAATCTCATCAAGGAAGAAACAGTGAGACATCTGGATAGAAACTGTCTCATCGGGTAGACACAGTGTGGGTTCATGAAAGGCAGGTCATGTTTAACTAATTTACTGGAATTCTTTGAAGACATTACAAGTGCAGTGGACAACGGAGAACCGGTGGATGTGGTGTATTTGGATTTCCAGAAGGCATCTGACAAGGTGCTACACAAAAGGCTGCTGCATAAGATAAAAGTGCACGATGTAACAGTAATGTATTAGCATGGATAGAGAATTGGTTAACTAACAGAAAGCAAAGAGAGTGGATAAATGGGTGTTTTTCTGGTTGGTGATCAGTGGCTAGCGGTGTGCTTCAGGGATCAGTATTGGAACTGCAACTGTTTGCAATTTATATAGATGATTTGTAATTGGGGACCAAGTGTAGTGTGTCAAAGTTCGCAGATGACATTATGATGAGTGATAAAAAATTGCAGCATGCTGCTGTGCAGAGGAACCTGACTGTCCTTGTGCATGAATCACAAGCAGTTGGTTTGCAGGCGCAGCAGGTAATTGGGAAGGCAAATGGAATATTGTCTTTCATTACTAGAGGGATGGAGTTCAAAAACGTGGAGGTTATGCTACAGCTACATACGGTGCTGGTGGGGCCACACCTGGAGTACTGTGTACTGTTTTGGTCTCTTTACTTGAGAAAGGATGTATTTTTTAGAAAGGAGGGGGTGCAGAGAAGATTCAATAGGTTGATTGCAGAGTTTAAAACATTGGCTTATGAGGAGAGATTGAGTAGCATAGCACTATACTCATTGGAATTTAGAAGAATGCGGGAGGATCTTATAGAAACATATAAAATTATGAAGGGAAACTAGAAATAGGGCACATAGCTGTAAAATAAGGGGGAGCAGATTTAGGACTGAGTCAGGGTGGAACTCTTTCACCCAAAGGATTGTGAATCTGGAATTCCCCGCCCAGTGAAGCAGTTGAGGCTACCTTGTTGAATGTTTTTAAGGCAAAGACACTTAGATTTTGGAACAGTAAAGGAATTAAGAGCAATGGTGAACGGATGGGTAAGTGGAGCTGAGTTCACAAAATGATCAACCATTATCTTATTGAATGACAGAATAGGCTCAAGGGGAGAGATGGCCTCGTCCTGCTCCCATTTGTGATGTTCTTTATTTGTATTTTGTGTGAGAAAGTCTTCAAACTTTGAAGACTTCAGTTGCCATTTATCCTGCTAACACTGATAGTCAATGCTGATATTAATAAAGACCATTAAAGTACCAGGTACAACCTTGCACAAATGCACAAAGTAGAATGAATATACGTACTTGTGTGTAGATTTTTTTATGAATAAAATATATTTTTGAAATAAAACATCTGCATTGTGAAACCAGCCTGTGGATATTTCGTAATAAATTAAAACTACGTGTGTAATGAATGTTGGGATTAAACACCTTATTCAATACTTGTTTAAGGAATTAAAAAACACGAACCCATTGCCGTGCCATTGCTTATCCGCAATGCCGTGACTCGGATTCGAACCGAGGTTGCTGCGGCCACAACGCAGAGTACTAACCACTATACGATCACGGCGTGCTACATGGGCCGACAAGTAACACGCTGAAAATCATCCTCACATAGAATAAACTACAAGTTTCACAATATGATATTATCATGAAATAGTAATCAGTAATTTTTTTTAACATGGAAAACCTATTGCTTTCGCACATAGTTTGAGGTGTCCATTTCCCGACCAAGAATTTGTTGCCATTTCGCAGAAGAGTTACTCCAAAACGCAGAAAGGCGGGATAAACTAAGCAGCTGTGTAGGTTACATTTGAAAAGCGTGCATTACACACATACTACAATCCCGCAATCGCAACAAAAGTCACTCACATTCGATATTGCTAATCTCACTACTGAGATGAGCATCTTCGCCTCAAATGTATAAAATTAGCATTACAACAAAACAAAATCAAGCCAATTTACGAGATTTAAACATACGTCATAGTTTTGGATTTCCAACCGAATAAAACTACATTTCACAAACCTACATGTTAGTCGCACCGAAAGTTACTGAATGCTTAAATTGCCACTCCAATTTGAAACAAAAAAAGAAAATCTCGTTTCACAAAATCTCTATTTTACAATGCAATTCCTCCTTACGCTTTGCAGTTGCATACATTGTGGACCAATTAAGGGGAAGGAGATGTTTTTAAACTTCTTTTTGCTCTTTCTTGCCCAGATATCTGAGGCATTACTCTGCGTTTGTAATTTAGGTCGCAGTACAGCGAATTTCCCGTGGTGCTAATTGTATCAGAGATAAAAGGTACTGCAGATGCTGGAGAATCCGAGATAACCAGCGTGGGGCTGGATGAACACAGCAGGTCAAGCAGCATCTTAGGAGCAGGAAAACTTGACGTTTCGGGCCTAGACCCTTCATCAGAAATGGGGGAGGGGAAGAGGGTTCTGAAATAAATAGGGAGAGAGGGGGAAGCGGATGGTGGAGAGATTCCCTGAGGTTTGTCCGGAGGGAGGAGGGTAACTTCTTCAGGGTAGACTTCCCGTGGTGCTGTCGCAGTTTTATATTCGATAGCAGAGTCTATTTCTCTTGGTACATTGTAGAGTCCCGCAGCACAGGACGGGCTTTCCTCTTTTGTCTATCCACAATAAATAAGCCAAGCATTAAGCGATGCTGCTAAATTGTGCAATGGGTGAGAAAAGGTTCGATATGTATATAAACATGCCTTCTTCGTTACAATTTGGCAACTCTAGCGTCCAAAGTAACAGCCGGCGTCATATGATCAATACGATTCATTGAACACATTGCGTACAACTTCCAATTGAATTTCAAGTCTTGGTTTATGGTACTGACCTGGAGTCTAATTTGGGACCCTGATGTCTGTAGTGTCACCCTCACTAAAATATGGTTAAAAACAACTTTCTGTATACGTATTTTATAGAAACACGAACCAAACTGAACCATATTACTTAGTTCATGGTATTTCAACAATCAAGTGAGCATCTGGATCAAAGTTAAAACAGCTAAATAAATTAAGCCAAATTTGAGAAATAGCTCAATTATAATTGCTATTTCCCCTTCTAATTCTCTGAATGGAAGCAATGAACTAGTAGAGTTGATAAGAGAAAGCCAGTGGATGTCTTGGACTTTCAGAAGGTGTTTGATAAGGTCCCACCTAGGAGATTAGCATGTAAAATTAAAGTGCATAGGATTGGATGTGGTGTACTAACATGGATGGAGGACTGGTTGGCAGACAGGAAACAAACTGTTATTTTTCACGTGGCATCCAGTGACTACTGGATTCATTGCTTGCTCCCCAGCTATTCACAATATTTTTTAATCATTCAGTTTAGGGAACTTAAAGGTAATATCTCCTAGTCTATAGATGGCACAAAGCTTGATGAATTGTGAGGAGGTTGCAGATACTTCAGTGTGATTTGGATAAATTGAGTGAGTGGCAAAAGCATGATGTGAAAAATGTGAGGTATTCACTTTGGTAGCAAAACCAGGAAGGCAGACTATTGGGCAGACTGACAGACTGAATGGCGATTGATTGGGAAAGGAGCAGGTTCAATGAAACCTGGGTGTCCTTGTACACCAGTCACTGGAAGTAAAGAAGCAAGTACAACAGGCAGTTGAGAAGACAAATGGTATAAAAACTGAAAGAACTGCAGATGCTGTAAATTAGGAAATTGGGAACAAAAAGACAAATGATATGTTGGCCTTCTTAGCAAAAGAATTCAAGTACGGAAACACGAATGTATTTGTGCAATTGTACAGAGCCTTGGTGAGGCCACATCTGGAGTATTATGCGCAGTTTTTGTCTCCTTATCTGAGAAGAATGTTTTGGGTATGGAGGCGGTGCAACAAAGGTTTACCAGACTGATTTCTGGGATCACAGGACCTAAAATATGAATAGAAACTGGATTTTCACTGTAGTTTTGATGAATGAGGCATGGAACCTATCAAATTCTAAAAGAACTAGACAAGGCAATCACCAGGGAGTCCAGAACCAGAGGTTATTGTCTAAGGATATGGAATACACCATTTAGGACTGACATGAGGAGAAATGCTTTCATTCAAAGAGTGGTAAGTCTGGAATTCTTTGCCACAGAAAGCAGTTGGGGTCAAAACACTGAATGTTTTCAAGAAGGATTTTGATATAATTGTGAGGGCTAAAGGGGTCAAAGGATATGGAGAGAAAGCGGGAACAAGGTATTGGCTTGGATGATCAGCCATAATCATACTGAATGATGGAGCAGGCTCAAATGTCCTATCCCTGCTTCTATTTTATATATTTCTATGTTGTACATCAGTAATATAATTGCAGTATTTGATACAGGTACAGTTTGTTTCATTGCCGTTTTGCTCAGTATTGGTTCAATGGTATAACTGTTTAAACATATAATACAAAAAAAGTGATAATAAAGTGGCTATCCACAGACAATTCATTCTGAGATAGGCTGACAATTAATGTCAGTTACTCTACCAGTATTCAACAAAGTAGCAGTGACTACAAGCCACACTGAGATTCTGGAAGTCTGTGTTTATGACTGATCTGTGAACTGAACTGGTTTAAAAGATGTAATCGTCTAATTTATAATTCATCCAGATGCATTTTATTGTTGACTGAAGGTAACAGAAGGTCCTAAAGTAAATGAACACATTCTAATCACCAACTGTTCAGGTTGCAAGACAATGGGATGATCTGTGGATCTAATTACTCCATGGTCAAAGCCTACTAATACTCACTATCTAGTCAAGTAGGGTCATTACAGCCACTAGTTTACATTTTTCCACATTCCCCTGAAAGTGAATAATTCTGTGCCCTCATCTTTCCTTGTCCATATAACCTGTTCCTACAATACAGCCATCACCCAGCTTGACGGAGTTCAATGTTCGTTTGAATAAAGCCTTTTACGTATTGGTCACCTTGTTCCCATCATTTGCAGATGTACTTTCAGCCCCATGCTCCTTCTCTACAAACCTCTGCCTCTTCAGCCTAAAGCACATGTACAGGGCATTAACACCAATTGTATTTTCCATATTGCACCCAGCTCATTCAGAACCAACCAAGATTAAAGCAACAATTTTTCAGGTCTGTATAGTTTCAGATCAAACTATTGTGAAGCTGTATAGTTTAAAATGTTGCAAATGACTAACAACAGGCAAAATTAATCAGTGTGGGTTCTTTATCATCTTTATTTGAGGCAAACCACATTCCATAGCCAAATAAAGATTTTGGGAAAGAAGTGGGAATGTGATTTCAGACCAGATTGTCCAATTGGAGAATAACAATAGCGCAAACTCAATGGGCAAAACCGCCTTTTTGCGCAATGCAATATTTTATGATTCTATGATCACTGTTTTGTACACAAATTATTCTGCACTGTTAGGTGTGGGGATATACAAAGACTTTAACAGAGATAGCATAACATTAAATCCATGTCTATTTAACAAAAAAGTCCAAACCTCTTCTTAATATAGAATCCTCAAATACAAGATTCCCACCTTTCTTAAGGACTTTTTTCACTTTGGTGTGGTTGCCCTCTCTAACAAATTGATGCAACTCCGAGCCTGATGTATCGGCTTTCATCGAACCAAGTTGCACAGGACAAGGAACAGGGAGTGGTACCAGGTGAGACATCCTAACAGAAGTCAAACAAAAAGTAGGTACTCAGTAAAAAATTAATTCACAGTCGATGCCTGACATTTCTTGTCAGACTTTATTAAGGAGAAAAGAAAACACTTCATTTTGCTTTATAAATGTCTTTAGTATTGGCAATAGATCTCTAAAACATCTTCATGTAGTAGTAGGCACTTGAAACTCTACCACAAATAGCAGCCGATGTAAGACCAATCGTAGATCTGAGACTGACAAGCTTTTGTTAAACACAGGATTGAAATTTGGGGCAAAAGCAGGTATATGGAGTCAGGTCACATATGAGCCACAATCTCACTAAATGGATAACCACACTAAATGAATCTAAATGATCTCCTCCTGTTCCTATCTGTTTCAACAGTATCACAACAAAACAACACAAGGTAGGAAAGAATTAAAGCCCAACAAACAGGTCAGAGGCCTATGAGTGAGATAGCAATGATACAAAGTGTAAAACAGTGAGAAGGGAATTAAAATCAAAGGAAAAGGTGGAAAAGTAGGAACGTTAGACTTAACAAGGTCAAATTAAAGATAAATGGACTGGAAAAAGGCTAAGACACTGGAAAAGGACAGAATAAATGAAATTCAGGTACTGATATTTTGGGAATACGAGACAGCAACCAGGAGAAATGGAACAGATTAGATTAACTCAAGGCATGTTAGGGAGGACGGGACTGGAAAATCATAGCAATTACAGAAACATGGCTCAGGGATGAACAGGACTGGCAGCTTAATATTCCAGGGTATCGATGCTATAGAAAAGATAGAAAGGGGGCAAAAGAGGAGGAGGAGTGGCACTTTTGATTAGGGATAATATTACGCCTGTACTTTGGGAGGATATTCCTGGGGATATGTCCAGGGAAGTTATTTGGGTGGAATTAAGAAATAAGAAAAGGATGATCACCTTATTGGGATTGCACTATAGACCCCTAGTAGTCAGCAGGAAATTGAGAAACAAATTTATGAGGAGATCTCAGTTATCTGTAAGAATAATAGGGTGGTTATGGTAGGGAATTTTAACTTTCCAAACATAGACTGGGACTGCCATAGTGTTAAGGGCTTGGATAGAGAGAAATTTGTTAAGTATGTACAAGAAAATTTTCTGATTCAGTATGTGGATGTACCTACTACACAAGTGGAAAACTAGACCTACTCTTGGAAAATAAGACAGGGCAGGTGACTGAGGTGTCAGTAGGGATGCACTTTGGGGCCAGTGACCATAATTCTTTTAAAACAGTTTTAAGAAGTTTTAAAACAGTGATGGAAAAGCATAGACTGGATCTAAAATGGTATGTGTATGGAACGCTGGATGACTACAGAAACTGAGGTTTTGGTCAAGAAAAAGAACGAAGCCCATCGAGTGAATCCCTAGAAAAGTATTAAGGCAGCAGGAGTATACATAAGAGGGAAATCAGGAGGACAAAAAGGAGACATGAAATAGTTTTGCCAAATATGGTTGAGGAGAATCCAAAGGGATTCTACAAATACTTTAAGAATAAAAAGGTAACTGGGAGAGAATAGGACCCCTTAAAGATCAGCAAGTACACCCATGTGTGGAACCACAGGAGAAGGGGGGAGGTACTAAACGAGTATTTTGCATTATGTTTCCTGCTCAGAAGGATATGGAAGATAATAGAATGCAGGGAAATAAACAGCAACATCTTGAAAAATGTCATTAATAGCCAGGGGTGAGGTCCAGAACATTGGAGGTTGTCTAATGTGGTGCCACTATTTAAGAAAGGTGGTAAGGAAAAGCCAGGGAACTATAGACCCATGAGCCTGACGTCACTGGTGGGTAAGTCATTGGAGAGAATCCTGATGGATGGGATTTACACATATTTGGAAAGGCCAAATCTGATTAGGAGATGGTCAACATGGCTTTGTGCTTGGGAAATCATGTCTCACTAATTTAATTGAGTTTTCTGAAGAAGTAACAAAGAGGAGTGAGGAGGGTAGAGCGGTGGACATGCTCTATATGGATTTCAGTAAGACATTCGACAAGGTTCCTTATGGTAGGCCAGTTAGCAAGGTTATATCACATGGAATACAGGGAGAACTAGCCATCTGGATACAGAACTGGCTCGAAGGTAGAAGGCAGAGGGCGGTGGTGGAGGGTTGTTTTTCAGACTGCAAGTGACACCAAAATTGGAGGTGCATGGACAGTGAAGAAGGTTACGGCAGAGTACAACGGGATTTTGATTAGATGGGCCAATGGGCCGATGAGTGGTAGGTGGAATTTAATTTAGATAAATGTGAGGTGCTACATTTTGGCAAGGCAAACAATGCCAGGACTTATACACTTAACAGTAAGGTCCTAGGGAGTGTTGCTGAACAAAGAGACCTGTGCACAAATTGATGGTCATATTCCCTACATTTACAATAGTGATTTCCCTCCAAAAGTACTCAAATGAACAAAGAAGAAAGAACAAAGAAAATTACATCACAGGAACAGGCCCTTCGGCCCTCCAAGCCTGCGCCGAACGAGATCCTCTGTCTAAACCTGTCATCTATTTTCTAAGGGTCTGTATCCCTTTGCTCCCTGTCCATCCACATACCTGTCCAGATACATCTTAAAAGACACTAACGTGTCTGCGTCTACCACCTCCGCTGGCAACGTGTTCCAGGCACCCACCACCCTCTGCGTAAAGAACTTTCCACGCATATCTCCCATAAACTTTCCTCCTCTCCCTTTGAACTCATGACCCCTAGTAATTGAGTCCCCCACTCTGGGAAAAAGCTTCTTGCTATCCACCTTGTCTCTACCCCTCATGATTCTGCAGACCTCAATCAGGTCCCCCCTCAATCTCCGTCTTTCTAATGAAAATAATCCTAGTCTACTCAACCTTTCTTCATAGCTAGCGCCCTCCATACCAGGCAACATCCTGGTGAACCTCCTCTGCACCCTCTCTAAAGCATCCACATCCTTTTGGTAATGTGGCGACCAGAACTGTACACAGTACTCTAAATGTCGCTGAACCAAAGTCTTATACAACTGTAGCATGACCTGCCAACTCTTGTTCACAATACCCCGGCCGATGAAGGAAAGCATGCCGTATGCCTTCTTGACCACTCTATTGACCTGCGTTGCCACCTTCAGGGAACAATGGACCTGAACACCCAGATCTCTCTGTACATCAATTTTCCCCAGGATTTTTCCATTTACTGTATAGTTTGCTCTTGAATTAGATCTTCCAAAATGCATCACCTCGCATTTGCCCGGATTGAACTCCATCTGCCACTTATCTGCCCAAATCTCCAATCTATCTATATTCTGCTGTAATCTCTGACAGTCCCCTTCACTATCTGCTACTCCACCAATCTTTGTGTCATCTGCAAACTTGCTAATCAGACCACCTATACCTTCCTCCAAATCATTTACGTACATCACAAACAACAGTGGTCCCAGCACAGATCCCTGTGGAACACCACTGGTCACAGGTCTCCAATTTGAGAAACCCCCTTCCTCTACTATTCTCTGTCTCCTGTTGCCTAGCCAGTTTTTTTATCCATCTAACTAGCACACCCTTGACCCCATGCGAATTCACTTTCTCCATCAGCCTGCCACGGGGAACCTTATCAAACGGCTTACTGAAGTCCATGTATATGACATCTACAGCCTTTCCCTCATCAATCAACTTTGTCATGTCCTCAAAGAATTCTATTAAGTTGGTAAGACATGACCTTCCCTGCACAAAACCATGTTGTCTATCACTGATAAGCCCATTTTCTTCCAAATGGGAATAGATCCTGTCCCTCAGTATCTTCTCCAGCAGCTTCCCTACAACTGACATCAGGATCACCGGTCGATAATTACCTGGATTATCCCTGCTACCCTTCTTAAACAAGGGGACAACATTAGCAATTCTCCAGTCCTCCGGGACCTCACCCGTGTTTAAGGATGCTGCAAAGATATCTGTTAAGGCCCCGGCTATTTCCTCTCTCGCTTCCCTCAATAACCTGGGATAGATCCCATCAGGATCTGGGGACTTGTCCACCTTAATGCCCTTTAGGATACCCAACACTTCCTCCCTCCTTATGCCGACTTGACCTATGGCTATAAAATGGCTATAAAATGCTTTAAAACATCCTGTGAGTGTGAAAGGCACTATAGAAATTAAAACTTGTTCTTCCTTTTACTTGAGATAACAAGGTGTAGAGCTGGAGAAGGGTCTTCTGAAGAAGGGTCTAGGCCCGAAACGTCAGCCTTCCTGCTCCTCTGATGCTGCTTGGCCTGCTGTGTTCATCCAGCTCTACACCTTGTTATCTCAGATTCTCCAGCATCTGCAGTTCCTCCTGTCTCTTCCTTTTACTTCTTCATTTAGTTTCTTTCTTTGACATTAAGGGTGTAAGGTAAAATCCACCAAATTCAGAGCAATATGTTTAACCTTGGTGGTGGGAAAGCATTTAAAAATGATAATCTGGGACAAAAATCAACAGTCACTTGAACAAATGTAAATTAATTAAGGAAAGCCAATAAGAATTTTTTATGGCAAAATTGAATTTAGCTGTCTGTAAGATTGAGTTTTTTGATGAGGTAACACAGAGTGGTGGTGAGGATAATACAACGGAGTGGTGTAACAAACTTCCAAAAGATGTCTGATAAAGGTTACATATCAGAAAAGCAGGTTTCCCTAGGTGTAAGTATTGGGACTGCTGCTTCTCTTGATCCAATTAATGAACTTGACTTGGGTGTGCAGAGCACAATCTCAAATCTGTGAATGATACAAAAATTTGAAGTATTGTGATCTGTGGGGAGGACAGTGACATATTAGTGGAATGGGCAGACAGACGACAGTTGAAAGTCAATGCAGCAAAGTGCTAAGTTATGCATTTTGATAAAAGAACAAGTATAAGTAATATAAAATGGAGGATGCAATTCTAAAAAAGCGCAGAAACATAGGGACCTGAGGGTATACGTGCACAAATGATTGAAAGTAGCACGGCAGCTAAGAATATATTGATAAGGTATTAAAAAGTAATTAGATTCTAGAATTTCTAAACAGAAAAACAGTACAAAAACACTATTTCGGCATCAGCTACCACGTCCAATCCTGAGCATCACACTTCAGGAAGGATATAAAGGCATTGTAAAAATGTGTAGAAACGATCTACGAGAATAGGTTTAGGAATGAGAGATTTCTACTATAAGAATAAATAGGAGAAGATGGAGTCGTTCTCCTGAGAGAAAAGGTTCAGAAAAGATTTGGTAGAAATGTTCCAAGTCACAACAGGTCTGAATGGACTATAAATAGAGTTTGAAAGTGTTGAGAACCAGAGGACATCTAGTTAAAGTGATGTGCAAAAGAAAGGGTAATGTGAGGAAAACATTTTCATGGAGCAAGTTTCTAAGATCGGGAATACACAGCCTGAGCGCACGGTGCAGACAGGTGCAATTGTGACTTTAAAGAAGAAACTGGATAATTGTGTGAAAAGATCACACAGGGAAAAGGGTAAGTGACTCAGAATATCTGAGTGGGCATTGCAAAGAGGTATATGCATGACAGGTTGAATGCCTCTGCGCTTTAATTATATTTTAACTCTGTATTGAGGATTTTAAAGGTATTATCATCCTCTTTACAAGAGCAACAGCTCCAGCTCACAACCTGAATAACTTGGCATTTTACATCACTAAATATGAATATACATACAAATAAGCAAATTAGGCACAGGAAGAAGCTGTTAAGTTCATTGTGTCTGTTCCACGATTTAACAAGATCATGGCTGATCAGATTGTGACCTCGACTCAACATTCCCATCTGGATATTTCACTCCCCCGACCTCTTGATTCACTTGTTTATCAAGAATTTAACTCTGTCCTAAAAATATTCAACGACCCAACACTACTATCTGGGGACCTGAATTCTATTATCTGTTGAAGCTCGGAGAAAACAAATTCTCCTCTCTGTCTTAAGTAGGAGACCCCTAATTTTTAAATTCTGTCCCCTAGTTCTAGCCTGTCTCACAAAGGGAAACAGCTCCACAGCATTCACCCTGTAATTTCCCCTCAGGATCTTACACGTTTCAATATGTTCACCTTTCATTCTTCTAAACTCCAACGGATAGAGATCCAACCTGCCCAACAACCTGCATCCCAGGAATCAGCTGAGTGGCTGTACTGGGACCCTTAGGTTATTTCTGTTATTGGTAAAATAACTTCAAATCACTTCAGCACCCGATTGGTACACCTCTCATTCTTCTAACTCCCAATGGATAGAGGTCCAACCTGTCCAACACCCCGCATCCCGGGAATCAGCTGAGTGACTGCACTGTGACCCTCAGGATATTTTTCTTAATGGTAAAATAATTTCAAATCACTTAAATTTCCAATCTAGTTTACTGTAAATAAAATAGGACAGCTGCAAACTGATTGCATGCTAAAATTTCTGGGGCCCTGGAAAATAATAAACAGCATTGACTTTTTTATGGTATCACCACCTGGATCCTCCTGCCACTCTCCCTTATTCTACCACTCTTAGGATTGCCTCCAACCACTGAGATCCTCTGCATACCCTACTGCACAGAGAATTTCCACCCCTACACTCTCTTTCCCATCCCAGGATCTTACCCTCAAGACCATAAGATATGGGAGCAGAATAAGGCCAGTCAGCCCATTAAGTCTGCTCCGCCATTCAATCTTTGCTGATACGTTTCTCAACACCATTCTGTTGCCTTCTCCTCACAACCCTTGATCCCCTTATTAATCAAGAACCTATGTATCTCTGTCATAAATACACTCAAAAACCTGGCCTCCAAAGCCTTCTACGGCAAGCAGTTCCACAGATTAACCACCTTCTGGCTGAATAAATTCCTCTTCATCTCAGTTCTAAAGGGTCATCCCTTCACTCTGAGGCTGTGCCCTTGCGTCCTATTTTCTCTTCCTAGTGAAAACATCTTCTCCACATTCAGTCTATCCAGGCCTCTCAGTATTCTATCAGTTTCAATGAGATACACCTCATCCCAAACTCCATTGAGGTCAGAGCCAGAGTTCTCAACCTCTCTTCATATGATAAGCCCTCCATCCCCAGGCTCATTCTTGTAAACCCCATGGGGCATTTTCTATCAACCCCATGGTGTGCCTCTCACCTCACAGAGATCTGTCTCCCCATTCCTGCATCTATTACTCCCTCAAGTTGCCCAATCGGCCTATCCTTGTCTCTGCCCTCATCACCCATCTCTCAGTACCTACCATGAGACCTTTCCCTTCATTCCACCCACCACATACATAGATCTCTCCGCGCCTGGGACTGCCCTCTCCAGTCTCTCTCTCTCTCTCCCAGTAATTTCCTTGCCCCTACCTACATGGTCAGAGCTCATCCCTGCCCACCACCCCAACTCTCTTCCCTTCGGTGGCCACCCACCAGTTCTCTCACCTTGAAACAAGGCCAGGACTATACCCCAAGTCTCTCTGCACTCCCTCACAAATCCACACATCCCACTCCACCCCACCCCTCATCAGCCTCCCATTTGGGTCTCACAGCATGTGCCACCCCCTGTGTTCCTCCTCACCCATCCTAACTGCCTTGTGGATCCCAACCCCACAGGTTTCTCTACTGCCCTGAACCATCCCTAGGGTTTCTCCCACCTCTCCTCCCCTGGTTTCTATCCCATAGCCCTAAATTCCTACACCCAGGACAACTCCCAAGGTCTCCCCATCTACTTGGGGCCAACATCAGAAATTCTTTTCGCCACACACCACTGGACCATTCCCTATCCCTACCCAAAGCAACAGCACCCCCCACCCCAGGATAACTTCCTCCCCTCAGCAGCACCCTCCAGGTCAACCCCACTAATCTGCCTCAGAGTCCCCCAGCTTGTCTCCACTCCCCCACTCAGGGTCTGCCCCTAAACCCCCACCAATCTCCCCTTTCTCGGTGCTTCCCAACCCCATCACTCCCCCAATCCTGTTCCCACCTTCCTGGTTCTGTCCTCTACCCCGACATCACCCAAATCTCCCTCCTGAGGATCTCTCCTCCCTCTCCCCCTCTCCTCCCAACGGTGTCTCTCCCCCCCTCCCCAGCAGGAACCACCTCCCCCACTCTCCCCGACAGCTTCCCCCCCTCCCCCGACAGTCTCCCCAC
>JAHRHZ010000066.1:24504374-24560679 GCA_024137785.1 Ginglymostoma cirratum | reverse complement strand
CCCCCCCCCGACAGTCTCCCCCTCCGCCCGGTAACGCCCCGGGCACGGATCCGTTTTTGATTCTCTCTCTGTAACGGCCAGTTTGAGTACTCGCGGTTCATGGACTTTTTTGTTTTGCGGAATCTCGGTCAGAAATCGATTGATTGATCTTTACCTCTTACACCCGCTCTTACACTCCAGTGACCGTTTCAATATGTTATATTTTGTTCTGTAAAAAGTCTCTGGATTTTTGTTTTTTTTCGGGGAAACCTCGGCGTCGACGCCGCGACCAGGCGGCACGAGGCTCCCACCACTACGGCGGCGGCGCGGGGTCAGCCCGGGCTCGAAACGCGATCTCCCTCCTGAGGCTGTCCCACTACAAGCCGGAGCTGCTGAATCACCCTGGAGGGTGGGCGCAAGGATGTTCCCTCTCCCGTCTCTCGTCCTTAGTAATTATTCAGACGCCAATTTTATCTGGAAGACAGCTCACTTCCTGGTTACCCAAAGCATCTACAAGGCGCAAGGCAGGAGTGTGATGGACGACCACAAATATCTAGAAGAACAAGGTGGGGGGGGGGGGGGGGGGTGCCCAAGGTGGGGGGGGAGGGGTGCGCAGATGCATGAAAATACCATCTCTTGCAAGTTCTCCTTCAAGCCAATCACTATGCTGACTTGGAAATATATTGCAGTTACTTCATTGTTGTTGGGTCCAAATCCTGGAACTCCCTTCTGGGTCAACTTATAGCAAATAGACTGCAGCAGTTCAAGAATGTGGCTCAATACTATGCTCTCAAGGACAGTTAGGAATAGGCAATAAATGCTGGCCTAACTAGCAAAGCCGACATTCCATGAATACATTTTTTTAAAATCCTGCATAACTCTTTTTGCATGTGATCTTCAACTTGCTTTCCAATGCCAGACTGGATACCAGGAGAGGATAGGCAGATTGGGTCTCTTTTGTCTCGATAAGAAAGAAGGCTGAGGGGGTAACATAATAGAAGTCTTTAAACAGATGCAAGGTTTTGATAGCGTGGATATAGAGATCACATTCCCTCTTGTAGGGAAGACAGTAGTCAGAGGCCATCAAAAGAAGGTAGACACCAATAAACGCTACAGATGATTCAGAAGAACATCATTTTGTGTCATGGTGGATGAAAGATAAATGTGCTCCAGAAACTGCTTGTTTTTCTTCAAATAGTATCTCAGTATCAACAGTATATTGGAAAGGCAGGTAGACCCTCTATCCTGCTCCTATGATGCTGCTTGACCTGCTGTGTTCATCCAGCCCCATGCTTGTTATCTTAGACCCTCTACTTATCATCTCTTGAACACAATAGATTGGTTCCAGATGTGAGAGGGTTGTGCTATGATGAAAGATTGAATTTATTGAGCCTACACTGTCTGGAGTTTAGAGGAATGAAAGGGGATCTACTGAACTATACAAAATTCTGAAGGAGCTTGACTAAGCAGACATACTCATTACACACAAACACAGCTGACGAATCTAGAAAGAGGCACAGGTAAAGAACTGGTAATTTGATAATGTAGGATTGAGTTGAGGACAAATTTCTTCACTCAGATGGTTATGAATCTTTAGAATTTTCTGCACCAGAGAGTCATGGATATTCTATTACCAAATATATTTTGGGCCGGGATGGTCATACATTTGATCTCTCAGGGAATCAAGGAATATGGGGAGTAGGTGGGAATATGGAGTTAAAGCAGAAGATAAGCCACAATCATATTGAATGGTTGATCAGGCTGGAGAGCCCAAATAGTTAAATCATGCTACTATTTCTTACATCTTTATGTTCACTCCAACAGTTCCTTCAGTATTGCATTGAAACGTCAATATAGATTATGCATGTGAAATTGAGATTGAACCCTTGGTATTCTGAATTAGGCTCAAGAGTGCAAACAATAAGCCAAGCTGACACAATGAATATTGATCATTATATCCATTTTTTAAAAAAAATACATAAAAGGAAACAGACAGCACTTACATTAATTAGGAAGGTATTTGTATAAATGAGCTAGCTTTCAAATAAGCATTTAGCAGGCTACTATAACCAGAATAGAGAGCTCATAAATGTGATTTGAATGCAAGTGAACCTGGGTCCATGATGCTGTGAGCCACCGTGCTACCCACTGTGTCGTGATACAGCATAAGTTTTGATGTCGCTATTGTTTACTGTGGTGGTCAGTCACTGAACATTTTTGACAAGAGGCTGCCAAAGTACTTTTAAAAAAAGTTTATGCATGCAAAAGGAAATAAAAACACTAACTCATTTACACCATACCACAGCTGTTTGAAATAGTTTCATTACAAATACCATAAATAAAATTTCAAAGCATTTACATTCAACAACAAACTCTAGTGAAGGGTCACCCTATCTGCATTTTACTGTTCCTTGTTCAGCTAGCCCCAGGGGTTATTGGTTGCAGACCTTTCTTCTTACTGACTTCTAAACAATTTTAGAGCAAACATACAGAATTTTCATACCTTCACTTTACAGAAATTTCAATTTCTCTTAAATTATATGAAGACCATAAGAAACAGGAACAGAAGTAGGTTATTTGGTCCCATGAGCCTGTTCCACCACTCTCTTTCACTTTTAAGCTACTCAAAAATTCTTTCCAACCCTGACATTTTAAAATTGATAAATTAACGGGAGCTATCAACTCTGACTGAAACTGCACACAGTGCCTTCCTAAAATTAACTTGTTTCTTTCTTTGTCTCTCTATTTCATAGGATACAGAAGTGGAAACATATTCTCTGCACATCTGGAAAAGCTTAGCAGGTCTGGCAGCATCTGTGAAGAAAAGAATCAGAGTTAACATTTCAGGTCCAGTGACCCTTCATCAGAACAGTTGCTTTTCCAGCAACTTCTGTTTTTGTTCCTGACTTACAGCATCCCCAGTGTTTTTATTTTTTTTCTCTACACATCTACCTTGTCTAATTCATACGTAATCTTGGATCAATCACAATCAGGGTTAACATGTGAGTCTTCTCATTTCTGAAGAGCCCCAGTCTGTTCGATCTTGAATAGAATATTGAATTTGGTTTCTTGCACACTAAATGTACCTAATTAACATTTAATTGTGGACCACACACTTTTACATTTGTTTAAGTGTTAATAATGTCTGATTTCCTTTTCATTGAATGCCATTGAAAATTTCCCTGAATGGGAGGGAACATTCCTGTCTGGTGATTGTTGTGTGGTGTCCATTCATCCACAATTGTAGTTGGGGAACACTTTAGCGGTCAATGTCATTCAGCCTCCGATCTTCGGGTAAGTGTCCTCCAAGGCAGCCTTCAGATATACAACAACACAGAATCGCCGAACAGAAACTAGTAGCCAAGTTCTGTACCCACAAAGATGGCCTGAGCTGTGACATTGGGATCACGTGCGCTACATTTAATTCCACTATTCTGTTCTGTGTTTGTAAAATCTCCCGTATAGTCCTGTTTTGACACCATCACCTTGATAACTTGTTATGATCTCTCTACCTTAATTTGTTTGTACAGTTTTTGGATAACTTGTTACTTTGGTTAGATTTTCGGCATGTGACTCTTATACCCATCATGTTATTCCAGCCATTTGGTTTGTCTCCAGCACCATCTTATTTTTAATTTTTTGTATTATGTCTCTGCCTCAATTAATCAGATTATAGGCCATCCCTTCACTTGCTATACAGCTGTTGACACGTTACTCATGCCATCTGACACTTTTGATCACCTGCAGATTCTTATTATTCAGGCTGTCAACACTCCACTCGCACCATTTGTATGATCTCTTGATCTCGGTACCTTTAAATTCTGTGCCTATGTGCTTCTCTTCACTTCACCTGACGAAGGAGCAGTGCTCCAAAAGCTTGTGATTTAAAATAAACCTGTTGGAATATAACTTGGTATCGTGTGACTTCTGACCTGGTCAAAAGAGAGACAGGGTAGTGGAGAAGGTGTTTGGTTCACTTGCCTTTATTGGTCTGTGCAATGAGTACAGGAGTTGGGATGTCATGTTGCGGCTGTCACACATCTCCTTCTGAAATGTGCCTTTGCAAAGGAAGCCTGGAAAAAGATACAGTCTTTTGTTGGAGGTTCATCCCCAGCAGCTCCGTGACGCTGTGCTCTGTGGTCTACAGTCTGTTCTCCTGGGGACACACTGAGACAAACATCAATTGTGCCCAGAGGGCCATCAATTCGGTGAAAGACACTCTTTGGTCTACTTGAAACGTGTTGGTCTTCGAATAAAGAGTTGATCCTGACCACATCTTACAGATTGGCACATTCCAAGGTCCAGGACCATGTGCTGAGGGATGCACTAAAGCTCGGGACAGCTGCTGCCAAGGTGCAGTGGGAAAGACCACTGTGTCTTCCTGCTGAAGGTAAATGGGGCTCCTTTCAGTTATCGGACCCTCTTATTGCTGGAAATATATCTAAATGTTAGTATTGTATGTTTAAGAGAGGTGTTTGTACTTTTTGGTTAGAATGAAAGTCCAATGTTCAGTTTGTTTACTTGATATGCAACTGTACATAATCAAACTATATGTGTGACAGTATATGTACACAAAAATAACACAGTGTGGAGCTGGGGGAACACAGCAGGCCAAGCAGAATCAGAGGAGCAGGAAAGCTGACGTTTCCGGTTGGGACACTTCTTCAGAAATGGGGGAGGAGGAAGGGAGTTCTAAAATAAATAGATAGAGGAGGGATGGGGCTGGGGAAGGTAGGTGGGATGGTGATAGGTGAGTTCAGGCAGGCAGTGGTGGGGATTAGTCAGTGAGGTGGGAGGAGCAGATAGGTGGGAGAGAAGATGGACAAGTCAAGGAGGCGGGGATGAGAGGGGCTGGAGAAGGTAGGTGGGATGGCGATAGGTGAGTGCAGGTAGGCAGTAGTGGGGATTGGTCAGTGAGGTGGGTGGAGCCAAAGGTGGGAAAGAAGGCGGACAGGTCAAGGAGGCGGGGATGAGAGGGAGGGTTGGTCATGGGATGAGGCTGGGCATGGGGAGGTTTTGAAACCCACATTGAGACCATTGGGTTGTGGGCTCTCAAGGCAGAATATGAGGTGCTGCTCCTCCAGTTTCCGGGTGGCGTCGTTGTGACACTGGAGGAGACCCAGGATGAACATGTCGTCCAGGAAGTGGGAGGGGGAGTTGAAGTGGTTCGCAACTGGAAGGTGTTGTTTGTCGCGAACCGAGTGCAGGTGCTCCACAAGGCAGTCTCCGAACCTCTGCTTGGTTACCGATGCAGAGGAGGCCATATCAGGAGCAATGGATGCAGTAGACCACATTGACAGATGTGCAGGTGAACCTCTGTTTGATGTGGAAGGGTTTTTATGGTCCTTGGATGGAGGTGTGGGGGAAGGTGTAGGGGCAGGTGTAGTATTTCCTGCAGTTGCAGAGAAAGGTGTCAGGGGTGGTGGGGAGTGTGGAGCGGACAAGGGAGTCACGGAGGGAGCAGTCCCTACGGAAAACAGATGGGGTGGGCAGGGAAATATATCCTTGGTTGTAGGGTCAGATTGCAGGTGGCGGAAATGGCGGAGAATGATACGTTGAATCTGAAGGTTAGTGGGGTGATATGTGAGGACAAGGGGATTCTGTCTTTGTTTTTGTGGCAGGGAGGGGGTGTGAGGGCAGAGGTGCAGGAAACGCAAGAGATGTGGTCGAGAGCGTTTTCGACCACTGAAGGAGAGAAGTTGCCATCCTTGAAATACGAGGACAACTGGGATGTTCGGGAGTGGAACACCTCATCTTGGGAGCAGATGCGATGCAGGCTGGGAATTGGGTGTAGGGGATAGCATTCTTGCAGGAGGGTGGGTGAGAGGAGGTGTAGTCTAGGTAGCTGTGGGAGTCGGTGAGCTTGAAATAGATATCAGTTTCGAGGTGGTCACCAGAGATGGAGTCAGAGAGGTCCAGGAAGGAGAGAGAAGTATTAGAGATGGTCCAGGTGAACTTGAGGTTGGGGTGAAAGGTGTTGGTAAAGTTGATGAACTGTTCAAGCTCCTCGTGGGAGCATGAGGTGGCGCCAATACAGTTATTGGTGTAGTGGAGGAAGAGGTGGGGGATAGTGCCAGTGTAGCTGCGGAAGAGGGACTGTTCCACATATCCTACGAAGAGGCAGGCATAGCTTGGGCCCATGCAGGTTCCCATGGTCACACCCTTAGTCTGTAGGTATATTTCTGAAATTAAAAAGATGTTGCAGCTGTACAGGACATTGATTAGGCCACTTTTGAAATACCGTGGTCAATTCTGGTCTCCTTGCTATAGGAAATATGTTGTTAAACGTGAAAGGGTTCAGAAAAGATTTACAAGGATATCAAATCATATTCAGCCTGGGAACCCTGCAGCCCAATGGCATCAATGTGGATTTCACAAGCTTCAAAATCTCCCCTCCCCCAACCGCATCCCAAAACCAGCCTAGCTCATCTCCACCTCCCTAACCTGTTTTTCCTCTCACCTCAAGCCCCACCCCCATCTCCTATCTACTAACATCATCCCGCCCCCTTGACCTGTCCGTCCTCCCTGGACTCACCTATCTCCTCCCTACCCCCCTACCTACACTCACCTTTACTGGCTCCATCCCCGCCTCTTCAACTTGTCTGCCTCCTGTCCACCTATCCTCTCCTCTATCCGCCCCCTCTCTCCCTATTTATTTCAGAACCGTCTTCCCCTCCCCCATTTCTGATGAAGGGTCTAGGCCCGAAACGTCAAGTTTTCCTGCTCTTGTGATGCTACTTGACCTGCTGTGTTCATCCAGCCCCATGCTTGTTATCTCGGATTCTCCAGCATCTGCAGTACCTTTTATCACTCATTTACAAGGATATTGCCAGGTTTGGAGAGTTTGAGCTAATAGGATGAGCTGAATAAGCTGGGGCTATTTTCCCTGGAGCATCGGAGGCTGAGCGGTGACCTTATAGAGGTTTATGAGGTCATGAGGGGCATGGACAGGGTAGGTAGACAAGGTAAAAACCAAAAGAACAGCACATGCTGTATATCAAGAACAAAAATAGAAGTTGCTGGAAAAGCTCAGCAAGTTTGGCAGCATCTGTAAGGAACAAATCAGAGTTAATGTTTCAGATCAGGTGACTCTTCCTCCGAACATTGTGTGTAAATAGACAAAGTCTGTTCCCTAGGGTAGGGGAGTCCAAAACTAGAGGGCATAGGTTTAAAGTGAGAGGGGAAAGATATAGCAGGGACCTAAGGGGCAACGTTTTCATGCAGAGAGTGGTGCATGTAGGGAACGAGCTGCCTGAGGAGGTGTTGGAGGCTGGTACAATTACAACATTTATTTGGTACCTGGATGGATATATGAATAGAAAAGTGTTTAGAGGAATATGGGCCAAATGCTGACAAATGGAACTAGGTTAATTTAGAATATCTGGTCAGCGCAGACGATTTGGACCAAAGGGTCTGTTTCTGCTGTACATCTCTATGACTCTATTTGTCAAGCATGATTTCCCTTTGAGTGAATCCATGCTGCCTCGGACTGATTCTGTCACAACTTTCCATCCCAGGGAAACCACTGGCAGTGTTCTCTTCCTCACTGCAGCCACCTCAAGGGCAACATATAGTGAGGGTGGCACTCTGGGTACGGAAGAAGGATCTTTGTCACCGCCAGCCACACAATACCTTGGAGATGTCAGTTGATCGACAGCTGATCTGAAGTATCTCCCCGTCACAAGGGGAGTGCACTGTCCCTTTAAGACCCTGAAGTGTCTCCAAGAAGCCAGCAGGAGGCTCTGAGAGCTGCTGAACCAGCCGGATTTTGGCGGGGGATGTTGCAGGAGTGAAGTGGTTGAAGGTCGCCCCGAAGGGTTTTGTTTTGGTGGGATTACTCTCCCGTTTATCATGCAGGAAATGATAAAGGGACTCAGGCTTTCTGTTCGAGGACTGCGAGGAGTCTGTTTGAAGTGAGGCCCTGGGTTTTCCGGCTCCTGCGGTGAGGGAAGATGCAGAGGGACCTGGGTAGCTTTCCGCTTCCACCAGGGATCAGGGTCAAACTGATCAGCTCCGGCTTCCAGAGCGCTGAGGATCTGAGCGGAGTGAGAGCCACTGAACTCAGCAAAGGTACAAAAGATACAGTAAATTACCGTAATATACCTAAAGCTACCTTAACCCTTCTGAATCAGGCGCATGTACTACCGTAATAAACCAAAGGCAGGAGACTACCGTGACTCGCTAAACTAAGGATACACTTCTGAGAATTGAGGAAGGCTCAACGGACCCGAAACGTTAACTCTGTTTCCTCCTTCACAGATGCTGCCAGACCTGCTGAGCTTTTCCAGCAACTTTGTTTTTGTTCCGGATTTACAACGTCCGCAGTTCGTTTGGTTTTTACATTTGAAACTAATCTATCCAAAGCAAGGGCACTGGCCTGTGACAGTGACTTATACAACAGACTCTGCGCCATCATCACCAAACCAGTTAATTTGCAAATTGGAACAACTGGACTGAGCTTGGCCAGCTATGAAAAATACTATGTTTCAAATATTTGTCAAAACACACTGCACTAATTTGAGAATTAAGAGAGTAAATGTTTTAAAAATGTCACTTAGAAGTTCTATTGTCTTTTTATGAAACTGCAGGCTATTTAGAATTACCTTTTTGTTTAGTTTTCCCTGCAATTCCTTTATATTTTCATTTAATGTTTTTCTCAAATTTTGATTTTATTTCCTCAAAGGCTCTAGCTAGGTTCACTCAGGGCAATATATTTTATGTATCTTTTGCCAATTGAGATTGATTAATTGACTTAGTAAAGACTACTGATTGAATCTGATTTGTTCCTCTGCAGTATTATACTTGAGATAGTAATTAGTTGAATCTCAAATGAATACATCCTTTTAAGTTGATGTTTCTAGATGATTAGGTATTCCAGGCATGTGTGAGTAGAAGGAGATAATCCTTTGTGTCGGCTGGAAATTAAAGGGCTTGGGACCAGAATAATTACAGGACAATGTATCTTTTCACTTAAAGTAGAAAGCAGACTGCCTACATTGGATAACAGGGAACTGTGTCCATGCAACCCATGGTTTTTTGGCCAAAGGGCAGGTTGTTGTCACGATTGTAATTCATTTCTAATGGGAACTGCTTAAAACATGGTGGTTTCTACTGTATTCTGATTAAAATAACAGCACCTTTGCCACAATTATCATATTGTGGGGTTTGCAGTCATGGAGTTGTACTGCACGGACAAGACCCTTCAGTCCGACCAGTCCATGCCAAACATAATCCCAAACTAAACTAGTCCTACCGGCCTGTTCCTGGCCCACGTCCCTCCAAACATTTCTTATTCATGTACTTATCCAAATGTCTTTTAAACATTGTAATTGTACCCACATCCACCACTTCCTCTGGAAGTTGTTTCCACATGTGAACCACCCTCTGTAAAAAAAAAAAAAATCCCTTCATATCTTTTTAAAATCCGTCTCCACTCACCTTAAAAATATGCCCCCCAGTCTAGATTCCTCCATCCTAAGGAAAAGATACCTACCATTAACCCTATCTATTCCCCTCGTGATTTCATAAACCTCTATAAGGTCACTGCTCAACTCCTCCGCTCCACTGAAAATAGTCCCAGCCAATCCAGCATTTCTTTATAACTCAAACCTTTAATACCAGGCAACATTCTGGTCAATCTCTGCTGAATCTTCTTCAGCTTAATAACATCCACCCTATAACAGGGTGACCAGACCTGGACACCGCATTCCAGAAGATGTCCTGCACAACGTCAGCATGACTTCCCACCTCCTATACTCAAAGGACTGAGCAATTAACACAAGTAAGCCAAGGCTGTACAAAGCTTAACTTCACTTTTAGAATTCTGGTTTTAATTAGTCTATGGACTTCCATGGCCTTAAGCCTGTCTATCTCTGTAATCTCCTCCAGTGCCAAAACACTCCACATTCACCACTGACGCATCCCCAATTTTAATCACTCCAGCCTTGGTCTCCATGCCTTCGGCTGCCAACACCCTGGGTCCTTGAATATCACCCCCCTGCCTATTTAGCTCGCTTTCCTTCTTTAAGACACTTACTAAAAGCTACCATAAGTTTAAAAAAACTGTAAAACTGGTGAATATTACATTTTGGTCCAACTCATCTTGTGCACTTTAAAGTGGAGCTCTGGTATACTCCAGCACACCCTCATTCTTCACTTTATTTTTTCTCCGTTTTGACCACATTTTTTGGTGATCTGCATTGAAAGGGTGACTTGGTGATGGGATACCAGCCTTGGTGGAGTTATTTCAGCTTGGCTTCTTATTTTGTTTGAAAATGCACCTGTGAAGAACCTTGGAAAGTATAAGCTGTGAATACAACAGAGGTAGTTGACTATTACTTTCTACAGTGAGGACAGGGCACTGCTGAAGTCGTTGGCCCGTGGCTGAAGTCCACCAGCCCCATTAGAGGTTCTAGTCACTATGTGCGAACCTGGGGTTTGTTTGCTGTGATGCCCTTCCAGGTTGTAGAGCTCGTTGGATTGACAATAAAGAATGTGCATCTGGGTAAAGCCCTGGGTAGTGGCATGTACCCAAGGATCTGCAGCCTCCAGAGAAGAGGGGATTTTCTTTCTGTGCCCTGATTAAATTCGGAAGGCTTCCTTTAATGGTTAAAAATGAAACATGGCGTTTGTAGAGATGAGGGAGCAGAGCTGCCTCGAATCTGGACTGGCTTCCCAGTCACTCCAGTTCCATGTTGCTTTGTGGTAACTTGGGTACAGGCAGTAAATACTGATGCTACCTAGAAAGATGGAATATCTAGAAGCGTGCAATAAGCTCCACCAACTCCCAATATTGCAAGATGTGTCCACCTGATTCATCCATTCAGAAATGTTTTACCATCTCCCACTGCACCATCCCAATCATTGCATTTTTGACTCCTACGGACTGTTTCTGGCTATCCTGAATGTGTATCCTTTACATTGCTGTTTAGAGCTGGGCATCTCCAAGGAGGAAGCATTGGAAGTTCTACAGATTGTGAGACAAGAGGGCTCTGGAGAGGAATCCCAACTGAGTGTGAAGTTATCATCTGCTCGGACGTACACAGCTCTGGAACTCCTGGAGCAGGAACATGCTCAAGGCTCCATCATCACCTTCTGCTCTGCTCTAGATGAAATCCTAGGGGGAGGTATGCCCATTGGCAAAATCGTAGAGGTCTGTGGTGCTCCTGGTATTGGGAAAACTCAGCTAAGGTAGGACACCACATTGCACTCATGTGAGTCCCTATCTAATATTGTAGCCATGTCCCAAACTTAGAACCAACAAGGTACACAATGCAATGCAAATTTTAGAAGCTTGATAGCTTATCATTTAGTTATTTTCCTGCAATCGGAGGATAACTGCTTTGTTGACCTTTGTGAGCCTGGTTGGAAGAGTGCATGCTTGATCCCACGTCTTCACCGTGTTACTTATCCTGAAAAAACTTCTTTCTTAATCAACCTCGCCCCAGATACAGTCAAATATCCTTTCACCTTTTACTGTTCTGACTGGATCATGAACAAATTGGAGAGTTCTCTAACAGTGAAAACTACTGTGGGACCTCAGCAATCCATTAGTACACCCCCACACAGAACCTGGTCTTCTGAGCCAAATGCAAATTTCTTTTTGCATTAAGCTATGCCTAGCCCCAAAGGAATGGTGGTTGTGCATCCCAGCACGCATAGCATGTGTGAAACCCTTCTGTGTAAGAAACAGCAGGAATATTGAGTGGTTTGGAGGGGAAGAGAGTGAAAATGGCGTTGTACACTCTAGTGATTAGAACCAGGTAGATCCTATGATTGATTGGAGTTATTAACCTGAGACCATCAGGGAGCCCTGGCTAACAGATATAAACAGGGCATTCAGAGTCTCCTCACTGGAGGAGGGAAAACAAATAAATAAACAGGTGACTCCGAGAGTCTCCTATCTTCAGGGACTGCCTCCAAGCTGGCTGGCCACAGCCAGTGTACTGTGCACATGTAAATAAAGGGTGATGGTGATGGGATACAGGCCTCTGCACAGTTATTTCATACACATAATGTGACATGAGCGGTTAGTTCCCTAGGACACCCAACAAGACAAACATCAGCTGCACCTGGAGGAGCATCAACTCAGTGAAAGACTCTCTTTGGTCTGCCCAAACCTTGTTGATTTTCCAGAACAAGGAGTTGACCCTTACTGAGTGTTGCAGACTGACACCCGCCAAGGTCCGGGACTACATGCTGAGGGATGCACTAAAGCTTGGGGCAGCTGCTGCCAAGGTATAGAAGGGAAAGACCATTGTCTGAGGTCTTCCTGCTGAAGGTAAATGGGGGGTCTGTTCAGTTATCAGACCCTCGCAGTGTCTTAAATATATATAAATATTAGTATTGTATGTGTAGGAGAGGGTTTTTTTTTTTGGACAGAGTCAAAGTCCAAAGTTTTGTTTGTTTATTTGATATGCCCCTGTACAGAAGAGAACTACATTTGTGACAATGTATAGATGCAAAGAGACTTTTAATGAATAAAGTGTATTTTTGAAATTAAGAAAAAAAGTGAGCGACCTGTGCAGTTACAGTCACTCAGTCTACCGAGATCCCTGTTCTGTTTTCTCCATGTTGTGCAGCATCCAGCTGGTTGTGGACGCACAAATCCCTGAATGCTTTGGGGGCTTGGACGGTGAGTCCGTGTACATTGATACGGAGGGCAGTTTTATCGTGGATCGAGTGATGGATGTCGCTGCTGCTGCTGTGCACCATTGTCACCTGATTGCCCAGTCTGGCCAGGATGAAGGTACACTGTTCAGCTGGCTGCAGCTGTTCAATAGGCAAACAGAGAGTGAGGGCTTGGGATCTTGCTCCTCATTCTGTGGGATACCAGCGTTAGCCTTAGTCAGCCATCACCCTCATCTCATGGGCTCAAGTCTATCATCAGAAACCAGAGTATGAAATTTAGGCAGAAGTGCTTCATTATCTATCAGTTGAAATGCTCAACTGAAGCCTCCTGTTCAAAACATCCTTCAGCACTAAACAAAGAGGAGTGGTCGAGTTCTGGGCCAATTTATATTAACAACCACCGTCAATCAAAACAGACTGTCTGGTTATTTATCTCAATGGGGTCTTGCTCTGCACAAACAGAATGCAAAGTTTCATTACTTCGTTACTTACAAAGTACTTTATTTGGTGCTTTGAGGATGTGAAAGATGCGAGATAAATGCAAGTTCATCTGAGTTTGTGATGAAAATGGAGGGAATGTCAGAGCTGTGTGACGGTTAAGATGAGGAGGAGATGTAAGCAAGACAATGGAAGATAAGTAGAGGCAGCAGAGATGTTGGGCAGAACCTTCCCTGCCCTGAATATCATTGGCCATGGTGAGAAATTTGGGAAAGTTGAGTGATGTCTAGTGAGGACCTTTCCAACGTTGAGATTAGAAAATTGTCACCAAGTGTTGGATGGTGAGACAAAGATTCTCACAAGTCAGTGGCAAGAGGCCTATTGGCACGGATTAGTGCACAACTTCACCCTCATTACCACCTAATTTTACCTTGTTACTCTGCAGTTCCCCGTTCTGCCACCTGGTGGATAGAAACTAAACGCCAAGAATTCTCGACGTGAAATTCAGAGCAGTTTCCTGACTCCAGGTTGCTGCTTACCCCGTCATCACCCATCTCAGGGCACACCGCACGGACAGCGACCACATAAACCCCATGTCCATTGACATTGGCATTGATGTGTACCAGCCTCACCCCATCACCATGGCACATCTCCAATCCACTTACAGTACTTTACTGTCCTTCAGTGCTGCCCTTTAGAGCACACCAGCAACTTTTCATTGCACTGCTGCCAGGACAATTTACGTGCATGGACAAGCACCCCTCTCGCGTTTTGTACCAGGGAGCATCTTAGCACTCCTTGCTTGCTCTCCTAGTACGCATTCACTTTATACCCATTTTGATGTTTTGCCTTGCTTTGTCTTTTGGCACCTCACCCCCACTGCCCCCGGCCTGTCCCCACCTGCCAGAGCTTAAAGACATGTAGCAGTTCAATCCAAACTTGCCTTTTAGCACAAACACAAGGCCAGACAGTTTGACGTGGTTTCCAGCAGTCAGAATTCTAAGGGGTGGACAGCTTGATGTGTGGTCCCCTGCAACGTCAGTCTGATATGCATCATGTGCCAGCCGCAGACACATTGGACGTGCACCAACCAAATGGCTGAGTCCCAAAGTCTACTTCCCCATGAGGGAAAGTGTAGGGCCTCTCCACATCCATCTTGTCAGGTCTCCCAGGAATCTTGTACGTTGCAATAAGGTCACCCCCATTCTTCTAAATTCCAGTGAGTAAAGACTCCACCTACTCAACTTCTTCACATCAGACAGTCCTTCCACACCTGGTAACAGCCTATTGCACTTTCTCTGGACTGCCTCCAATGCCAGTATATCATTCCTTAGATAAGGGGACCAAAACTTCACAGTATTCCAGCTGTGATCTGACTAATGACTTAGCAAAACGTCATTAATTTTATACTGCATTCCCTTCGAAATAAAGGCCAACATTCCAATTGCCTTCTGTATTACCCACTGAATTTGGAAATTAGCTTTTTGTGATTAGTAGACAAGAATCCCCAAATCCCTCTGTGCTGCAGCTTTCTGCAGTCTTTCTCCATTTAAATACACTGAAGAGTGATCTAATTGAGGAATTTAAAAAGATTAAAGGGAGGTGATAATGTTATTAGAGAGAAAAGTAGTTCTGTTAACGTGGGGAAATGGGAGGCCCGAATGAAGGGACAGAACCTTAAAATTCCGGCCTGATTTTTCAGAAAGTATGTTTTCTCAAAGCGAATTGGAAATTTGGAACTCTTTGCCAAAATACCTGTTACAACCGGAGTAGGAAGTATAAGACCAGACAAAACATCGTCCAATTGTACTGTTAGGTTTATGGAATTAAAATATGTAAATGGAGTTAAGACTAGTGAAATGGCAGAACACGTTTGAGGGGCTGACTGGCCTCCTGCTGTTCCTGTGTGTAGTTTTCTGATTCTCTCAGTTGAAACTGGCACAGTATTGTTATCCCTATCTAACTCTGTACATCTGATGTGTGTGTCTGAGAGTGTTCCTCTTTTTGTGTGTTCCTCTGTGTTTCTCGCTCTTTTTTTTCTCTCTCGCTCTCTCTCGCTTTCTCTCGCTCTTTCTCCCTCGCTCTCTCTTTCTCTCTCTCTTTTTCTCTCGTTCTCTTTTTTTTTTCTCTCTCTTTTCTCTCTCCCTCTCTTTCTCCCTCTCTGTCTGTGGATAAAAGTGTCCCCCTATCTTGCAGTGCAACGAGAAGCAGCCCACGCCTTCTCTGTCTCTGGAATCCTCTCTCGCATCTACTACTTCCGTTGCCACGATTATGTGGAGCTGCTGGCCCAGGCTCACCTACTCGCTGACTTCCTAGTGGCACATCCAAAGGTATGTTCTGTCTCAGGCTTTACCTGTTGGGGGAAGCTTCTGGTTGAACCCTCTTCTCTCCATCTGTTCAGAGTTTTCAATTCAGACTGGACTAGGGGGTGAGGTATGTTGGTTTAAGCCCCTCATTTTACCATGCGTTACAATGATTCTCAGAATGTAGGCTTCACTGGCATGACCAGGATTTGTTGCCCTTCCCTAATTGCCCTGGAGAACATGGTGGCAAATCACCTTCTTGAACCAAGACAATCTATGCAACAGCGGTAGAAAGAGTGAGCTTTGACACAGCGATAGCAAAGGAATGGTGATATGGTTTCAGTTTGGGATGGTGTGCACGTTGGAGAAGAACTTGCAGGAGGTGGTGTTCCCAAGTGTCTGCTTCCCTTGCTCTTCTCTGTGGTAGAGGTCACGGGTTTGACAAAAGTTTAATTTCAGTTTGATCTTTAAGGGAAGGAGCATCTTTGGAAGGAAGACTCAAAGTTGTGAGCTAGTTGGCCCTTCTTAAGGATGTAGAAAGTGTATTACACAGCAGCTTTAGTGTTGCAAGTGAAAGTCCAATGTGTTGAACAGTGACCAGAAGAGCATTTCAGGAAAGTGGTGAACAAATGGTGAATTACTTTTTATTGTATTATTGCACAGATGTCAGAAAGACATTGTAAGTTTCAGACAGCTAAATGACATGTGACACTCTCTAGTATAAGAGCTCTACATCTTATTCTATAGAGTTAGCAGGCAGTTAGAAGATGGTCGACCAACTGGTCAGTCAATCAGTCAACTATGTAGAAAGCATAATAATAATCTTAGGCATATAACCTATACTGTATATTGTTTTGTTAATGTACCTAGTTAGTTGTTAATATCTTCTAGACATCCGACTCAATAAAAAACACAGATCTCTGTGATATGTGTCAAACGGGCTAACATAGAAAATCTTGTCACATTGCTTTTAGGATAATCCACCTCTTCTACAATCTGGATTGTATTTCATTTTTTTCCCAGCGCATGGTTCTCTAGGACGATTCGAAGCAAAGAGTAGTGATAAACGGGTCCCTTTCGGAATGGCAGGCGGTGACCAGTGGGGTACCGCAAGGTTCGGTGCTGGGATCACAGCTGTTTACAATATACGTTAATGATATAGATGAAGGCATTAAAAATAATATTAGCAAATTTGCTGATGACTCAAAGTTGGGTGGCAGTGTGAAATGTGAGGAGGCTGTTATGAGAATATAGGGTGACTTGGACAGGCTAGGTGAGTGGGTGGATGCATGGCAGATGCAGTTTAATGTGGACAAATGTGAGGTTATCCACTTTGGTGGCAAGAACAGGAAGGCAGATTACTATCTAAATGGAGTCAAGTTAGGTAAAGGGGAAGTACAACGAGATCTAGGTGTTCTTGTACATCAGTCAATGAAAACAAGCATGCTGGTACAGCAGGCAGTGAAGAAAGCTAATGGCATGCTGGCCTTCATAACAAGAGGAATTGATTATAGGAGCAAAGAGGTCCTCCTGCAGCTGTACAGAGCCCTGGTGAGACCGCACCTGGAGTATTGTGTGCAGTTTTGGTCTCCAAATTTGAGGAAGGACATTCTTGCTATTGAGGGAGTGCAGCGTAGGTTCACGAGGTTAATTCCCGGAATGGCGGGACTATCATATGTTGAAAGATTGGAGCGACTGGGCTTGTATACACTTGAGTTTAGAAGGATGAGAGGGGATCTGATTGAGACGTATAAGATTATTAAGGGATTGGACACTCTGGAGGCAGGAGCATGTTTCTGCTGATGGGTGAGTCGAGAACCAGAGGACACAGTTTAAAAATAAGGGGTAGGCCGTTTAGAACAGAGTTGAGGAAAAACTTCTTCACCCAGAGAGTGGTGGATATATGGAATGCTCTGCCCCAGAAGGCAGTGGAGGCCAAGTCTCTGGATACTTTCAAGAAAGAGATGGATAGAGCTCTTATAGATAATGGAATCAAGGGTTATGGGGATAAGGCAGGAACAGGATACTGATTGTGGATGATCAGCCATGATCATAATGAATGGTGGTGCTGGCTCGAAGGGCCGAATGGCCTACTCCTGCGCCTATTGTCTATCGTCTATTGTCTATTGATTCCTGATATGGAGGGGTTGTCTTAGGAGCAAAGGCTAAACAGTTTGGGAATCATATTGGAATTTAGAAGAATGAGGGGTGATCCCATTGAAACGTACAGGAATCTTATAGAGTAAATGCTGAGAGGATGTTTCCCCTCATGAGAGAGTCTTGTACCAGATAGCATTGCCTCAGAATCAAGGAGTGTCAACTTAAGATGGAGTTAAGGAAGAATTTCTTCTCTCAGACTGTTGAGAGTCTTTGGAACTCTTTGGGGGTGGATTCATTTTGTATATTTAAGACCGAGATAGATTCTTGATCAGTAGGGGATGGGGACAGTGGACGTGAGGAGTGCTGGATCAACCATGATCCTATTGAATGCTGGAGCAGCCTCAAGGGGCTGAATGGCCTACTCCTGTACCTAATTCAATGGTCTTGTGAGAAACCTGTATAAAGCCCTGGTTGGCATCGATTGGAGCATAGTGTGCAGTTCTGGGCACCCCATTTAGGAAGGATACAAAGACATTGAAGAAAAGATTCATGTTAATGGTTCTAGGGATGAGGGACTTCAGTTATATCTGTACAAAGATTAGGTGAATGAGCAAAAATTTGCCCAGTGGAGTATAACGTGGGAAAATGCGAACATGTTCACTTTGGCAGGAAAAACTCAAAGCAACTCCTGATTTAAGTGGAGAGAGATTGCAAAACTGAGGTACAGACGAATTTGGGTGTCTGGGTAAGTAAGTCACAAAAAGTTACACAGGTACAGCAAGTGGTGCTTATTGCAATGGGAATGGAATAAAAAATCGGGATGTTTTGTTATATTTGAACAGAGTTTCAGTGGGACTACCTCTGGTATATTGTGAACAGTTTTGGTCTTTTTATTAAATAAAGCATGTAAATGTATCTGAAGCATTTCAGAGAAGCTTCACCCTGGGATGAAGGAGTTTGTTATGAAGAAGGGTTGGACTCGCTCGGGAGTTTAGAAGAGTGAAAAGTTACCTTGAAGCGTGTAAAGAGAAGAGATGGAGAAGAATAGAAATATTTTTCTCCTGGAGGTTTGTCTGTCTTTGGAAACTCTTTTGTCCCAGAGAGCGTGGAGGTGGGGATCATTAAATACTTTTAAAGCAGGGGTTTGTAGATTCTTGACAGACAAGGGAGTCAGAAAGTATTGGGCGGGTGATGGAGGTGCAATTCAGGCCACAGTTGGGTCAGTCATGATCTTTTGAGTGGGAGGAGCATCTTGAAGGGCCAGATGGCCTGTTCCCTCCCTTATTTTGTGTTACTTAGGTACGTTGATGAAGTCAGAACAGCTCTCCTGAGAGAAGAAGAGGTTAAGTGGAGATTTTAAAGAGTTGATCAAAGTGATGAAGGGTTTGATGAAAAATAGACAGGAGAATTTCTTTTTGAGAATCCAAGGGAATCGGTTCAAAGTGACTGACAAAAAGAAGCTTTTTACAGCACACAAGGAAAAAATATTTTTATGCAGTGAGTGGTTGGATTCCTGTTATGTATCGCTTGAGAATGTGGTGAGAGCAGATTCAATCGTGCCTTTCAGAAGGGAAATGGATGATTATCTGAAGAGCAAACAGTTGTCTGGAAAAGGGTGAGGGAGTGAGGTTTAGCTATGGATCAAGTGGTGGAAGGTGGAATTAGGCTGGATAGATCTTTTAGCCAGCACTGAATCGAAAGGCTGAATTGTCTCTTTCTGTGCTGTAATTCTAACTACATCTCTCAGATGGGGTCTGATCTTCCTCTCCTTTGTAATCCAGATGACTTGAGATACAGACCAATCTTCCATTAGCCCATCCGTAACAGGTTACTGATTTCAAATGGTTTGTGTACTTGGAGTCCTAAATATTTCCTCTCCCTGGCAGGCCCCAGTGTCTCACCGTTTAGATACCCCTCTACGGAGCAAGGCAAGTTAAAATCATGAACCCCAAACACAATAAACACAAAAGGTGCTGAGAGTGCATATCAAGTCTGTCTGGGTCCAAACACAGAGAAAGTGGGTTAACATACCAGATCTCAAATGGAGCACTGGATTATGAACATAAGATTCAGGAGCTGGAGAAGGCTACTTAGCCCCTCATGCCTGCTACACCATTTACAATATTCATGGTTGCTCTGATTGCAGCCTCGACTACACTTTCCTGCCTGCCCTCCCTATAACTCTTTACTCCCACATCAATTAAAAATCTATCTCAGTTTGATGCTGCGCAGCAATATCTCTCATAAGTGTGTTCAGACAATGGGTGACAAATACCTAAATCTGAACAAAAGAAAACTAAATGAAGGTGTATATCTCATAATAAAATGAATTGCTAAACAAAGCAGGATTTTAATTTTAAAAATCAGCTTAATATTGCTCATGTGTGTGCTTGTTTGAAGCCATGAAATATCTACAGTGAGCACACATTGTCATCAATGATTGTTGGATTATTGGCGTCAGTGATATATTCATTGACTCAATCTCTGCTGCTTTTTGGGCTGCAGAATTCCACAGTTTAATGACCTTTGAGAAAACAAATCCTGCCTCATTTCTGTCCTTAGAAGATGCCTTACTCTGAAACCATTTCCTCTCATCCTTGATACCCCCACAGGGGAAACATCCTCTTAACATCTACCCTATTAAACTCACTGGAATTTTACATGTTTCAATAAGATCACCAATCGTTTGTCTAAATTGTAGTGAGTACAGGCCCATCCTGCTCAACCATTCCTCATTATACAACCCCCTCACTGTAGAGATCAGCCAAGTGAATATTCTCTGAGGTGCTTTCGATGTAAATATAGATTTTTTTTTTTGAAGCACCCTATTCAAAGATGTTATTACACACCTCTGGAGCAGATGGGGCTTGAGCCTGGGCCTACTGGCTCTGAGCTAGGGCACTACCACTGTATCACAAGAACCCTTAAATTATAAATCACTTGCCACAAATTTGTAAATGCAGGGTAAATGAGTAAATCAAGTTGCCACAGTCCCAGAGGACCATAGGGTTGCTCTATATCATAGAGAGACAACTGGTGGTGGTTCAACCTGAGGATCACCACATCTCAGGCCAGGAGACAGGGCCTTCATGGTAATTGTCAGCTGGTGCAGGAATTGAACCCATCGCAAACCAGCCTTCCAGCCAACTCAACTAATCAACCTGAATTCAGTGTAAGTTTTCAGTTGGCCGGAGTACATAACACTGGTTCATACTCCAGGATTGAATTTCTCAGTGAGCCCACTAGATGGAGCAGTGCACTACAGCTGAGATGAGATTGGAGTTGGAGAGCAGGGTATGAGTGAAGTTTTCTTGTAACAATTTCATCAATTTATGCCCAACAGTGTTGACAAATGCTGACTTGAATTGACACAGCAGTCATGTATCAATCTGCCAGACATTGACTGCTCTGTACAAGAAGTATTTGCCAGGTGTGGGTTGCAGTGGACTAGGTCCCTTTGTACTGAAGTACTGTGTAGTTATAAATACAGGCTGTTTTGAAATGACATACAGGATCATTGATTTTATTAATTGAAGCATGGAATGAAATAACAAGGAACATATGTTAAAACACAGTTATAAATCTATGCTGAAATTCGCAGTGCAACGTTGAGGGAGCGCTGCACTTTTTTTTTCTTTGTTCATTCACGGGATGAGGGTGTCGCTGGCTAGGCAGCATTTATTGCCCATCCCTAATTGCCCAGAGGGCAGTTAAGAGTCAACCACATTGCTGTGGGTCTTGAGTCACACAGAGGCCAATCTAGGTAAGGAGGGCAGTTTCCTTCCCTAAAGGACATCAGTGAACCAGGTGGGTTTTTCCTGACAATTGACAATGGATTCATGGTCATCATTCAATTCTAAATTACTGATATTTATTGAATTCAAATTCCACCATCTGCCGTGGCGGGATTTGAACCCGGGTCCCCAGAACATTATCTGGGTCTCTGGATTAACAGTGCGGTGATAATAACACCAGGCCATCACCTCCCTTTTCAGATGTCTATCAGGTGAGGTGTTAACCCTGTGCCCACTTGGGTAAACAGAAAAGAGCTGGGTAACTGCCTCCAGTGTCATGGTTAACATTTAATCCTCAATCAATACCATGGAAAAAAACAAAACAGATTACTTGATCAGTTCCATGCCGCTGGCTGTGTCAAATTTGCCGGCTATGCTTCCAGTGTAAAGACAATGCCCATGTTTCAGAAGATACTTGCCTTGGGTGCAAGGTGCTTTTGAGGTGTTCGGTGGTTGTGAAAAGAGCATCAGCATGGCCAAAGAGCTATAAATGCAAACCTTTAACACTAGTTAGGCTCGAAGTGCATTAGTGTGGCCATTTCTTCAGTGTTTGGAATTGCCTGCCCCTCACACAGAGCAGTGGAATGATTGACAAGGGAGTCGAGGGTTATGGAGGGCAGGCTGGAACGTGGCATCAAGGCCACCTCAGATTAGCCATGATCTTATTGAAATGGTCGAGCAGGTTCAAAAGGTTGAATGGCCTATTCTGATCCTGTGATCTTGTGGATTTTATATTGTTGACCTAAACCCTGTTTTACCAGGTGCGCATTGTGGTGATTGACAGCATTGCATTCCCATTCCGCCACAACCTGGATGACCTGTCGCTAAGGACACGGCTCCTGAATGGACTGGCGCAACAGCTCATCAGCATGGCCAATGACCACAATGTGGCGGTGAGTAAAACCTGACACGGCTTTACCCTGTAAGTGGAATGGGAGTGACCAGATCGACCATGCGAACCGGGGCTCAGTGTCACTTTGTGATTGGATTGGATCAGCTTTACACATTTCATCCTCTCCTAAGACAGGACTGAGCTTTTGCAAGCAACTGGATACAACCCTGTGCCTGGACAGACTGGCATTGACACTTGCTTTCGTGTCAAGCCAGATCATAGCAGACTAGACCTTGTTTCACCTAACCTTGTATTGCTTTGGAACTGGGATGGGCTAGACTGGACTGTGCTTTGGAACTGGGATGGGATGGGATGGGCTAGACTGGACTGTGCTTTGGAACTGGGATGGGATGGGATGGGCTAGACTGGACTGTGCTTTGGAACTGGGATGGGATGGGATGGGCTAGACTGGACTGTGCTTTGGAACAGGACCCAGCTCTGGGACAGGACTGGCCTCTGCCCTTTTACAGAATTAGCATGTTCTCCAATAATTTATTTCAGCATTCTGCCGGAATGGCTCCTAAAATCAAATCCGGTTCCAATGCCTGGTTATTCCAATGACTAAAGCTGCTTTACAGTTCATTCGAGGAGCGTTGTGCTGCTTCTTTCTGCTGCGAGTTTTTAGTTTCTCCCTATGACAGCCTCACAGCTCAGCATTAACTGTGAACCCTCCCTCCTCTTCTTTCAGGTGGTGTTGACAAACCAGATGACCACACGGTTTGGACAAGCCCATTCCTCGTTGGTCCCTGCTCTCGGTGAGACCCACTGTTTCCTTCATACGGCTGTTCACAATACTGAGACTTGGGGCAGTTTTATTGAGAAAGGGTCTTTTCCTTCTTAAAACAATGAAGTGCTGGAGAAACTCAGCAAGTCTGGTAGCATCTAAGGAAAGAGAAACAGAATTGATCCTGAGGGAACTTGACCAGGTGGATGCTGAAAGGATGTTTCCTTTTGTGGGAGACTCTAGAATTAGGGTCATAGTTTAAAAATAAGGGAAAACCCATTTAAGACAGAGATGAGGAAACTTTTCTTACCTCAGAGGGTTGTGAGTCCTTAGAATTCTAAGGGCAGTGGATGCAGAATCTTTAAATATTTTTAAGGCAGAGGTAGATAATTTCTTGATTACCAAGGGACTGAAAGATTATCAGCAGAAATGCAGTAATGTGGGGTTGAGGTTAAAATCAGATCAGCCATGATCTCGTTGAATGGCTGTGCAGGCTTGAAGGGCCGAATAGCCTACTCAAGTTCATTGTTTGTAGAGTTAATGTTTTGATTCAGATATGACAGTTCTTCGGCATTGTAAGGGATTAGAAAAATAATGGTTATTTACGCTGTAGATAGAAGGCAAGGAGGAGCAAGTGGAACGGATTGTGAGGGTGCCCAGAGCAAAAGACAAAGGTGGTGAGAGTAGTGGTGATAGAGAGATAAAATAAGGTGAAAGGAAGCAAATGGCTTCACTCTGTTGAGAGTAAAGTCAACAAGACAAGGTCATCCGAGGGTTGGATGTAAGAAAATAGAGGGCATAGTTCATGCTTTGTGGAATTTGCTATTGAGTCCTAGACACGGTAAAGTACCCAATTGGAAATTGAGATATTGTTGTTCCAGCTTCTGTTGACCTTTGTTGCAACACTACAGCAGAATGGAATTGTTAGCATCTGTGAAAAGTGCAGTATTGAAATGGCAAACAACTAGAAGACCGTGGTCATTCCTACAGACAGAGTGGAAATGTTCTGTAAGGTGGTCACCCAGCCTGCATCTGGCCTTACCATTGTAAAGGAAAACACATTGTGAACAGTGTATATGGTAGACTGGATTGAAAGAAGTTCGAGTAAACTTCACCTGGAAGATGTGTTTGGGGCCTTGCACAATGAGGATGTAGGTGGAAACTGGGCAAATGTTATACTTTCTGTGATGGGGCATGAGGGTCGGTGATGAGGGAGTGTTAGGAGTGGACCAAGGTGTCGTGGAGGGAATGGTCTCTGTGGAAATGCTGACAGTGAAGGTGAGGGAAAGTTTGTTCAATGGTGGCATCCTGCTGGAGGTGGTGGAAACGGTGGAGGATGATCCTTTGAATGCAGAGGCTGATGGGATGGAAAGCAAGGACCAATTGTTCACATTCTCCACCTTGAGTCACAGCATGTCGGGATCAAGCCCCACTCTGAGGCTCGAGCATAAAATTCCAGGCTGACTGTTCCAGTGCAGCACAGTCAGAGGTGCAGTTTTATAATGAGATGTCCAACAGAGACCTTGACTGCCATCTTCAGGATGGATGTAATTCACAGAAGAGCATTTTAGTATCCACGTCAGTATTTATCTCTCAGTTATCACCGTGGAATAGAGTATCTAGTCATGATCATGTTGTTGTTGGTTGGAGTTTGTAGTGTGGAAATTGGCTGCTGTCCTTCTACATTTACAGCAGTGACTACACATCCAAAAAAGTACTTCATTAACTTCCAAGTACTTTGACACATCGGGTGCTGGTGAATAACATAAATGAAAATCTTAGTTTTTTTTATTACTAGTAGCAGGTCTCAATTTAAAAATTACAGCAACAGCTGACTATAGCATGTTAAAAATAAAAGCTACTTGTATTTACTATGTGGGAAATGATTGCATTTATAAAATAATCAAATGCATGTGCTCTTGGAGATGTGTTTTGTACTAAAACTGTTAAACTCTGGTGTAGTCAGGTGTTGGTAGCACACAGTCCAAATCCTGTTTACCTTTAATTGCTGATATAACAAGGTGTAGAACTGGATGAACACAGCAGGCCAAGCAGCATCAGAGGAGCAGGAAAGCTGACGTTTCGGGCCTAGACCCTTCTTCAGAAACGTCAGCCTTCCTGCTGTGTTCATCCAGCTCTGCACCTTGTTATCTCAGATTCTCCAGCATCTGCAGGTCCTACTATCTCCGAATATCTTTAATTGCTGAATTGACTAAAAATTAGTTCTTGGTGACTGAATTTGTTTATGAGTAGTTCACGTTACATGCTCGACAATCGATAGATGAGAATTCAAAGACTGTTGCTCAAAACATGTACTTGTGTCTTGCAGTCAGATGAGTTAAAAAAACCAACTTAAGTCACCATTCTTCACCTTCCTAACCTTGTTTCTGTCTAAATTTGCCATACTTTCACTTTACAGCCTGCTGAGAGGTCATCTGTGCACAGAACTGGCCCACATTTCATTTGGGTAGTACTATACAGTGGATACGTTTAAAAAGGGTCACACATTATATAGAACATGACAGCTTCCAGTATTATGAATGAAATCTAGCACGTTAAATACTCGCGGACTTTCACTTCTCCCATTTCCATTTTGCAAAGTGTATTTCTTCTTCACCTTCGACTGTTCCTGAAGGAAATGAGGGCAGGAGTAAGCCATTCAGCCCCTTGAACCTGCTGTGCCTTTCAACCAGATCACAGCTACATCTTCAACCATTTCCTATCCTATCCCCGTAGCCCTCTATTGACCTGTGTCTTGAACTTGCTCAATGATTGAACCTCCCCTGCCCTTTGGGGCAGAGAATTCCAAAGATTCACCACCCTCTAAATGAAGAAATTCCTCCTCATCTCAGACCTAAACAACCCACCCTTTTCAAAGTATGGACCGCCAATTTAAGACAGGGACAATGAGAATTTCTTTGGAATCTTTGGAATGCTCGTGCTGCAAAGGCGGTGGAAGCAGAGTCACTGAATAGTTCTAATCCAGAGGCAGATGCTCAGTAAAAAGGTTAGCAGGGTTACACACGGATATGGAGCCAGCAGATCAGATCGCAACAATTTTGAAACCTCGAGGTGAGGTCACAGAGGGAAATGGTTTGGGAATCATTGGATGATGATCTGAAAGCATGCAGCCCAATATTAATTTTGGAAGACGACAAAAAATCAAAAACAAGGCTTTTTTTCCAACTTATGTTGAGCTTAAATGGTGTAAGATAGCTAAACACAGTGTGGGAGTGATGCAGGGAATTGAAGTGACAAGTACCAGAAGCTCATGCACACGTACAGACTGAGTGGAGGTGATTATACAGTCTGGGTTTGGCCTCTCAGCAGATGGAGATTCTCCCCATAACTCTTTGGGCTTCCAGCTGCCTCTGCTGCTTAATGTGATTGTTTATTTATTTTGTTCAGGTGAAAGCTGGGGTCACGCAGCCACCATCCGCTTAATTCTACGCTGGGAGGGAAAGCTGAGGTAAGAGGTCAAGTGAAGGTAAGAGGTCAAAGGTCTGAATTATACATGGGGCAACTGGTTAACCCCTGAGTGCATTCCCTTCCCACTCTGAGATGAGGTGATTGAGCCCTTGAACCCACTTTCTACAATTGACAATTTAATGAGGGACTATAATTCTGTAAACTCCCAAGGGGACCGCATGATATCTGCATTTCAAATCTCCGCATTTAGTTTCAATAATGGTGTAGACAGGTCAGGTCTGAAAGCAGTAAATCTTAGAGAAATAAAATGAGGATGAGAGAAGATCTCATTGGCCTAGTCATTGAGAGGCCTAGCCTAATGCTAGGGGGTGCATGGATTCAATTCCATGGTGGAATTAAAATTAAATCAACAAGTCTGCCATATATGGATGTTAATTGATGAAAAAATACCATGGTGGTTTTGCTAGTGGGGGGGAGAAAAGACTATTCAGTTCTGTGTAAGAATACTGCTGGGTGTTGAAATAACCTTAGTGAGGCTGGTATCCCATCTTCAAGTCACGCTTTACACAGAGCCCCTGACACTGATCCAGCTCCCTTAGAGCCAGCTCTCAGGGTGAACAGAACCTCTGACACTCCTGTTTATATCTGTCAGCCAGGGCTCCCTGATTAGACCGGACTAATTGCTCCAATCAGGAAACTCATATTCTATGATGTACAGCTAGGTGACCTCATTATAGTTATTACAGATATATGAAAAAGGGAATAGATAAAAGCCTGGAAGATGAGACCAGTCTCAGGAACAGTGACCTTGGGTGTATGGTCGATTATTGTAGAAATACACCTGATTTATTAATGTCCTTTAGGGAAGGAAATCCGCCGTTCTTGCCTAGTCTGGCCTACATGTGACTCCAGCCCCACAGCAATGTGATTAATTTTTAACTGTCCTCTGAAATGGCCGAACAAGCTACTCAGGTCATAGGGCTGGTAGAATGGGCAACAAATGCTGGTCTTACCACTAATGCCCGCAACTGGTGAAAGGGAAAGAATATTTTGTTTTAATGCATTCTCTGGATGTGATTTGCATTGTCAAAGTCGATACTCAATACCTGCACCCGGCTCCCTTGCAGACTGTCAGCTAGATGTTGTGGTCTGGAGTCACATGTAGGCTGTACCACATGAGAGGCAGATTTCCTTCTCTAAAGGACATTAACGACCAGGACACATTGAAAGTTGCACTTCAAGAAAGTGGTCACTCATCAGAAACTTATCAGAGAATTACATTTGAAACAGTCCTTTTATTGTTGAAATTATTGTGGGAACAGGAGTTGGCCATTCAGTTCCTTGAGCTTGTATTGTATTGATATTTGGGGCAACACGGTGGCTCAGTGGTTAGCACTGCTGCCTCACAGTGCCAGGGATCTAGGTTCAATTCCACCTTTGGGTGACTGTCCGTGTGGAGTTTGCACATTCTCCCTGTGTCTGCGTGGGTTTCCTCCAGGTGCTCTGGTTTCTTCCCACAGTCCAAAGATGTGCAGGTTAGGTGTATTGGCCATGGAAAATGCAGGGTTACAGGGATAGGGTTGGGTCTGTGCCTGGATCTGGATGGGATGCTCTTCGGATGACTGGTGTGGAATCAATGGACTGAATGGCATTTTTCCACACTGTACTGATTCTATGGTATTGAATTCCATCTGTATCCAAACCCCGTGAGCCTGCCTTAACTCTTTAACTCTCGGTGCCTTTCCCCTTAATTCTTCACCACTTTGCCCAACGACAATCTGTCAGTCTTAGTTCTGTAACTTTCAGTTGACCCCAGCCCCAGTAAATTTACAGAGGAGTGTGTTAACAATTCCAGCTGGTCTTTAAGTGAAGAAGTGCTTCCTGATCATATCAAAGGAGATACCGTATGAACGTCCATGCAGCCAGTCCTTGTGTTTGACGTTTTCACTGCTCAGCTGGGAGAGCCAGATTTTGTCTGTTCCTAACTTGTGCTGCCCATGAGTCTGAAACATTACTGGTACCACTGTTAAATGTTGTTTTGAGCAGACACCATTCAGTAAAGGTTGATGGTCTCACTTCACATTGAAATGTATTAACTTTGTCTTGAGTAATTACTTAGCTACAAGAGGAGGCCACTCAAGGCATTTTCAACATTCAGTCTTACAGATTTGCAGATCCATTTGCTCCAATTCCCTTGAAATCCTTAACCTATGGTTTGGAAAGAAAATCTAACACCCCCTGTCTTGAAATCTCCATTAATTCCAGCTAAAAGTAAAGGGTCTAGGTATAGTGACACCACCTTTACCAGTCAAGGTGATAATAACTGGCTAAGTCACCCACCAAACTCTGTTGTTAGTGACTGGCTTCGATTTCATGGACTGAATTCAAACTGTGTAACTCTACTGCATATTGCTTGGGAAATCAGCCTGCTCTTGCTAAGATACATTGCTGTAGTTCTGGTTGTGAGCTACATTTGCAGCAGTTCTCAAGGACTCTGTGTACCCTATAAGTCACACCCTGCCTTCAGCTCATAGAATCCCTACAGTGCAGGTAAAGGCCATTTTGGCATATTGAGCCTGCGCCATCCCTCCGAAAGAGCGTGCCACCCATAAGCCCACATTTAGCATGGTCAATCCAACTAACCTGCACATCTTTGGACTGTGGGAAGAAACTGGAGCACCCGGAGGAAACCCACACAGACACGGGGAGAACATGCAAACTCCACACAGACAGTCATCTGAGGGTGGAATCGAACCCGGATCCCTGGCGTGTGAGGCAGCAGTGCTAACCACTGTGCTGCTCATTGGCTGAAACTGTGGTGTCAATACTGACTTCAAACAATAAAAGTTGAAAGTCACTGCTTTAACTTCTGCAGCAGCTTACTGAGCAAAACGAGGGGCAATGCTGACCATTGCAGTGTTGTGCTTCTCCCTTATATATTCGTCACTGAGTCCCACACTGAGAGCATTACTCTTCCAGCAGTAACCAGAGCCTGGCAATCAAGTGACCAGCTGTATTTTCAAAGACTTTTCTCCCAGATTCTATGGTCTCCCCTCTCTCTGTAGGTTTGCCTCCCTCTACAAATCCCCAAGTCAGAAAGAAGCAACTGTACCGTACCAGATTACTGTGAGTACCATGATTGTGTTTTTAAATATCGTGCACACATTAGGTGCTAATTTTTGTTTCAGACAGATGTAGGTGAGTGGTGTCAATATTGGGAGTGGCAGTGCAGTTGTCAAATATAAGAAATGTTTGGAGGGATATAGGCCAAGCAAAGGCAGGTGGGACTAGTTTAGTTTAGGATTATGATCACCGTGGACAGGTTGGACCGAAGGGTCTGTTTCTGTGCTGTATGATCCTATGACTCTGCATTGAGTACTCCCAGTTCTGGAACAGTATTGGGCGCTAAGGAAGTAAGGGAGAGATAAGATGGGTTGCAGTAAGTGGGGAAGGAATGAGAATTTGTGAAGTGGTTGAAGATGAGAGGAGCAAGAGTGGGACATGTCAGCGTTTGGAGGGATGATTACAAGGTAAACCGGGAAGAGAGAGTGAGATTTGAGGATTTGAGATGTTGCCTTTCAAACAGCCAATTTATAATACAATCAAAATACTGCAGATACTGGAAATCTGAAATAAAAAAAACAAATCACTGGAGAAACTCAGCAGGTCTGGCAGCATTCGTGCAGAGAGAAACAGAGTTAACATTTCAAGTCCAGTCTGATGATTCTTCAGAAGTAATGTGGAGGTGCCAGCGTCGGACTGGGTTTGACAAAGTCAGAAGTCACACTACACCCAGGTTATAGTCCAATGGGTTTATTTGAAATCATAAGCTTAGGGAGCGCTGCTCCTTCGTCAGGTGAAGTGACTTCATCTGACGAAGGGGCAGCGCTCCAAAAGATTGTGACTTCAAATAAACCTATTGGACAATAACCTGGTGTCGTGTGACTTCAGACCTTCTTCACAAATGAACAGCATTCTTTGTTCAAAGGTTTGCAGTGTTGGAGCTGGATTTACTTCGTTGCTCTCTCCTCCATTGTTTCATTTTCAGTCACTTGGCTTTCGGGACGTCCAATCATCACAGCCGGTTTCAACATCGCTCGACAATGGGGACAACCCACGTAAACGTCCAAGGAACGATGATGATGATGACGATGGACAGTGACACAGGACAGTCTGGAGATCTGCCCACCTCAACTAGTGGCTTTCAGAGACACTGGGAACCCAATGTGGCCGTTGACTGGATCATTTCTTGCCCCGCCCCTGCCCCCTGCCCAAAATATCCAATCATGTAGCTCAATGTGGGCTACCTCCGGGTCTGACTGTGTGAACTCTGATAATAACCTGCTTTTGGTCATATGAATCTGTTTAGATTGGAATATTGAACGTGACTTCTCAAAGAGTTAGGAGCCACCAACCCACACTGGCTGAACCTCCTCTTTGCTCCCTATCTCAGCCACATGGTAGTCGGGAGTCACAGAGCAGCAGTTACCAGTGAAATCCAGGACTTTTCTTGGACCCTGTAAGTTACTTTAAACCGTGAACCCCATTTTAATCTTCACCCCATCCCTGGTCATTATCCTTTTCCATCAGGAGTCCAACTCACTGCCAATCTTTTAAAGACTCCAGAATCACACCGAATTTGAGAGATGTTCTCACTTGTTGAAACCCTTTTGCCACCTCTCTGGATTCAAGTTGTCGTACTGTTCGGTGGTAAATGTTCCTTTTTCTTTCCTGTTGGGCTTCCTTTTAAGTAAATGTATTTTGTAACTATGACTGTCCCACTTTGTTTTTTCTCCTGCTGTTCCCTGTACACTTCTCACTGTCTGTGTCATCCATTCCTGCACGAGCCCCATCATTGTTTGTCGTAGAAAACCCATGCTCATCGCTGAATGGTCCAAAGATGTGGATGCAAAATCCCTCTCTCTCTAACTTTACTACTCCCTGAAAGAGCAGGCAGGGCTTTGAATGAACACCTCCAACAGCGTACTCCTCAAAGCCACACCAGAGTATGTGCTTAAGACTGGATTTGATACCATGACCTTCACAACCCAGAGCTGAGAGTGCTGGCCACAGAAGCTGCCTCTTCCTCTGGGTTGGCAGTGAAAGATTGCGAGGAGTTAAATGATTGGATACGAACCTGGGGGCTGCTCTATGAAGACCTGATGACAATCTGTGCTTGCTTTGTTTCTGGCAGGCTTAGAGGGCAAGGGGGAGAAAAAAGCCTGAACTTTGCTTTAGGAGATGAGATATGAGGCGGAAAAATAAGTGCTGGAGTGTAGTCTGTTGTCACTTGATGAAATTTCGCCTGTTGTGCAGCTCTGAACAAATTGGATTTTAGAATCCATGCAAAAGATAAATCACAGCTAACACAACACTTTCTCTTAGTCATCGGTGCTGTGTCATAAACCTAAGGCTATTTGAAATTAATAGACTTGAAGAATGCAGTACAGGCTGCTGTGTAGTAGAATTCAACAGCACAGATCGAAGCCATGTGGCCCACCATTCTCCTGCTATCTCAGAGTGAGTTACCCAATTGGTTCCCCATGCCCTGCCCTTTCCCCAATAAGACAATAAATTTTTTACTCTGATTTATCTGATTCCCTTTGGAAAGTTATTGCTGATTCTGCTTCCATGACTTTTTCACACAACACGTCCCAGAGCACTCACTACAGAAAATACATTTTCATATTCTTTCCTCTTACTTTCTTCAGTTACCTTAGATCAGTGTCCTCTGGTTAGTGATCCTACAGCCGGTGGAAACCATTTCTCCGCATTGACCCTTACCAATCCTTCTCATTGTTTTGAACATCTCCGTTAAGTTTTACCTTCACCCCGGTCTTTAGGAGAACAAACCTAAGCTTCTCCCATCTCTTCTGCGAACTGAAGTCCCTGGTGTTATATCGGGAAGCTTCCTGTGCACTCTCTCTGAAGCCTAGACGTCTTCCCAGAAGTTCTGTGTCCAAAGTCATTGTGTTTGTAGCCATCACTGGGTGTGGCAACTCTCCCTCATACCGAACATTATAATGCCTTTTCAGGTGTGATGTACAAATAACCTTCCACAAGCTTAGGGAATTTAGTCAACAGGAATGATTGCTCATTCTTGACTAGATTTGTAAAGAAAAAAACTCCGTTCTGTAGCAGCTGTGGTGCCAATTTACTAAAGGGCTTCTACCAATTATTAAACACACTCCCACCAAAATGCAGTCCCATCAAATTTCAGAAGTGAAAAGCAATGTATTCATTCACTAATGTGATTCAGTGAGATTTAACTGCTGTCTTGAATCCAAACTGCCTGTCAAACCTCTGTGTCTGTTGCAACTGTGTTATGGGGTCATCTGCACAGATGAATCACAATGTCTGTTTCGAATGGTGGCACTTTATCTTGGCATTGGGAATACACACTCCATTCCAAAATTGAACACTGTTCTCCAACTGATGTCCAACAAAGCTGTTATCTGTCACTGTACAGAATGTCTTTGGAAAGCCCACATACAGAATTTGTCATTTTTTTTCTTTAATGGGATGTGGTTGTTGGCAAGACTAGCTATAGTTGCTGATCCTTAATTGCCCTTGAACTCAGTGACTTGCTGAGACATTTCAGAGAGCAAATAAGAGTCAAGCATGTGACTCCAGATCCATAGCAACTTGTGGCCAGACCAAGTGAGGATGGCAGATTCCCTTCCCTGAAGGACATTAGTGAGTCAGATGGGGTTTTCGGACAATCAACAATGGTTTCATGGTATCAGTATTCAGTAACTATCGATGTGGTCAAGGGCCCATAAAAATGTTCCGATGAAAGATCATGAGTCTGAAATGTTAGGGACATTGGAACAGGAGTAGGCCATTCAGCCCATTGAGCTACCCCATCATTCAATTTGATCATAGCTGAGCAAACACTTTACCCACTGTATCACCAAAGCCTTGGAGACCCTTAGCAAGCAGAAATCTGTTTCTCTCTCTAAACATATTGCTTGACCTGCAGAGTGTTTTAAGCATTTTGTATTTATATTGCAAAATATACAGCATTTATATAGCACCTTTCATGATCATTTTCTGAAGGGTCTAGGCCCGAAACGTCAGCTTTCCTGCTCCTCTGATGCTGCTTGGCCTGCTGTGTTCATCCAGCTCTACACCTTGTTATCTCAGATTCTCCAGCATCTGCAGTTCCTACTAACTCTCACAACAAATTGAGTCTTTTTCTGATTTAGTGACTGTTGTCATGTAGGAGATTTGTTTTTCTTTAGTTAAAGGCTGCATTTAAATCTGTCTAGTTGAATGAGGGAGTAATGCTGGGGTCAACAATCAAAAACTCCAGGCTGTCGTCTGAACATCACAATCTATTTCACTGTGATCAAATTACCATTATTTGACTTCATGTCTAGCCGTGGCCAAATAATAGTGTATAAACATTTAAATAAAAATGTCACATTAGGTTCAACAAAAATACATATACGTTTAATTCTCACTTCCCAGCTGGAGGTGCATTCCTCTTGATCTCATTGAGATACAGTTGGATCAAGTCCAAAACCAGTGACCCCGCCTGCCATTTCAACGATTAGTGCTTTTCTACCGTGTCTCATCTCAATATGGGAATGCCTCGAGGCATCATGTTACCTTACAAGTGCAGAGGCTGTGTAGGTAAATGAGGCAGCTATTCTGAGCTGCCAACATCCTGTGGATGAAAGACACAGTGAATCTACTCTAGTAGAGGAAGGCTCCCGACCTGAAACATCAACTTTTCTGGTCCTCTGATGCCTCCTAGCCTGCTGTGCTCCTCCACCCCCACGCTGTGTTATCTCTGAGTCCGGTATCGGCAGTTCTTACTGTCTCTGAGTGAATCTGCTCTAGATTTGTGGTTGAGGAAAGAATGTTGGCCAGGAGAATTTTGTGTTCTTGTTGAAGTAAGACCAACAATCTTGAACAGCACCAGAATGGTAGAGGAGTGCCTTGGTTTAATATCTAATCTTCATTTTGCATACTACTGGAGTATAGTACTTATGAAAAAGTGTCATACTGGACTCGAAACATTAATTTTGCACACATCAAGACATCCCCAAGATTACCAGTGTAGAAGGGAACAACATTTTATGCTGGGCAGAATAGCCTGCTTCCACACTGTAGGGATTCTATGAAGAGATTGCTGATTGGTACAGTTGTTGTTGTGGAGATGCCCCTGTTGGATGATCACTGACAGTTAACTGCTAAGCATTGCTTGAATTTAAACTCGATAGGTTGACTCTAATTGATCAAGCTATTGCCTTGAGGACTGAACCAGAGAATGGCTGGGATATATATTTATATATCTATATACAATATCTGAGTCAAAATGTAACCTGATCCATTTGCCCAAAATATAAAGACAATGTTGCCTATGTTTGAGTGAGATATCGCACACTTGTTAGCTTGTAGTTATAAATCTGAGGTTGTTACCTAGAATATTGGCCCCGTCAGGCAGGTGTAGAAGCAAGTACAACTGCAACATTTAAAAAGGCATTTTAAATGAATGTTTAAAAGGTACATGAAAAGGAAAGATTTAGAGGGATATGGCCAAACGCAGGAAAATGGGACTAGTTCAGTTTAGGAAACCTAGTCAGCATGGATAAGTTGGGCCAAGGGGCCTGTTTCTGTGCACTATGATTTTATAACTGTATGTAAAATGGCCCAATTTCTCTGGAAGGAAGAGCAGGTGGCATCTTCTTGGTGTCCTGACTGACATCTATCCCTCCACCAACATTAGGAAAAAAGTTCATAAGTTTATGGCGGTTTGTGGGCACACAGATTGGTTGTTGCATTCACTGCAACACAACAGGAAAAAATGACTAAAAGGGATAAATTGGATGTAACGTGTTTTAGCACATTGTAAGGTTGTGAAGAGCACTACAGGAATGTTTGATGGAATGACAGTACTTCCTTCAGCACTGGACTAGAATGTCAAGTGAGATTAGAGGCAATGGAGGAGGTCTTTAACCCACAGCCTTCTGACTCAGAAATGAAAGTGCTACTAATGGAGTCAAGGCTGAAAGCAATGTTTAGTGAAGAGTAATCCATTGATTGGGATGTCCTAAAGCTGTGACCAAACACTTTATTAAGGTGCCGTCACTCTTATTCCCTCATAGGGTATTCCACGTCATTCTATCATTTTAATCTGTTAGCTGCCCATTTCTGGAATTACTTCTCTAATTCTTCTCCATTCACCTTTTTGTGAGCATTAATATATTTATGAGGAAGCCTAACATGTCATTGAGGGAGGAAGGAATTGTGGTCACTTCCTTCGTCATCTCCTACATCAAGCTGTGCATGAGACAGATAAAGCACATGCTGTATCAGAGATAAGAGATAATCTGATGAAGGTTCTAGGCCCGAAATGTCAAGTTTTCCTGCTCCTATGATGCTGCTTGGCCTGCTGTGTTCATCCAGCCCCACGCCTTGTTATCTCTAAAGCACATGCTGTTCTCTGTTTCCATGGCTGTTTTTTTTGCCCCTGGTGGAACAGGTCTCCAGCCTGTAACTTGAAAGAGTGCTACTCCACATGAAGCATGATTCTGACCAGCAGACCTCCCACTCTCTCCATGAGTGTATCACAAGGGTTTATATGTTGGTTGTTTGCCTCAGAATCCTACTTATTTCAATAAGACCAACTCTTGTTCTGCTAAAGTCTAATGGATACAGGCCCAAACTGTCCACCCTTTCTTCATAAGGCATCTACCTGATCTCAGCAAGCAGTCAAGTGAACCTTCTCTGAACTGCTTCCTATGCAGTTATGTCCTTTCTTAAATGGGGAGCCTGAGACTGTACACAGTACTGTAGATGTGGTCTCACCTACGGTCTGCACAATTGTAGAAAAACATTCTGACTTTTATACTCTATTCCGCTTGCAGTACATAGCAAATATTCATTTGCCTTCCTAATCACTAGTGGTACCTGCAGAACATGTTTTTCTCAACTCCAGATATCCAAATTCTGTTCTTGTGTACCAACCAGTTGATTTTTAATTTCAATTTTCAAAGTCAAGGGTATGGTTTTACAAGATCCAGTGACTGGAAGCGAGTATGTGTGAGGTGGAGGTGTGTGCCTATTGTGGAGGTAGTGCTGTGTGCACGTGTCTAAGGAGGAGGTGATGCACGTGTACACCTCTCTACAGAGCAGACTGCATAAGTGTATACTTATGTGTCAGCTGAGATAAGAGGCAATGGAGGAGGTCTTTAAGCCACAGCCTTCTGACTCAGAAATGAAACTGCTAATGTGTGTATGTATATACCACGTGTATGCACATTTCTGTAGGAGAGCATACAGACATTCACTGCGAATGCCTACGTAGCAGACTGTACATCCGCAATATGTGTCTATGGGTGAGGCTGTACATGCGCTCATGAGTGTCTATGGACAAGACTGAGCATGCATGTATGTGTGTCTGTACAGATTGTACATTTGCAATGTCTGTGGTGAGACTACACATGCACATAGAGCTGTACAGCATGGAAATACACTGTTCAGTCCAACTCGTTCATGCTGACCAGATATCCTAGATTAATCTAGTCCCATTTGCCAGCTTTTGGACCATAACCCTCTAAACCCCTCCTATTCATATACCCATCCAGATGCCTTTTAAATGTTGTAATTGTACCAGCCTCCACCGCTTCCTCAGGCAGCTCATTCCATATACACACCACCCTCTGTGTGAAAAAGTTGCTCCTTAGGTCCCTTTTATATTTTTCCCCTCTCACCTTAAACCTATGCCCTCGAGTTTCAGACCACCCTCCCAACTGCAAGGAAAAACACCTTGTCTATTCATCCCATCGATGCCCCTCATGATTTTATAAACCTCTATAAGGTCACTCCACAGCCTCCAGCGCGCCAGGGAAAATAGCCCCAGCCTATTCAGCCTCTCCCTATAGCTTAACCCCTCCAACCCTGGCAACATCCTTGTCAATCTTTTCTGAACTCTTTCAAGTTTCAAATAGCAGTGAGGCCAAATTGCATGCTGTATTCCAAAAGTGGCCTAACCAATCAGCTAACATAACCTGCCAACTCCTATTCTCTATGCACTGACCAATAAAGTCAAGCACACCAAACAACTTCTTCGCTGTAACAAGGTGTGGAGCTGGATGAACACAGCAGGCCAAGCAGCATCATAGGAGCAGGAAAGCTTGACGTTTCGGGCCTAGACCCTTCATCAGAAATGGGGAAGGGGAAGAGGGTTCTGAAATAAATAGGGAGAGAGGGGGAGGCGGATAGAAGATGGATAGAGGAGAGGATAGGTGGAGGGGAGACAGACAAGTCAAAGAGGCGGGGATGGAGCCAGTAAAGGTGAGTGTAGGTGGGGAGGGAGGGAGGAGATAGGTCAGTCCAGGGAGGACAGACAGGTCAAGGGGGCGGGATGAGGTTAGTCGATAGGAGATGGGGGTGGGGCTTGAGGTGGGAGGAGGGGCTAGGTGAGAGGAAGAACAGGTTAGGGAGGCGGGGGCGAGCTGGGCTGGTTTTGGGATGCGGTTGGGGGAGGGGAAATTTTGAAGCTTGTGAAATCCACATTGATACCATTGGGCTGCAGGGTTCCCAGGCTGAATATGATTTGCTGTTCCTGCAGCTTTTGGGTGGTAGCATTGTGGCACTGCAGGAGGCCCAGGATGGACATGTCGTCTGAGGAATGGGAGGGGGAGTTGAAATGGTTCGTGACTGGGAGATGCAGTTGTTTGTTGGGAACTGAGCGCAGGCATTCTGCAAAGTGGTCCCCAAGCTTCCGCTTGGTTTCCCTGATGTAGAGGAGGCCACAACGGGAACAGCGGATGCAGTATACCACATTGGCAGATGTGCAGGTGAACACCTGCTTGATGTGGAAAGTCTTCTTGGGGCCTGGGATTGGGGTGAGGGAGGAGGTGTAGGGGCAGGTGTAGCACTTCCTGCGGTTGCAGGGAAAAGTGCCGGGTGTGGTGGGGCTGGAGGGGAGTGTGGAGCGGACAAGGGAGTCACAGAGAGAGTGGTCCCTCTGGAAAGCAGACAAGGGTGGGGAGGGAAAAATGTCTTTGGTGGTGGGGTCGGATTGCAGATGGTGGAAGTGTCGGAGGATGATGCGTTGGATCCAGAGGTTGGTGGGGTGGTACGTGAGGAAGAGGGGGATTCTTTTTTGGTTGTTATTGCGGGGACGGGGTGTGAGGGATGAGTTGCGGGAAATGCCGGAGACACGGTTGAGGGCGTTCTCAACCACTGCGGGGGGGAAGTTGCAGTCCTTGAAGAATGAGGACATCTGAGATGTACGGGAGTGGAATGCCTCATCCTGGGAGCAGATGCGGAGGAGGCGAAGGAATTGGGAATAGGGGATGGCATTTTTGCAGGAAGGTGGGTGGGAGGAGGTGTATTCCAGGTAGCTGTGGGAGTCAGTGGGCTTGAAATGAACATCGGTTTCTCGGTGGTTACCAGAGATGGAGACAGAGAGGTCCAGGAAGGAGAGAGAGGTGATAGAGATGGTCCAGGTGAACTTAAGGTTGGGGTGGAAGGTGTTGGTGAAGTGAATGAACTGTTCGAGCTCCTCATGGGAGCACGAGGCGGCGCAGATACAGTCGTCAATGTAATGGAGGAAGAGGTGGGGTTTAGGGCCAGTGTAGGTACGGAAGAGGGATTGTGCCACGTAACCTACAAACTCCTGTACATCCCAGATGTCCTCAGTCTTCAAGGACCACAACTACCCCCTCAATGGTCAAGAACGCCCTCGACCGTGTCTCCCACATTTCCCGCAACTCATCCCTCACACCCCGTCCCCGCAATAACAACCAAAAAAGAATCCCCCTCTTCCTCACGTACCACCCCACCAACCTCCGGATCCAACGCATCATCCTCCGACACTTCCGCCATCTGCAATCCGACCCCACCACCAAAGACATTTTTCCCTCCCCACCCTTGTCTGCTTTCCGGAGGGACCACTCTCTCTGTGACTCCCTTGTCCGCTCCACACTCCCCTCCAGCCCCACCACACCCGGCACTTTTCCCTGCAACCGCAGGAAGTGCTACACCTGCCCCTACACCTCCTCCCTCACCCCAATCCCAGGCCCCAAGAAGACTTTCCACATCAAGCAGGTGTTCACCTGCACATCTGTCAATGTGGTATACTGCATCCGCTGTTCCCGTTGTGGCATCCTCTACATCAGGGAAACCAAGCGGAAGCTTGGGGACCGCTTTGCAGAACGCCTGCGCTCAGTTCGCAACAAACAACTGCATCTCCCAGTCACGAACCATTTCAACTCCCCCTCCCATTCCTCAGACGACATGTCCATCCTGGGCCTCCTGCAGTGCCACAATGCTACCACCCAAAGGCTGCAGGAACAGCAAATCATATTCAGCCTGGGAACCCTGCAGCCCAATGGTATCAATGTGGATTTCACAAGCTTCAAAATTTCCCCTCCCCCAACCGCATCCCAAAACCAGCCCAGCTCGTCCCCGCCTCCCTAACCTGTTCTTCCTCTCACCTAGCCCCTCCTCCCACCTCAAGCCCCACCCCCATCTCCTATCTACTAACCTCATCCCGCCCCCTTGACCTGTCCGTCCTCCCTGGACTGACCTATCTCCTCCCTCCCTCCCCACCTGTGCTCACCTTTACTGGCTCCATCCCCGCCTCTTTGACTTGTCTGTCTCCTCTCCACCTATCCTCTCCTCTATCCATCTTCTATCCGCCTCCCCCTCTCTCCCTATTTATTTCAGAACCCTCTTCCCCTCCCCAATTTCTGATGAAGGGTCTAGGCCCGAAACATCAAGCTTTCCTGCTCCTATGATGCTGCTTGGCCTGCTGTGTTCATCCAGCTCCACACATTGTTATCTCGGATTCTCCAGCATCTGCAGTACCTGTTATCTCTGATACAAGTTCATCGCTGTCCTGTCTACCTGCAATTCCACTTTCAAGAAACTATGAACCTGCACTCCAAGGTCGCTTTGTTCAGCAACACTCCTGGGACCTTACCATTAAGTGCACAAGTCCTGCCCTGAATTACCTTTCCAAAATGCAACACCTCACGTTCATCTAAATTTAATTCCTTGGCTGAATTGCCCATCTGATCAACTCCCGTTGTACTCTAAGGTAACCTTCATCACTGTGTGGTACACCTCCAATTTTGGTGTCATCTGCAAACTTTCTAACCATACCTCCTATATTCAGCTGTACATGTGACTATGAGTGTCTATGGGGGAGACTACATATGCACATGTGTGTGTCTAAGGGCCAAGGCTGTGCACACGTGTCTATGGGCAAGATTGTATATGTGCACACGCATGTCTAAGGGCGATGCACATGCATATAGATATAAAGGGGTCATACTATGGGTTAGATCGTGCACGCGCTTGGTGAGGGGGAGACCGCAGACGCGAAGCGCGCGCGCTGATTGATGCACTTGCGCGTGCCCCCGTGGCTTAGAATGGGGCGCGCGTATGCGCGCGGGGCTGGAAGGGAGAAGGTGGTGTGGTGCGCACGCCGGCAGTCGGGAGCGCGCACGCCCCCAAGTCCCTGTGTGTGTCTCTCTCTCTGTCTGTGCTCCGCTCTGCCCGGGTGAGCCGGCTGCTGCAGATCCGCTCGGGGGCTCCGGGAATGCGAAGCGATGGCAGCATCGGCCAACGAGGAGAGCGCCTTCCGTAGGTTCCTGGAGCTGCTGCTGCGCCAATTCCGGGGCCCCTTCGGCGAGGAGGACCCTCTGCCCCTCCGGCCGGTCTCCAACCACATCACCGAGGAGGAGCTGGAGGGCGAGTGCCTGGACCTCTGCCTCCAGCATCTCTGCAGATAGTTAAGTACCGATTTTATTCAGACTTGACCCAGCCACCAGACCCAGTCTGTGCCTCCCAACCCCCTTCCCCATCTCACCTCAACACCCTGTGAGTGCATCAAATACCAGACACCGTATAAAGTGGGAGAGAGACAGAGCAAAAGTACTTAGGAATCTGAGACTAGAAGCGAAATTGGGCTGAATGTGAAGCTTTATTTCTCTAGGAAACTAGGTTATTTGTGGGGGAGGGTTTGGTGTTGCTTGGAGACAGTGGATGAGAGCATTAAATTGACCCTCAGAACGGTCCTGTCGATTGTAATTCGGAGAGAATCAATCCAGGTGTCTAAACAAGCAGAGTGCACAAGAGACAAGGCTGGTCTGACGAGTAAAATGTCATACGGGCAAGCGGGAGTTTGACATTGAAAAGCTGCTCGAAGTAACCCTGGAAAAGGGGGACAAGAGATAAGAGGGAATTGGACAGAGGGGTGGCTGTAAAAATGTGCACGCTCCCATGTAAGAATTTGCAGAAAGAAAGACAAGAGAACGCAGCAGCAATATATATAAACAAAAGGCACACTGCATTCCCTGTATTTACCGAAGCTTATTCATTAAATCGGATGGGATCAGGTCTGACCCGGGCTGGGGAAGTGACCGATTAATCTGCTTTTAGCTGTTAAACAGGAAAGCCCAGGGCTATTTCTGAATATCCAGCCTGCGAACCGAGGGGTTGAGAACGGAACTGAAGTTACCAGACACTGTTAAAGTTGCAACACAGAATTTGTTTCTTTGTTTTACATTTTTTTTTAAAAAAGGCGATTGTTTCTTTTTGTCATTGTACATTGTGAGACACCTCCGGGCGATCTGGTAAATATTACAGCTGCTTTTCTGGTCTTTACTTCGGGGGGGGGGGGTTTCGGGAGTTGGGGAGGGGGTGGTGTTTTTCATTTGCGAAAGAATGTTTTTATAATGTTTTATAAAATGTTTTTATAACCGGTGTTGGGGCGGAGAGAGAGAGTTGGATTTGTTCGCCCCTTGTTTGCTGTGGCATTCCTTAATTGTTTGTGGAAATTGCAATTAAATTTCATTTTTTTTCCGTGTATCGGGTTACACGTTGCCTGAGATCTGAACCTGGTGCGATTTTTTTTGAGGGAGCTTCGGGTGGTAGGGGACTGCTTTTCATGTCAAAGCTCACGGAACGGGATGAATAAGTGATGCTGGCATCAACTCGCTCGCTTTATGCTGAAGGACCTGGGGTTCGGTTGTGAAAATGTAGATGTAATGGTTTACCCAGGGCAGTGGACCCGGCCAGCCGTAAGGGCTGAGGGTCCTGTAGCCTCCCAATAGCGAAGGAGCAGCTAACTCCCAGAAACCCAAACCTGTCTCCCAAAGAGACAGGGAGCAGATGATGCTGCTTCCCCGCTCATCCTGAGGGACTGCCAGGCGCGCCCCCGCGCACTGTGCGCGTCCCCGAGTCCCCCCTTACACACATTCATCTCAGACTTCTGTTCCCCCTCTCCATACACTTCTCCTGGCCGCTAGTGAACTCATTCCCCCGTCTTTTTTTTTAACAGATTACATTTTATCTCTTGCTGCTTTTTTAAAAGTAAACTTTTTTCTTGCAATTTCATTTAAAACGATCCCTTCCAGCCCTCGCCTCTTCCCAGCTGCTTCATTTCAATGATCGCATCATTCGAATTTTAAACTCGCTTTGGCGAGTTCCTATTTTCTTAAATTCAAATCGGCGGAGAATATTTTTGAATGCACACTAAAAACAACTCTGAAATGTCAGGAGTGGAAATAGTTTCGAAGGTGACAGCAGGTTTAAGACTTGCTATTTGCACCTTGACAACAGAGCTAGTGAGGAAATGGTGGTTTACCCACTGATTAATAACATCATTGGAGAGTTACAGCTGTGTTTGACTCATCTGTGTGTAAGGCACAGTCTGGACTGATATTTATTCTTGGATATTAGCCCCCTCCTGTTTCTATCCCTCCACACCAGGTATATCCCTCAACAGCTGTTTAACCTGCAGAATTAGCCAGGATTTTGCAGTCTGATATGCAAATCCAGTTGCTGTGTACTTAAACTTTCTGAAATTGTCAGCCTGGGTTCTTTTGCTTCCCAATCAAGAGTCTTTATTTTGTATAGTTTTGTGAGATATAGGTGTTGCCCATCCCTAATTGCCCTGGAACTGAGTGGCTTGCTCAGCCACTCCAGAGGGCAGTCCTGTATTGCTGTGGGACCCATTGCTGTGGGTCCAGAGTCACATGTAGGCTAGACTAGGTAAAGGCAGCGGATTTCCCTAAAGCAAATCAGTTCTTTTTTTTAATATGACAATTGACGTGCTGACCATTACTGTGACTGGTTTTAATTCCCAATTTAGGAATTGAATTTAAGATTCATGCGGCTGCCATGGTGAGATTTGAACCCGTGTATCCAGAGCATTAACCTGGGTCTCTGGAGAGACACTGCCACTGTGTTACTATCACCTCCATAGCAGAGATGTGGGTTTAGTCACCATAATCCTAGTCACCAAGTATTGCAATAATAGAAGCTGTGGGAGTGTTTGGAAGACCAAGTTGCCCACTGCGCGTGTAACGGATCACAATAAATGGGAGCAGGAGTACACCAATCAGCCCGTCAAACCTATTCCACCATTCAATAAAATCAATCACAATTGGATGGGGCCACATCCAATTGTGGCCTCAACTCCATCTTGGTGCCTCCCTGCAATACTTGACAGCTGTCTTAAAAGGATGGTAACACACACGATATTGAAGCAGAAAGTGCTACAAATACTCAACTGGTCTGGGCAGCATCTGTGGATGGAGAGAATCAGAGCTTTTATGAGTTTGGATGAAACTTTAACTCTCTTTCTGTGTCTTTCTCTCTCCACGGATGCTGCCAGACTTGCTGAGTATTCCCAGTATTTTCTGATTCCCTTTCAGTCTGTAGTATTTTATGTTCTGATAGCTCTGAGACTGTCCTTGGGATGAACACCCTGCTGTGAGGAATCTGCGTGGTGTAATGCTGGAATTAAACATCAGCAGGGCACACTGTTAAGGGGAGGAATGCCCAGTTTATACTGAGCGCAATCTGACAAGCTGCTCATTACTGGGTCAGGAAAGACAGAAGATATTGCAAACACCTGGCAGCATCCATGGAGAGAGAAGCAAGAGTTAATGTTTCAGATCCAATAAGCTTTCATCGAAACAGGGAAAAGTCAGAAAAGTAGCAGGCATAGTGAGGGGAGAGAAGGAGGGAGGGTGAAAAAAGAGATGCACAAATTTGTAACGGTCCTGCATAAAGTGGATGGGAAGGGTATGTTGACCTTGGCTTGGAGGCCAGTGACTAAGAGGCATAGATTTAAAGTGATCAGTTGAAACATTAGGGTAGAAATGAGGAGACAATTTTTCACCTAATGGGAGGTTAGGATTTGGAACCCCCTGCCTGAAAAGGTAACAGAGGCTTAATAAAAACCAAATCATTTAACATGTGTCAGTACATGTGCTGTAACCTGGAGCATTTGTAAAAATTCATTCATAGGATGTTTGGGTTACTGACCTGGATAATATTTATTACCCATCAGTCAAACCACATTGCTGTGGGTCTGGAGTCACATGTAGATTCCCTCCTTAAAGGACATTAGAAAACCAGATAAGGGTTTTCCTGACAATAATTTCAAGGTCATCATTAATTATTGAATTGAAACACTACTGCTTGCTGTGGCAGGAATTGAGCCTAGGTCCTGAGAGCATTACCTGGGCCTCTGGCGTAACAGACGAGTGATGAAATCATCAGACCATCTCCTCCCTGCAGACCAAATGCTGGCAAGTGGGATTGATTAGGTAGGGAGGCTTGTTCCTTAGTCTGTGCGGACAGAAGTGCCACAATATTTCTATGATTCTAAGAGCAAAAAGAAAAGCATGCTTTTCAGATGGAGGATTGGAGAGAATAATGACTAAAGAAGTGGCAGGGCAAAGTCAAAAGGTGTGGGAATGGGTCAAGAAATAAAGGATGTGATTAGAGGAGGTGCGAATGGCAAAAGAATAAACAAATGCTTCCCTATGAAAGCAAAAAACAAGAGGAAAAGCAAAAGTAAGACTGAAACGGGGAAAGAAAAGGTGATTCTCAATTAGAGTCCATCTGAGTGTTCCAAATTATCCTAGTGCAGCACTGCACAGGGGTTTCCCAATGACCACTTTTTAAAAATTCATTTATGGGATGAGGGTGTTGCTGACCAGGCAGCATTTATTGCCCAGAGGGTAGTTAAGTGTCAATCACATCGCTATGGGTCTGGAATCACATATAGGCCAGACCAGATAAGGATGGCAGCTTCCTTCCCTAAAAGACATTAGTGAACCAGATGGGGTTTTCCCCAACAATCAGCAACAAATTCACAGTCATCCTTAAACTCTCAATCCCAGATATTGTTGAATTCAAATTCCATCATCTGCTATGGCAGGATTTGAACCTGGGTCTCTGGATTAACAGTCCAGTGATGATACTTCTAGGTCATCATCTCTCCAGCTTTGCTGTTCATGTTGTAAACAGGCAGTTGACGATACCCCAACATAGAGACTCTCTTCAGAAAAGATGAAACAGGCTGGGGCTTGTTTCCAAGGAACAAGACGTCTGAGAGGAGTCCAGATTGAGCTTTAAAACTGTACAGGGGCTTGTAATTGGAGACCAAGATGAGCCACCATAAGATACAAGAAAGTCAACAATAAGTATAGCGGTGTATTTAGGAGAAACATATTTGTTCTGAGAGACATTAGAAGGTGGAACTCAGTACGGCAGGAGCCATAATCCCTGTAAAGGCAAGTGCTGGATTCTTACACCCTGCTGCAGGTTAATGTTTCATGGATTTTGGGGGGGACGTGGGATGCTCGGATTCTCACTCACATCTTCCGCTGTTTGGCCTCTAGCAGGGCCTGTCAGAGATGCTCAAAACTGTTGGTACCTTTGCAGACACCTCTTCTCTAGATTGGACGGTCTTCCCAAGAGTCAGGGGAATGTTGTAGATAAATCTAAGGGGAAATTAGATAAACACAGGAGGTAGCAAAGGATGCGGTTTCTAATGGGGGGAAGAGAAGGTTCATATGGAATATAAACACTAGCATAGATCAACTGTGCTGAATGGCCAGGTTCAATCCAATAAATTCAGTGTGATCATGCAAATCGCCTTCAAGGACATATTGTTCATGCCATGATTAATCTTTGCTTGTTAGTGTCAGACAGGATTCCGTGCATTTATCAGACAGTGATATTCTTTCAAATACACTAGTACAGCTATTGGTCAGCGTGTTTTTTTTTATTAATCAAGCAGATTTCATCTTATTTCAGTGTCTACCTTCGTTGAGAAACTCACCACTCTGTCCCTTGCACCTCCCCCTCTTTGTGCTAGAGGGCAGTGTGGTGCTGAGCCAGATGAGGAGCACTGGCTGGTAGTGTGGCTTGGTGATTGTCCAGTAGGAGGCAGTGTCTGTGGGAGGGACTGACCCATTGGTTTTTATAAAGACCTGTTGCATCTCAGTTTCAACATTTCCCATTATACCGTCCCTCAACAATCTATCTGTATGAGGTTTTCCGGTTTGTGGGTTGAATTCTCTTTCTAGAGGGGAAGCTGAAATGTTGACTTTTAACATTTTGCTCACAAGACTGGCCATTGTGTGTTGTACATAGGACAGGACAGCACAGGAACGGGCCCTTCGGCCCACAAAGTTGTGCTGAACATGATGCCAAATTAAAGTTACCCCTTCTGCCTGTCCTTGGTCTGTATCCCTCCATTCCTTGCATATTCAGTGCTTACCTAAAAGTCCCTTAAACGCCCCTAACGTACGTGCCTCCACCACCACACCTGGCAGCACGTTTCAGACTCCTACCACTCTGTGTAAAAAAAAAAACTTGCCCCTCACACTTCCTTTGTACTGTCCTTCTCTTGTTAATGTTGATCTCACCTAGGGCACGTCCTGTGCAATTTAACCTATATGCTTCTGTCTTAAGTCTTTTTGATCTATACATCGTTGCTTACTATGATCTGCCTATACTGCTCATAAACAAAGCTTTTAACTGTACTTTGGTACACATGACAATAAATCAATCAATCAATCTCATCTTAAATGCACGCCCCTTAGTATTAGCACATTTTAGCCCTGAGTGTTAAGCGGCAGTCACAGGAATGAGCCTTGGATCAATGGTAGCATTTTTCTCTCTGATTTTGAGTCCCAGTAATTTAGCCTGACACACCCAGTGCAATACCGAGGGAGTGTCACATTGACAGCAGCAGTAACCGTTGAGATGGTAAATTGAGGCTCCGTCTACCTCCATCGTGTAAACAGAATGGATTCTGTGGTAGAGATAGTAGAACTGCCGATGCTGGAGAATCTGAGATAAAACGTTGTGGACCTGGATGAACACAGCAGGCCGAGAAGCATCAGAGGAGTGGGAAAGCTGACGAAATCCTTCAGAAGGATTTCTGAAGAAGGGTCCCGACCCGAAACATCAGCTTTCCTGCTCCTCTGATGCTGCTCGGCCTGCTGTGTTCATCCAGCTCCACAACGTTTTATCTTAGATTCTGTGGTACTCATTCAAAGGAGAACAGGGAGTTGTCCCCCTGTGTCCGGGTAACATTACCAGAATTGATAGCAAGAACTGCAGATGCTGGAGTCTGAGATAACACAGTGTGGAGCTTGAGGAACACAGCAGGCCAGGCTGAAGAAGGGTCTCGATCCAAAACGTCAACCTTCCTGCTCCTCTGATGTTGCCTGACTTGCTGTGTTCCTCCAGCTCCACACTGAATAGATATCACCAGAATTCTCACCAGAATAGAAATCTGCTTGTTATCTGGTAACAAATCTGTCACAAATTGCACTGTGTTGGCAAAATGTGCCAAGGGGTCCCACACCAGTCATTTTCCAAGACAAGTCAGAAAGATAGTTTCACATTTCTACAGCACCTTTTACACCCTTACAACATCCCAGAGCAGTTTCCAGTCAGTTGAGGTGTTACAGTAGGATGTCATCGCTGTTGTAACATGTAGGAAGTTACATCCACCTGAGAGGATGAAAAGTATTTCTCAATAAAAAGCGACATTACTGGCAGTGCTGCACTCCCTCAGCACTGGCTGATCAGCATTGCACTGAGGTGGGCCAGAGTTTGGAACTGGAAACCCCAGCCTCAGCAACAAGCCTTTGAAACAGAGAGACTAGAATGGTCCTGAACAAGGTGTCTGCACCTCTCCCTGACCAGGGCTCCTGACTGTTGTTTGACCCTCTACTGCCTGGAAAGAGCAGGTACCGTGGGGGCTTTGACCTTGCCATTGGAGCTTGTGACCTGCCGTCTAACCAAATGGATCCATTCGAGGTTAACCTATCTGGGTGGTTGTCACTGAATCAGAGTTGCTCATCCATCTCCGTGGCTGAACTGTATGCAAAGGCTCGAATAACATGGTTGTTTGAGGAGAACATCAGTGCTGGGCATGTTCCAGCAAATCCGTTTGCCGTCACTCGAAGGGAAACCAAGAGGAAGGCCCTACCTCACCTCTCTTGGCCTCCTCCATTTGCACCTTAAAACAATTCTGCTCATGCTTCATCCATTACTGGAGGAACAGAAGTTTCTGGACTTTAATACTGGGGAGGCTGAAGCCAGAGTTTGGGAGGGAGTTCCAGGTTTTTGACCGAATGATAACCAAGTCAGAATGGTGAGTGGCTTGGAAGCGAACTTGTAGATGGTGGTGTGTCTGCTGCCCATGTCCTTCCAAAACAAGTTGGAAGGTGTTGTTTAAGAAGTCTTGGTGAATTTATGCAGTGCACCCTGTAAACTGTACGCACTGTTGCCTGGAGGTCAATGGTGAAGAGAGTGAATACAGTTTCAATCAAGTGGACTGCTTTGTCCTGGATGGTATCAAGCTTCTTGAATGTGGTTGAAGCTGCACCCATCCAGGCAAGTGGGGAGTATTCCATCACACTCCTGACTTGTGCCTTGTAGATGGTGAACAGGCTTTGAGGAGCCAGGTGGTGAGTTCTCACTGCAGTATTCCTAGCCTCTAACTTACTCTTGTATCCACTGTGTATTTAACTGGCTGCACTGATCAGGTTCCTGGTCAGTGGTAAACCTCCTCCACTCCAACACAATGAGAGATTTGGTGACTGGATACAAATTAATTTGGAGTACATTCCAAACTTCAGCAATTAATGAAGTTCATATGGGTTAGTTCATAAGTCTGCAACCATTGCTTGGTTAAAGGCAGAGGGAGTTTCTGTTCTTAGACATACTACACACATTTAAAATGATCTGAACAATAACCTGCAAACTCCCCACCCTGAGAGGTTAGAATGTAGTCACTGTTGTAGGAAACCAAACAACCAGTTTATATGCAGGAAGCTTCCACAAACAGTGGTGGTATCAACCACTGCATCATCTGCTTTGGGAAATGGTTAAGGGACAATTATTGGGCAGGCCAGAGCTGTCTAAGCTCGCTTCTTTGAAATAGTAGCCATGGGATCCTAACATCCACGTGAGACAGCCTTGTTTTTGGTATTTTTCTACTGGGTGTGTCAGGCATGATGATGTGTTCAAAGGTTTGAAATGGTGCTTGAGCCCACAACCTGTTGGCTCAGGACCAAGGAGGATTTTTCCTTATTCCCAAGAGGCCTTGGGCCAACTGCTGCCAACTCTTCCTGGATGCATCTGTTGAGCTTTTATTACAAGACCTTCTGACTTAACCAGTCAAACAACTTCTTAAAATCGTGGAATAGTAAGGCACAGAATGAGGCCATTTGGTCAGTCAGATCTTTGCTAGCTCTTTTTTCTAACCATAGTCAGCTCCTCACACACCCCTCTCCACCCCTCCCCCCGCCCCAACCCCTAACCCAGCAATCTTTCCTCCTTCTAATATTGGATCCGATTCTCATCTGGGGGTGTCTGTGAAATATGTACCCACCACCACAGTGTATTCACCAGTGGTTGCTTCTCCTGTTACCCCTTCACCTCCAGTCTGTGTCCCTCTGGCTATTGACCCCTCAGCCTTAAGGAAGAATTTCTCTTCATTGCCTCTTTCTATCCCTTTCATGGTTTCAAACCCCTCAATCAAATCTTCTCCCCCCTCGCTGACACTTCAGTGACCAATGAACAAACGTGTGTGAGGAAACCATTAGGAGGTCTGATGGCGCAGTGGGTAGTGGCTCTATCTCTGAGCTAGAAGCTTCAAGTTTAAGTCTCTTTTCAGAAGATACATTTTATTGTTGCCAAAGCAACTGATTAACAAGTTGTAAATCCTTCTGGGATAGGCCTGTCATAGGTGCTAACCATAGAATAGTGTCCTGCTCAGCCATAACCATGGAGTGCTGTAACCTCCCCATGGTAAAGGACTCCTTGTGCCAGCTCTTACTGTGAGCAAGCATTATCTTTGTTCTAAAGGACTAGGAGACACATGTGGAAAGCCCCCTCATATGTTCAAACACAATGTGGTAGATGTGGTGTGCTATGTGTATGATCTACCGACATGGACACCCAGTGTACCCCCACCCCCACCCCCTCCACTCCCTCCTCCCCCTCCCCCTCCCCCTCTCTCTCCCTTCTCTTTCTGTCCCCCCTCTCTTTCCCTCTGTCTCCCCTCTCTCTCTCTCTGTCTCTCTCTCTCTCACTATCTCTCTCTGTCTATCTCTCTCCCCCTCTCCCCACCTCTCTGTCACTCTCACTCTCACCCCCACCCCCACCCCATGGGGCTGAAAACCAGAAAAGCCTCTCAAGGTATCTTCTTGTTTTCTCCTTCACTGAGCAGCTCTGATAGGAGAATAAAGGAGGCTGAAGGTGCAGATCGTCTATTCTTGGTATCTTAAGGAATTGGAGTTGAATCTTCAGAAAGCTAACACTAACCTGAATGGCTGTTTAATGGCATATGGAATAAAAACAGGAGTTGGACATAATGCCCCCGTCATTCACCTTATCCCCTGCTTTAGAGTGGTTACCATCTAGCTATACAGAACTGATTAGTTCCTTACGGCTCCTTACACATCTCTGCAGCCCTGGACTTTATTTTCCTCAAGTACCTAACCTTTTGAAGTCATTGCTTCGTTGCCAAACCTGAGTTCTGTTCATTATCACTTGCTGTATAAAAACGTTCTTCCTCACGGCAGCTCACACCCAAAATCTTAAACCCACTAATGCTTGCGAGCTGCTTTTCTGTATCCATCCTATTCAAATCTTGTACACCTCCTGCATCATGTATACCTTCCAGCAACCTCCTTTTACTCCAAAAGAAACAGCCCCCAGCTTCTCCAACTCTACCTTGAAGCTAAGATCCCTCTTGCCTGGAAATTTCTTTTCTGACATCCTCAGAATGGGCTCCTCTGCATGGAACTCGTTTCTTGTGCAAGAGCACATTCCCATGCTTTGGAGAATTGGAGAGTTCAAAGTCTGAAGGTCACAGTCATTGTCTTCTACAAAAACAGGCCATTCGTTCCCTTGAGCATATTTCATCATGACAGGCATTATCTACACTTTATCTGCATGCTTCTCTTCTCAATTATCTGTTTCACTGCTGTTGGCCCAAGTTCCTAACTCTCGACAGATGCTGCTAATTCTTAGTCACTGTCACAAAGCTTCGAAGACAGCTTGAGAAAGAGCACAAGGCTTTTCCACATGACAGTCTCCACGTAGAATTAAGCCTGTTCTTCATTTGAGCTGAAGATGTTTTGTGCGGGCAGGCTGCTTGACCATAGAGTGTTCCAGAACTGAGCCCAGTCCTGCACCTTCACTCGGGAATCACTAGGCAGCAGTCAAGACTGGGAACTCTTTTATTTAAAATTATTTTGTGAGATGTGGGTATCACTGGCCACGGCCAGTGTTTCCCGTCTGTCCCTAATTGTCCTTGAGCTGAGTGGCTAGCTGGGCCATTTGAGAGGACAGTGAAGAGTCAGCCACATTGCTGTGGGTCTGGAGACACAAGTAGGCCAGACCAGATAAGGACAGCAGATTTTCTTCCCTCAAAGACATTAGTGAAGCAGATGGAAATTTGCTACAGTTTTGGTCAGTCTTAGTAATGGGACTAGAGTGAAATTGCGCCGGGTCAAAATCAGATAAGTGGAACCTCTGTTTGTGTCAAAGCTGTTGCAGGTGGCAGATTAGGAAATCCAGCCGAGAGATGTCGATGATAAGCCGTAGCTGCAAACTGATAAGTCCTGATAAGTGATTAGCATGTGCCATTCTGTCATGTGAGTGCGCCAACCAGCTAGGATGGAGTTAGAGCATGCCACAGTGTGGATCTACAGGCAAGTCTTCATTCAATGTCGAGATGTCTTTATGACACGCTGCAAATATGGCCGAGGAGGGGATAACTCTGAGGAGACCCATGACTGCCCACCCGCTGTTTCCATGAAGGACTTCACGCTACAATATGACAACTTGGTAAAGGTGCATGTGCATTGATGAAGGCTGTTCAGCCCCTTGAGCCTGTTCCACCATTCAACGGGATCATATCTGATCCGTGGCCTAACTCCATAAACCTACCTTTTGGCTCATATCCCTTAAAACTTCTATTTAACAAAAATTTATCTGTCTCAGAGTCAAAACTAACAATTGATCCAGCATCCACTGCCATTTGTGAGAGAGAGTTCCAAACACCCTTTGTGCATAGAATTGTTTCCTAACATCTGTCCTGAAGGTTGAAATATTTTAACTTTCTCTACCCTGTCTTTTCCTGTTAATATCTTGAAGACTTTGACCGGCTCACCCCTTAACCTGCTAAATTCTAGAGAAAATAGGTCTAATATGTATAATCTCTCCTCATGAATTAACCCCTGAATCCCTGGTATCATTCTGTAAACCTATGCTGTGCCCCCTCCAAGGCCCAATCTCTCCTTCCTCGCTGTGGTGCCTAGATCTGCTCACAGTCCTCCAAGGGGGGGTCTAACCAGGGTTTTGTATAGCTGCAGCATAACTTGTAATACAGTCCCTTAGACACAAAGAAAAGATGACCTGAGGTTATCCAGCGTTAATTCCCAGTACATCTCAATGGTTTTTACTGTATAAGTAAGACCAATGTAAGGGTGTGAACAAGTTGGAAAAAAAAGACATTTTTTTCACATATTTAATGTCACTGTTATTTTCTTTGTCGTAGCTTGTGTTTGTACAAAAAGCTGGACAACATAGGATCTTCCTTAGCTCTGTTGAAGCTTTGCTTGACACCCCTCTGTGGGCAGACTCCCTGTGATTTGACCAATTTTGGTTTGACTGTAGTTTTTAACTCCATGTTTGAGGGAGGGGGGAGGACTTGATTGATTGCTCTTTAAAAGAGCTGACATGGGCACGATGGGGTGAATGGTCACCTCCTGTAATGTAGGATTCTGTAATTTAGTGTAGGGTTCTGTGTCTTTTTTTGAAGTGGTGACATGATAGAGAGCTGGTGCACGATCGAGAATGAGCGAGTGACATAGAGCCAAGGCAGAGTCCATTGGAAATGAAAAGGAGCCAGAGAGACAGCTTAGCACCAGGAAGTGTGAAAGGAGCAGATGGCGATACAGTCATAAAAGGACAAAAATAAGAGTTGAGGGCAAATGGAAAAATGAGGCAATGGGAGACAGCAAGAAATAGCTTCTCCTACAGGGAGCTCCCTCCTGCCCCATTGTGAAGACCAGATCAATATTTGTCCCAATGCCACTCGAAAACCGATCAACTGGCCACTAATTCCTGCCAGTTACTGCGTTTGCTCACATCATGTAGTTCACAGCAAACATTTGGGAAGGGAAGCCGTTTGCTAGCTTTTCTCACAAAGGGATCACACAGTCTGAGTAACAAGCTCTTACTGCAGTTACAAAGGGCATTGCTGAGGCCATTCCTGCAGTATTGAGCCTGAGACCTGTGAAAGGACATAGCTGCCCTGAAGGAAGTGCAACAGAGGTTCACTTACTCCTGGGAGGAGCTGGGGAAGGTCCCATGACGAGAGATTGAGTAGACCAGGACTTTATTCCCTGGAATTTAGAAGAATGTGAGGAAGAATCTCATTGAAACATCTAGAATTCTCAAAGGTGGATGTTGAGAAGTTTTTCCCACCCCAATGGCTGGGGATTCTAGAACGTGGGGCATAGTCTCAGAGTAAAGGGTTGGCCATTTAAAACTGAGGTAAAGAGAAATTTCTTCACGCAAAGAATTCTAAATCTTCGGAATTCTCTAGACAGCTGTGGACACTCAGTCACTGAGTCTTTAAGGCTGAGATTGGTAAGATTTTTGAGATTTAAGGATAGTGTGGGAAGATGGGGTTGAGGTAGAAGGTCAGCCATGATGCTGTAGAGTGACAGGGAACAGGATTGAGGGGCTGAATGGCCTCCCACGCCAATTTTCCTATGTTTTTATGTAGTCTCCACACTCAGTGCACCTGAAAGTTACTTCTGAGAGGGTTTTCAAGAAGATTTGTAGCTTGGGTCGTGGATGAGATTGTAGATATGCCCACCGAGCCGGTGCGTTTGGTTGCAAACATTTCATCACCCTGCTAGATAATATTGTCAGTGCAGCTTCAGTGAAGCGTTGATGTTCTGTCCCGTTTGTTATTTATATGTGTCAGTTTGTCGGGATGTTTGGTACCACTTCCAGTTCTGTTTGTCTGTGATTTGTACACAGGGTCTAATTCAATGTGTTTGTTGATGGCGTTCCGGTTGGAATACCATGCCTCCAGGAATTCCCTGGCGTGGCTCTGTTTGGCTTGTGCCATTATGGATGTGTTGTACCAGCTGAACCTGTGTCCCTCTTTGTCAGTATGTAGTGAGATAAGAGGCATGACCAATTCTCACTTGTCTCACTACACGTTCATTACTGTCATCATTTTCTCAGATGCGGTTCCCTCAAGGTGGCTTGGGGTAAACCCGGTGCTGGGTAATGTGAGACCAGCTGGTAGTGACCACCCCTCACCCCCAGGTACAGCTCCCCGCCCTCCTGTCTTTGTCCCTCCTCTTTTTGTCTGTCTCTGCTGTCCCAGCTGAGAACTTACTGAGTTACAGCGAGCTGAGGAAGTGGGATTGAGGACACCTCCTCCATGATCTTGCACCACCCCCCCCCTTCCATTCCTCGCAGAGAAGCTATTCGGCTGTGAAATCCGTGGTACCCGGACCAGATGGAATCCCCGTTGTAACTGCCTACTGCTCAGACTGGGATCTCAGGCTCGCTGAATCCGGTGGAGTGGGGTCAGTCTGCCTCCCACCCACTTCAGTTCCAGGGATGAGAGGGTGCTTCATTTGCATAGAATTTGGATCTTCCTCCAAACACGGTTCTCAACTTTAGATAGATTAGCTCCAACCAGGCACATGGCTGGGTGAGTAATGCCTTCACCCATGAGATAGATGGTTGTGGGTTCAAGATCCACCTCAGGGACACTGGCACAGGGCTGAGGCTGACACTCCGGTCAGAGCGGCACTTGGTGGGGGTGGGGCGGGGAAGTGCGAGGTGAGTGTGTGTGTGTGTGTGTGTGCCTCTGTCTCTGAGGTACTGCCCTCACATTGACACGTTTGACCAGGGTCATGTTGGATGGATGTAGATGATGAAATGGTGCTCTTTACCAGAGACATTCGGAGGGGCTCTCACTCCTTCGGGGAGAAGGCGGTGATGTTGACCAAAAAGCCAAAACAAATGGTCTGGCCAGTCTTGATGTTTGTGGGATCTTGCTGTGCACACCGTGGCTGCCTTTACCTTACGTCATGACAGCGACTACACTTTGAAGAGCTCCTTCTAAAAAAAAACAGCTTGTCGGATGAGGGAATCGCTGGCTGGGCCCAGCATTTATTGTCCTGTCCCTAGTTGCCTCTTCAGAAGGTGGTAGTGACCTGGGGTTTCTCAAACCATTGCACTGGCTGTAAAAACACTCAGGCTGTCCTGAGAACGTAAAGAGGTACCTTTTGGGTGAGAATTGAGAGAGAGGTTGGGTCCGGTGGGGATATCAGCTGGAAAGGGGAGGCAGTTAGTGGCTGATGTCTGGAACTGGTGGAACAGAGCGAAAGATGGGTGTCTGGTGGTGTGTGTGTGTGTGTGTGTGTGTGGTAGTGTGTGGTTGTGTGTGTGTGTGTGTGGTAGTGTGTGCCCGTGTGTATGTGTGTGGTAGTGTGTTCCCGTGTGTGTGTGTGCGTGTGTGTGTGTGTGGGGTAATGTGTACCCGTGTGTGTGTGTGTGTGTGGTAGTGTGTGCCCGTGTGTATGTGTGTGGTAGTGTGTTCCCATGTGTGTGTGCCCGTGTGTATGTGTGTGGTAGTGTGTTCCCATGTGTGTGTGTGCGTGTGTGTGTGTGTGGGGTA